>JAMXBB010000001.1:133802738-134345548 GCA_024138015.1 Lumnitzera littorea | reverse complement strand
AAAAAAAAAAAGGCTAAATAGAAGTTTGAATATTATTTTGAGAGTAAAGAGAAACAAAGAGAAAAAAAATTGGCTCCATTTAGGTTACGAAATTAAAAGTCATGAATGTCATTAAGAGTAAGAGAGATGAATTAAAAGGAAAGAGAAAAAATGGGTGGATTACTTGATTTACCCTTCATTTTATTCAGTTAGATTTTAATAATAAGTTTTAATGGTTATTTTTAATGAATTTTAAGGATATTTTAAGGAAATGTAAAAAGATATCAAATGACTCCTTTCTTTCGCTTTAATAATATAGATATGAATTTAATTCCATCCCTTAGAAAACAATAAGAAAGGGCTAACTTATATCAATATGTAAAGGGAATAGAAAAACTATTGCTTAGAAATAATTATTACTTAATGTAATAGCCAATAAATATATAGGGTAAATTATAATAAAATCCTCTGAAAATTATAAGAATTATAGTAAACCTTAAGTTTCTATGAAATTACAATGACACCCCTTATAAGAATTATATACTTATAAGATTTTTAAGGTTGATTTATCATATGATGTAAGGACTTTCTCCACATAATTAATATTTCAACATCAACACAAGTCAAATTATAATAAATCGGCTTCAAAAAGTTATTACAATTACATACTAATGAAAAAGATTGGCTTGAAATTGTATTAGAGGATTTCTTAGTGTTAGAAGTAATAATATGCCCATATTTTGTAAAAAGTACCATCATTACCGCCAACAACGTTGCCACTAACCCACCACTACCATCACAACACTACCTACCCTTATCCTATGACCACTATTACCCCTTTATCATAACTACTAGCAACATCACCATTAACATCACCCTTACTATTGATTCACCACTCCTACCATCACTACCACCATTAGACCAATACTACTACCAACACCATCATTATATTGATGGTTGTGTAGTGGGTGGTGGTAGCGGCGATAGTGGTAAGATTGAAGCAAGGGTAGAGTGGTAGTGCAACCGGTAGCATTGGTGTTATTAGTAATAGCAGCATAATGATAGTGATGGTATTGAGATTGTAATAGTAATAGTGGTAATGATAATAATGATAGCGGATATCTATGTTGTTGATTACCTAAATTCCATAAAGGTAAGATCATATCAAGTAATATGGTAGACAAGAGTTTGGATTGTTGTATCTCATAAGGAACAAAGGTAAGAATTACTGAATCAAGAGCGGTAATATTATTCAATATAATTTATAAAGAAGATTTTACTACTAAATACTAGATCAATCAAATTTAAAAATCTAATACCTTTTCCAAAATTAGAGTTTACGCATAGTGATCCATAGGATTTTCATCGGTAATGATTTCTATAAAACAATTCTTGCAAAGATGAACATGATAAAATTCAATAGTTCACAAATATATTAACTAATTCCTTTCAAATAGTAGTAAAACTAGCTTAAAGACGTTTAGTTTCTTGCTTATGCATAAGTATTAATAATGTCTAAGCGGCTTAAAGAGCTAAAGAAGATTTGGTTAAGACTATGTTATTAGTACTTTTATCCATTATAAATCAACGTTATCAAAATCGACTCTACATGGAGTACTTATCTTTTGAATGTTGAGGATAATGAGTTAAATCATTTTAAAGGCATTTAAGGATAAAATTACATCAGAGGGTATTAATGTTTTAGGATAAATTCAGATAGGGGATCAACATTTAAAAAAATTTAAATAAATGATCAACGTTTCAATGAGTAGTTAAAATAAGTGATTGTTGTTATAACATCATTAACTTCATTTGACATGGTTGTTAGGTGACACATGATGCTTACATGGTGCATGCATGGCATGTACATAGTGCTTATGTGTAAATTTAAATAATAAAGATATAGAAAAAAACTAAAAAAATAAAGAAAAATGTGAAAAATAAGAAAAAGAATGCAAAAATACAAAAAATAAAAAAAAAACAAGAATATATTAGTATAGTATAATTATAATATATATAATATTATAATAATCTTTTGGTCCAAATATAACATATATATAATATAATAAATGTAATATATAATAATATAATTAATGAACATAATCAAAAAATTGGAAATTGAAAAAAGTAAAAATTGCACAAAATTTAAAAAAAAAAAAAAAAAACTTACCACCTTAAGGGCAAGGATGGCTAACGCCAACATATGTGAGGCCATACGATTAGTGGGTAAAATACCTATCATGAAGCTTGAGGTTGATTTGGGGTGGCTAGTTTTATTTTATTTTTTAATTTCTAAACATTTTTCTTTTTATTTTTTAAATTTATGAATTTTTATCATTTTAATTTGATTATGTTATTATATATGTTATATTTCATTTATACTAGTTAGCTTTAATTTTTTTTTTAATTTTTTATATATTCTTCATTTCCTTTTTTATTTTATTTTTCAAAATTTTCTTTATCTTTTTAGTATTTTCATATATTCTTTAAGTTTTTCTCTATTTACTTATTATTTAAGTGCACATGTAAGTGCTACATGCATGCTACACATGTGCTATGTAAAATCACTTAATGACAACTTCAGATGAAACTAATGATGTTATAATGGTGATTCTTTATTTTAATCACTTGTGAAAAATGTTAATATCTTATTTGAATATTTTGAAATGTTAATTCTTTATTTGAATTTACTCAAAAATATTGATATCCTCTAATATAATTCTTCCAATAACTTTAAAAGCTTAAGAAAATGAGATTGTAGAAAAAGGAACCTATATATTCATAACCCATCACTTTCCTACTTTACACCACCTCATGAAATCCAAAATGATACTTAACAATTGTGATTACTTCAAAAAATTATAAATATACCACAAACAAACTCACTTTTCTATACAACTATTCAAAGTGATCAAGGTAAGTAAAATATTAAGAATAAGTCTTATACTACTTAAAGCAACTTTAATCATGCAATAACAACACTAATCTCATGTAAAATGAAGTTAACATTGTGCAAGCTATCTAGGTTTCAGAATACTTCAAATGGAATTGGAAGTACAAAAGAAAAATCTAAGACAATTGGAAAAGAGAGTAGGATTTATGCAAAACATGTATACATAATCCTTTTACTTAATGGAAATTGAGTTCTAGACTAAGCTAGAAACCAAGGTGGACCAATGACTCAAGCCAGAACAAATGGTTTGGATCACTTAGTAGAAAGAATTTTGAAGGGGTTAGTGATGATGGAAGAGCAGTGTATTTGGAGGATTTTGAAGTGCATAACATTGTCTTGGGTAGAAGCTTAGAAGCTTATTACTGGAAGAAGGGGAAGAGACTCTTGATATCTTTGCTTCTTATTAGAAGGCTATTGTTGGTTCTAATTTTGATTTGAATATATCTGTTTCCAGTACAAGTTAGAAAACCCTTACTTCTAAAGACATTGGAGATTTAATTGGAATGAACAAGGAACCAATTATGGAAGTTACTTATATTACACCAAAAAATTTGAAGGAGTTATTCTAAGAAGATATTTGAAGATAAAGTAGCTATTCTATTTCTTTCTTGGTGTAGTTTATAGTTACTTTCCTTTTTGGTTATTTTCCTAGTTTGGTATTTTGCTATTCAATTATTTCCATGATTGTAACTACTTTGATATAATTAGCCTATGCTGATGAATATTATTACACTCTTTTGTATTGCTTGAATCTTTCTCAATCAATATATTTTTGCTCTTATTAGTCTTCCTTAGATTATTGTGAGTAAATAGTTAGATCTGCTTATACATTATAGTAAGTGGATTGTGTATAGTTTGATCTTCCTTTTGTGTGTAATATGCATTGGAGGAGTGTCTATGTCCCTTGTAATTTTTGTTACATAATTATACCAAGAAAATCCCACAAATATAGTAGCATAAATTCTTATTTTAATCTCTTGTTCTTTCTTTAGCTTAGTTATTTTCCTCCTAAGCATATCCTTAAAGAAGTCCAAATAGTGTTTGGATCCAGTCTTCGGGTTAATGCGCATCATTACCACATCTGCAGATTTGGATTTTAGCCCAATCCCGCCTGGGAAGATTATAATGAAGTCTCTAATTATAGCTCCAAGGTGTTTTAGCCTTACTTCATTACATTATCCTTGCACAAGATTTAATCGAAGCCTTTAAGGACGTCCGCATCTCGCGGTATGTACATCGAATCAAGTCTCTCTTCACAAGACATCTTCGAGCTCGCTTACTTCACGGTTCCACTTCATTCCTCTTTAGGGAAGATTTGAACGAAGTCCCTGATTTAGGGAGACTCAGACGTTGTGATGTGAAGTCCAAATCTTCTTTCCTTATGGCTCTAAATTGTTATCAAGTCTTGGTCTCTTCCCTCGGTTCTTGGACTCTATTAATTTTTGAATAATTCACCTACTAAAAACCATAAAATTCCGTAAAATGTAAGTTGACCTAAGAGATCTAACAGTAATTCGTGCATAAATGTTCAATTTTTGCACTTATTTTTGAGTTTGTGCACCTTTAATTTTTGTACTTGTTTTCACTTTTCTTTGTTTTTGTATTTATTTTTCTTTGTTCCACTCTTTTCTTTTTCTTTAACTCAAATAGATGAAACATCGTAGGGATATCTTAAACTTGTTTGGTCATATGAGCATATATGCATCTACCGTCTTCGAAGGAATAGGGTCTTTCATTCTCACAAACTAAAAGAATTAATGACTAATACTCATTTATGCTATTAGCTCAATCCCATCTTAAAAGTAAATCGTAGGAAGCACACTAACACATGCAATTCTTTGCTACTTCTCAATTCAAGTATAAAAGATACAAATCTTAACTAGACAGATGCACATAAAATAGTTTGAAAAGTTAGAAGTTCATATAATTTTCCCTTTTCCTTTTGAACTTGTTTAAAGCATAATGTAAAAATAAATCTAGATGGAGGAGAGCAGAAGCATAAACTGAAACTTAAATTTTTTTATCATTCCCGTGTTCTTTTTTGCATTACCTATACTTTTCTACAACCGTCTCACATCATTACATGGAAAATCAATAAAATAAAATCTATCACGGAAAAAAAAAAACCCATAATTGGACTTATTTGAAATTTGTCCTTTATATTTTTGGTGTGGCCTTTGCATTATTATCCGACATATATTAGGTTCTTTTGCTAATATTCTGAGATCCATGTAAAGATCTCCTAAATTTTATCTAGAGGCATAAAATCTCTTTTATGTTGGCCTTTTCGGAGTCTGAAAATGCGGGGCATTGTCCATCTTTACTCCAACTGATCATACACAATTCGATTATTATTTCCTCTTGTCGCCCATCTTGAAGTTGACAGAATATATTGCCATTCAGTGAATCCACTGCGTGGATCAGGACGCTTTGTCTCATTCTTCCTCATCCCAAGTGAAAAAGCTAAAGAGTTTCCAAGCTGATTGTGCCCAATCATTTTAGGTTGTAGCTTTTTATCTCTGCCAGATTAGAAGTAATCTCTACATAAGAGACTTGTTCTGACTTTTGATATCACATTTCTTAAATATTAATTTTTCATCAATAAATTTCTTTAATTGCCTTTCGAATTAAATATATATCTCTTATATTACAAACAATTAGAGGTGGATTTCACTAAACCAATAAGTTTTCTTCACTTTAATAATTGTTACTTTCCTTTACATAATGTTTTCTGCTTTTGATAATCAGAATAATTCAAATTAGGCTGTGAAAATTAAAAAGGTTTTTGAGATTTTTTTTTCTTTTAATATATATTAGATTTAATCTCTTTATTTGAGGCACAAGTATCGTGATTGTGTGTCCATCTACTATTTTTGAAAGAAGGAAATTTGGGTATGTTTCACTACTAAAAATAAAAACATTTTAGTTATATTCTAAATCAAGTTCTACGAGGTACCCTATAACACTCTGAAACTTTATAAAACTTAGAGTATAAGATATCTTATAGAATTTATAAATTTTTCTTCTCTTTATATAAATTTCAACTTTACATGTTCTTTTAATAGCAAATTCTACTTACATATATTTTTTCCTATACCACAAAGTTTCTTTTGGCACTTGATTTGTAGTTTTAAATGTATATTTGTAAAAATCTTTGTTTATTTTTACGACGTTACTAAAATAGGGTTAACACTTTGCAAATGTGACATAGAAGAAAGAGTTATATGGTATTGAGAGGCAAATCTAGGTTTAGAGTTACATATTATGAGTTTTGAGTCTCAGCTACTTCTTTTTCTTTTTAGTAAAATATTTTTTGATAAAAAAAATATAGAATTATTATACATTTTTCATTTAAGGATATTGTTTAATAATGTTTGGAAGATTGCTGTAAGATGCCTTTGAACTTGTTCTTTGTATACTTATGTTACAACTTTTGGGATAGGTATAAATTATAAAGACATCATACTTATAACTCATTATGTAGGAGTAAATTCCAACCTCGTGATCCTCGATACCCACTTAGGATCTTAGGATCTATTCGATCGAGTAGAATACGCGTGGATACCTTACATGGTAGGAGTTACACACTTAACCCTTATCTTTTAAAATTGGTTATTAGACAACGAAATAAATAATCTTTGAAAATTGTATATCCGAACATCTACTTAAACATTTTATCCTTTAGAATAATTTAAAATATTAAAGAAAATTCACAGTAGTTTCTTCTCTATTTGGACTTATATTATTTTTAATAAATTTTAGTTAAAGAAGATTCTCCTATCTCATTTACTAAAGTTTTATTAGTTAACAATACGTAACATTAATTTCAACGTCTAAAATAATTATTTTTTGAAAGGAAAATACTTAGAACCACGAATTTTTTTGTTCCCCCAAGTCCCGCCGATAGATATATTGCAGCTTTTTCCTCTAGATTTGCTCAATAAATGGTTCGCATGGCTATCAATACTCTTTTTGAAAAATGAAAAAAGAAAAGAAATCTTATAGATGAATATATATATCAATCTTGGATGTTTAATCGGCAAAGATATATGTATCTTGAAGAGAAATAGTAGTCCCCAAGATGTAGTGCTATATTGATGAAATCAAGTCATGTAAATATCATGAGATGAGAGGTTCACCTCCTCCTGTGGTGCCTGTTACAATAGGGTGTTTGTAGTTATTAGTAAACTAATTCTGTTATTAATAGGACATGTGTACATAGAGTCAATTAGTTAAGTTAGTCGCTGTTGCAAGTGTATAAATACCTTATTGATATACTAATGTTGTAACGGAATTCATGCTATTAGAGTCAACTATTGCATTTCTCATTCATACACTCATGTTTGTCCTAGCGTCCAGATTTAGATTGAATTAAATCACAAATTCCACATGGTATTAGAGCCTATGATCCAAGTAATCCACTCAAATTGAATTCAATTGCAACACTATGAGTACTCTTATAGATCTTACATCGAGTAGTACTTCTGATATTTTTGTTATAGATCCATAATATATTTCCAAATTTGATAATCCATCTATGTCGATTGGAGCCTTGATTTTCAATGGCAACAATTATTTGTCTTGGAGTAGATTGATTAAGATGGGCCTTAGTGCCAAGTTAAAGTTAAGGTTCATAGAAGGATCGATTACTAAACCTAATGATGAATCTTTTGACTTAGTTTGATGGCTGAGATGTGATTATATGATAAGATCTTAGATTCTTAATTCTATGATCCTTGAGATTGCACAAAGTTTAATGTATGCTCAATCTGCATTTGATTTGTGGAAGGAAATCACTAATCAATATGGAACTTCTAATGGTCCATTAGTTTATCAACTACAACATGAAGTTAGCAATCTAAAACAAGGAAATTAGAGTATACCTTCATATTATAATAAGTTGCAAAGGTGTTGGGACAAATTGTGTGAATTAAATGCATATTCGATCTATTAGTGTAGTGTTTTGGATAATTGTACTTGTAATCTTAAGGAATGTGTAGTAGAGTTTGAGTCTCAGTTGAAATTGATGCAATTTCTAATGGCAACGAGTGACATTTATGAAGGGATACAAAATCAACTATTGTTAATGGATTTATTACCTTCTATTAGTCATGCTTTTTATCTTACACAGTAAATTGAGAAGCAAAGGTAAGTAATTAGGCTATTGGGATCAGATATGGAAGCTTTGGTATTTGCTTAACAGAGTAGGGATGTATATTCTATGAGTCTTACTGATAAGAAAAAGTAGAAGGGGAAATTGTCGTGTAAATACTATAAGCAAGAGAGGCATCGGGTTAAGAATTGTTTCCAACTTATCGAGTATCCCAATTGGTATAAGGGTAAAAGAATTTCTAAAGGAAGGAAGGCTAATGCAGTATACATTTCTCTTGATAAATCTGATTTGTCTTTAACTCCTTTAGATTTGTCTTCTAGTGAATTGTGTGCAGGTATGCAGTAGTCACAAAGTTTTATTATTCATAAGCAATTATTTCGGGCTATCTGTAAAGAAGTCTATAAGATGATGAATTCTAAGGAGAAATCAATTGTGAATATGGTGCAATTTGTAGGTATTGGTAATAACTACTCTACTTGTTTCAGTACTTCTTGTAAAAATGAGGATTTTTGGATAATAGGCACTAGGGCTATAGACCATATTACTCCCTTTTATTCCTTGCTACATGATATTCACCATTTACAGCATCTAATCATAATTAAACTACCAGATAATAGAATCTTTTGATTTACCTTTGTTGGTTCAGTTCAATTAGGCTCTTCACTTGTTGTCAACAATGTTCTTTTTATTCCTCATTTCACCTACAACCTACTATCTATACTTAAACTTCTGAGCCAATACAATATAGTTGCAACAATTGATTCTTCTACATGTTCTTTTTAGAACTAGAAAGCTAATCAAATTATGGCTGTAGCACATTTGATGTCTAGATTACATATGCTTCATCAGAATAAATATAATAAAGCAGTTGATGTACATGATCAACATAGGGCTACTATGTGTGACACTTCTTCTACTCTTACTAAACAATCCATACATGTTATTTATGCTAGGTTGGGACGTTATTCTGTTAATGTTTTATAGCATTCTAGTATGTGTAACAATAATGCGTTATTGAAGGATTTCATTTGTTATACTTGTCATGAAGCTAAATTTCATCGATTGAGTTTTCCTTACAATTTCAGTCATTCCACAAAAGCTTTCCTCTTATTGCATGTTGATATATGAGGTCCATATGGGATTCCTTCTCTATCAGGAGTTAGGTTTGTCTTAACCATTGTCAATGATTTTTCTAGACTGACTTGAACATATCTGTTAAGCCATAAATCTCAAGCTTATACTATACTAGAGCAATTTTTTCATTATATCCACAATCATTTTTTTGTCTTTCCTAAATTTTTGAGGATTGATAATGCAACTGAATTCTTGTCTAGTACATGCCAAATGCTATTTCACAAATTAGGAATTGTCCACTAGAAAACTATACCATATACACCTTAACAAAATAGTCAAGTTGAGTGCAAACATAAGTACCTTTTAGACACTTCCTAACTAACTAGAGAGTTTTGGGGAGAGTGTATACTAACAGCCACATATCTCATTAATAGGATGTCTATGGCACATTTGGCTTGGAAGACTCCTTATGAGCTTCTTTTTGGTTCTTCACTTTCTTATATGCATTTGCGAGTCATGGGTTGTCTTTGTTATATAGCAAAGCTTCTTAAGCCATTTGATATTGATTCTCGAGCTGTTAAGTGTGTTTTTCTTGGTTATATGCAAGGGAGAAAGGGGTCTAAAGTGTTTAACCTTGATAATAAGAGAGTGCTTATATCTAGGGATGTGATCTTTTATGAAGAAATTTTCCCTTACAAGTAGTAGTCTCCTTCTATGTTAGATTCACTAGCAAAATCATGTCTTGTTCCATTTCAAACGTCAAAACAATATGTTTCTTTTGAGTCTCATTATTCTCTTAAACTATCATCAATAGATTAGTACCTTCGTCCTTCTGACATGTCATCTACAGATCATTCATTCCTTAATACACCAGTGGTGAGTCCTATTGAGACATCTACACAGTCAATTCCTTGCCCCAATACATAGTTAGTACCTTGTTACGATATGCTATTAGTTCATTGTCTTGGTACATAGTAGCTTATGTGCAGATCTACTCGAAGCAAGAATCTACCTTCTTGGCTTTAGGATTATGTTCAAGCTGTACATTCTACTGTCCTTACTTATTCTACTGTTTACTATGCTCAACTACTTATAATTGCTTCTTCTTCACAAACACTTTATCCTTTGCGTAATACACACTCTTTTGCTTCCCTTCCCCATGATTATGTAACTTCACTTACAAATGTGTTAGTTATCCAGGAACCTTATTCTTACATATAAGCTACTCAACATCAAGAGTGGGTAGATGCTATGCATCATGAGCTTCTTGGTTTAGAAGCTAATGATACTTGGGATTTAACTTTCTTGCCAAAAGGGAACAAAGCCATAGGGTGCAAACGGGTATTTAAATTGAAATACAGGCTAGATGATAATGTTGAAAGATATAAAGCACTATTAGTAGCTAAAGAATATACTCAAATTGAGGGAATTGGTTTTCATGATACTTTTTCCTTAGTAGCTAAGATTAGTGATATTTGGATTCTTCTTATTATTTCTACTTCTTGTGGTTGACCTATATTTCAAGTTGATGTGAATAATGCTTTTCTTCACAAACATTTGGATGAAGAAATCTAGATGGTACCTCCAAAGGGATATTCTAAAGTGTTGCCAAATCAAGTTTGCAAGCTCAAGTGATCTTTATATGGGCTTAAGCAAGCTTTTAGGCAATAGAATTTAGAAATATCTAATTTTCTTATTCGAGAAGGTTTTATTCAATCAGTGCATGATCAATCCTTGTTTACCTTTCTTGATTCACATGGTTTTGTAGCTATTCTTCTCTATGTAGATGATATGCTTATCATAGGTTCGAACAATTCTTTTATTTCCACCATTAAACAATGACTACATGATACATGTACAATTAAGGATCTTGGTTTCACAAGGTTCTTTCTTGGTGGAACTTTGTAGGACTGATGTAGGAACATTCTTGAGTCAGGAAAGGTTTATTGTTGATTTGCTTGTTGATACTAGTCTTATAGCTTGCAAGCCAATGTTGTTTCCTATGCTACTGGGTTACATTTAGATGATCAAACAGGGGAGTTGTTATCTGATCCAACTCATTATTGTAGCCTTGTTGGAAGACTTCTTTGCCTTACTATTACGTGGTCGGACATCAATTTCTTTATACATAGGATTAGTCAATTTTTGTCTTGTCTAAGATCTACTCATTTGCATGCTATTTATCAACTGCTTCACTATCTTAAAGGGACACTAGCTCTTGGTTTGTTTTTCTTTGCTAGTAATGGTTTGCAACTTCAGGCATTTTTCGACTCTAATTGGGGAAGTTAGCATTCTAATAGAAAATTGGTTTTTGGTTTTTGTTTAATGCTTGGTGGTAATCTTATTTCTAGGAAAACTAAGAAATGAGCTACTGTTACTACCTTAACTTTAGAAGCTGAATATCAAATTATTACATCTATTATCAAAGAAGTATTATGAGTTTCATATATTCTAAGAGATCTTGGTTTTCCTCCTTCGATGCCCATTACTCTCTTTTGTAACAATAAGTCTGCCATGTTAATTGCCAATAATCCTTGCTGACATGAGTGAACTAAGCATATAAACATCGATATACATTTTGTTTGGGATCATGTGCATTCTAGTTTGCTTCATATAGTACATGTTTCTATTGATGATTAACTTGTGATTTGCTCACTAAGCCTTTTCCTCACAAACGACTTCATAATTTGCTTGCTACGTTAGGCCTCTTGGAACTAATTTTGTTATTAATAGGATACGTGTACATAGAGTCGTTAATTAAGTTAGTTGTTGTAGGTGTATAAATACCTTACTGACATACTAATGCTATAATAGAATTCATTCTATCAGAGTTGACTATTGCATTTCTCATTCATACACTCATGTTCATCTTAGCGTCTAGATTCAAATTAAATCAAATTACAAATTCTACAGTGCCCATACAGTGTTCGACCTTCATTTCCCTCATCATATTTGCTTATATCATGGAGGGTAAGCCAGCTTTTCTCCTTCCTATTTACCCAGGACTGTTCTAAGCCCTTCTAACTCAAAGAGTGTAATTCGATATTATCACCATCCTCCAGAAGATAGGAGACATCAAACTTCTTAATTGGTTTCGGCCTACCATGACCATTATCAAGAGAGTGGTATTAGTTTTCGATCATTTTACTTACAAGAGGCTAACCGTACCTTGAGAGACCACTCAACCTTACGAACATATTGCTTACTAATGCTACTCACTTCATATTAAGTTTTAAGTTGAACACCCACACTATTATCCAAAATATGAATTGTGATATTTTCCTTCACCTAAATCTATAATGTCCTTGTTGTGGGGCCAACACTTAGCCATTACTTTCCCCTATAAGATCATTGATCTTATTCTTTTATTGCTTAATTCCATGCTAAAATTATCTTCGCCAAGATTTTAAGGCTTCCATAGGCATCCCTTCGTCTTAACCTTCGCCCTTACCTTCTCCTCTTGTACTCTAAGATCGCCTCTTATTGAGTGACCCAACAGTAGGGTCTACTTTGAAGGTCACTTTTTCCTTTTTCTTAAGATTCAAGCAGTCTTACTACAATGCTCCTTAGGCATAGTTGCTCATTCTTATCAACGATGTTCTCCACAATGTGTACATTATATTTATTATGATAGTGTTTGTATTTATTAGTGAACTAATTCTGTTATTAATAGGACACATGTACATAGAGTTAGTTAATTAAGTTCGTTGCTATTGTAGGTGTATAAATACCTCATTGACATACTAATGCTATAACAGAATTCATTCTATCAGAGTTGACTATCGCATTTCTCATTCATACACTTGTATTCATCCTAGCATCTAGATTCAGATTGAATCAAATTACAAATTCTACAGTACTTGTACAGTGTTCAACCTTCAATTCCCTCATCATATTTGCTTATATCACGGAGGGTAAGTCAGCTTTTCTCCTTCCTATTTACTTAGGACTGTTCCAAGCCCCTCTAACTCAAAGAGTGTAATTCGATATTATCACCATCCTCTATAAGATAGGGGATATCCAACTTCTTAATTGGTTTCGGCCTACTATGACCATTATCAAGAGAGTGGTATTAGTTTTCAATCAGTTTACTTACAAGAGGCTAACTCCACCTTGAGAGACTGCTCAACCTTATGAACAAATTGTTAGGGGACATCCAACTTCTCAATTGGTTTCGGCTTACCATAACCATTATCAAGAGAGTTGTATTAGTTTTTGATCAGTTTGCTTATAAGAAGCTAACCCCACCTTGAGAGGCCACTCAACCTTACGAACAAATTGTTTACTAATGTTACTCACTTTATATTAAGTTTTAAGTTAAACACCCACACTTTTATCCAAAACACAGACTGTGATATTTTCTCTGACCTAAATCTACAATGTCCTCGTTGTGGGGCCAACACTTAGCCATTACTTTCCCCCATCTTATTCTTCTATTGCTTAATTCCATGCCAAAATTATCTTTGCTAAGATTTTAAGGCTTCCATAGGCATCCCTTCGCCCTAACCCTCGTCCTTACCTTCTCCTCTTGTATTCTAAGATCGCTTCTTATTGAGTGGCCCAATAGTAGGGTCTACTTTGAAGGTCACTTTTTCCTTTTTCTTAAGATTCAAGCAGTCTTGTTACAATGCTCCTTAGGCATAGTTGCCCCTTCTTGTCAACGATGCTCTCCATTTGATAGCCGCTCCTCCTCTTGAGCTTAGTTGTCAATAAGAATTATCCTTTTCATTACGGCACATTAGGTAGTATTTAGGTAGCTTATATCGTTGGAACTTTAAGCTTTGATACGACTTATCATGGGACGGGACGTTCACCTCATTTTTAAGTGCTTGTGCGATGCTCGACCCTCCTTCCCCTCATCATATTTACTTATATCATGGAGAGCAAGCGAGCTAGCCTTTCTCCTTTTTGTTTACCCAAGACTGTTCCAATCTCCTTTAACTTAAGGAGTGTCATCCAACATTATCATTGTCCTTCATAAGATATAGGATGTCCAACTTCTCAATTGATTTTGGCCTACCATGGCTATCATTAAGGAAGCGACATCTGCTTCTAATCACTAATTTCCTCATGGGAGGTTAATCTTGCTTTAAGAGACTATTTAACCCTACGAACAAACCGCCCATTGACGCCACTTATTTTACATTAAGTCTCAAGTTGAACACTTCCACTTATATCCAAAATACGGACTGTGACATAAACACATAAAACTTCTATGTATTAAAACTCTCTTGGAAATATAGTTTGAAATAGAACGATTCAGTAGATAATACATGTTATATATTATGTATATATGATGTGTAAATTTCAATAAGATGTTGACATATATAACTTATGCAAGTTACCGTTGGTAATTAATTTAGAAATTATCTGTTCTATTATTATTTGTATTAACATTTTATAAATATCTACATATTATGTGTATACATAACACCTAACGTGTAATATTCGGTGAATATTTTTTCTTGAAATAGATGCACAAAATGGGGAGTGATTCGGGAATGGATTTCATTGGGAAATAAAAAAAAAAAAAAAACTTATGGTTCAATGAGCATGCATTTGCTATTATAAATCAGCCATCTTGATTGCGATTCCTACCAATTATATTCAAACACGTAGGTAATAAAAAAAAATTATAAAATCATACAAGATTATTCCTGTACATATGCAACCATGCAAGGGATAAGAGAAGATCATAGCTACAAATATGAAATTTGAGGGCCCTGCAATGGATTATCTGGTTTTACGGGGAGGAATTGGACGATGTTTTGCCCTATCAGTTGTTATTCATCTGTTTGCTCGTGGGGGCATGCTGTCGGATTCCAACTTGTACATGCCTTCTAAAACTGGACCAATGTCAATGTCTACTGTAGCACTAACATTACATGCCAAGGCCATCATCTTTCCTTAATTGTCGAACTAGTACAGCATAAGCCACCCTTTGATTTTGATGAACAGTATCTTATTAATAATAATCAACTTGAGTGCGAATGTCGGGCATTCTTCGATGAGCTGTTTGTACTTGGTTTGAAAAAGGTACATGTAACCTCGACTTGCAAGCTCCAACTATGTAAGACAATCCATGCCTATCATCATTTTCCGTACTATGTCAAAGAACATCGCTTTACCTAGGAGAAATAATGGAAGAACCACTTGATGAACTTGAGATGTTTCTTAATCTCATCAACTAATGCTATTTTCATCATCAATAAAAAGATCTCAGGCAAAGTATTTACTATTTATTTTTTTCTTACAACTTTTACTACTATTGGAAGAGAAAATTTGAATTAAAACTAATATTCATATCCTTTGGTTACAAAATTTTAATAAAATACTCATTAATTAAAATATATGGATATAAATGATATGTTAGATTGTAAATTTCATAATTAAAAACCCGATTAAGTGTAATTATTATATCTCCAAACTCCAAGTATGATATTAAAAAATTGTCAAAAGTTGAGATGGTGAACAACATGCAGTTCTATATTTTCTTATATAGACCAAAGAATTTTTAACTCTCCAAATATCAAATTGTCTGCCTTTTCAGAATATATTTCTGGCAATTTTGTATTTTGATGCTTGATGTATAACTTCTTGGGAGGTCATTCATCATGGTGAAGTTGTTCCCCAGTCATACGAATATTTCTTAAATCTTGTTAGCAAAACAGGGGTTGCAATTAAACTTACATTATCTTTTGTAATAGACCTAAAAAGAGCCATTACACGAACGCGCGCATAAGTCGTGACGACTGTTCAAATAATGACCCTTACAAATTTTTAATAAGTCGCTATGATCGATCACGAAATAAGTTAAAAACGGACGATGTAATATACGGACAGCTACTTCGGATGGCTAAGAGTCAAAAATTAGAATGACAAGTACAAGTTTTAAAAACGCTATTTTAGTTAATTTTTTATAGGGCAATTTTCACTTTATATATAGATGTAATCATGTAACTCTATTCTCTATCACTTTATATAATAGAGGTTTTTGTTTTCTATACTTAATTACCTATGCTGATCTTTTATATTATAAAAGATTGTAATATATATATATACATATATATATATATGGCCAATAAAACCTTAATGCTTGACTAGCACCATGTGAGAGTTGTGCGATCACTCTAAGGTGGTGGCTAACTATGCTAAGACCAATTTTGATCCGTGGATTGTTATATACCATTATAGGTGGATTGTGTAAACTACTCGCAACGTAAATTATGTTAATTTTAACCCAAGGAACTTTTCTTTAAAATGATACATTTTTTTTAATTAATTCTACATGACCTTACATGGGTTATGACACTTATTAACAATAATAAGCCACCACCCATTACATTACCAAACTATAATGGTGGTCACAACCTCAGGAAAGTTGGTTTTAGGATGATTGACCACTACATTAATGGGGCATCACCACAAGCCTCTTGGTAGTCAATGAAGTGGATGGGGTTTTAGAACTTTTTTATTAATACTTTGTTATATTAATTATTTAAATATATTTAATAAACTTGTCTTATTAAATTATTTTATTAAAGTATTTTATCAAATATATTTAATAAAATTATTTTACTATAGTAGTTATTATGGACAATCAGGAGCTAATCCTTCTATCTAAATAATAATGACAATAGTGACAGAGTTTGATAAAATATAAATATATAAAGTATAAAAAAAAAAGCATATGAAGTGAAATGGTGGAAATGTTCATATATAAAGTGAAAAAGGCAAAATAATTTTTTTCATCTCCTCTTGATTTATATTTTTTCTCAAACAATAATTTTTTTTTCCAACCATCATATTATAATTTTCGAATAAAAAAAATTGAACCAAATATATTCTATTAAAAAATTAATATTTATAAATACAACGCTTCTAGCGATAAATCGTTAGCGTTTAAAAGCATTGTTTAGGACATGTATTTATTAGGATGGAAGAAACAGGTATTTCCACGTATTCTGTCTCACTGGTCCTTATTTCAATTTTCATTTATTAGGATGCATACCCTACCTATGCAATGCGTCAACTTCCGGAAAAGGACGCTTGTTTCTATCGTTACAAAGATGTCTTTATACTTCACAGATTCGATGCCCTTCGAATCCTTCGATAACATTCTTAAATATTTCATAGGGCTTTTAAACTTCCTTAATTTGAAAATTAATTTGCTTTAATGCATCCAATGAGGAAATTTTTAGCGTGCATTGGATCTGTTTCAAAGAACTTAGATTGATATAAAAATTTTGACATCACCAATTTTTTTTTTAACTATATATTACAATTTTAAAGAAAAGTGGAATTGAACCCAATTTATCCTTTAAAAGATTAATATTCATATATCAAACTATGATAGCCCTAATCCACGTTATCAAACTAGTAAAGTGAAGGAAAAATATTAAATTATATAAAAAAAAAAACAAAGATGTTAAGAAAATTAAATAAAGAGATAATAAAACGAAAAGTGTTGCTAGCTAGACCTTGCTGGCGTTCCTCTAATCCAAGAAGCGGCAACCACTATCCCATCATTGATTGGTTGGTCCTGCAACCTACCAAGGTTGGTAGGTAGCCATAAAGTGAGGAAATAGATTTAACTTGTTATCATTTTATTTTTTTATTGAATTAAATTTAATATTATAATTTTTTTTAGTTATAAATTTTATCTAATTGAATGTTTTGATTAATAAATTTTACGAACTTAAAATAAACGGTTCAATTTCATTTAGTTTGAATTATCTTTTCTATAATATTAAAATTCAAGAATTACGCTTTACTAAGTTATTTAGTAGAAGTCTAGACATCAACTCTTCTAAAACCCCAAATATAAGAAAGAATATTCAAAACTTGGGGACTAAAAGCAGTATCTATCTTGAGATTTTTCCTACTATTCCCACAGTGGGTAACACACAAGAAAAATTTATCGTCCATTGCATCAACAGAAGCTTATACCTAGTCACATGGGCTGACAGACATTATGCCTATGTGGTTTTAGGTGGAAAGGTCGTAGAAAGATTTAAAAAAAAAAAAATTGAAATAAAGAATGAGGCATTTGCGATCAAAAGGTATCGAGAGCTAAGGAAGAAAAAAAAAAAAACTTTAGACATCACTTGTCAAAGCAAGGTACAAGCATCTATGCGAAGAGAATGCTCAATCCTCTTCGAAAACAAGTTCTTTCTTGGCAAAAGAATTTCATCAAAGTGAGCAATGGTGGATCAAGAAGGGAGTGATGATTTTGGGAGAAGGACGAAGTACAAACTTTGGTATGATTGATGGGTGGTCCCCTTGTAAATTATATACATAACTTAATAATAAAACATTGCTGAATCAAGCTTATATAAGTCGAGTTAAGTTTAAATTCAAAATTTTAAACTTCAGCTTTAAAATTTTAAGTTAAGCTTAAGCTCGGGCTCAACATTGTATTGATTCAACTCAATTTATTTACAACCTTAGTAGAACTCCAATTGACAATCTTGAGACCAATAAGGACTTTAAGAAATGGATCATGACAAATTGTCAAATAAGTAGGAAGGAAGTAAGCTGTGTTTGGCCACCAAAAGCCTTTATATTTGGCATAATGCTATGGAAATTTTGGACAATGAGGAACAACACACTATTTGGTAAAAGGAAAAATCAAAACCATATTATGTAAGACATTCGAGCGAATGCACATGAAATATGGGCAATTGAAAAGAAACAGAAGCATCTAACAGAAAACAGAAGTTCAGCAAGACGTAAGCACATCCATAGAGGAAAGATTGATAAGGCTTAATACGGATGCTTATGTTCTTATAGATGGACAAGCAATAGTAGGTGGTGTATTATGCATTTCACAAGGAGGTTATATCGGAGCTTGTGGTGGCAAAATAGGGAAAATGGAAGTACTCATGGCTGAACTATGGGATATATATTGGGGAGTTGACTTTTGTATCCTAAAAGGATATCACAAAGTAGAAATTTGCATAGATTGTAAAGAAGCTCTTTCCTTATTAAATTGCATTGAAAATCTGAAATTTAAATACTTTAATGTTGTTATGGCTTGTAAGGCTATGTTCTCCCAATTACCAACAATCAAGCTTAAGCAAGTGCTAAGATGTTGGAACAAGGTTGCTGATCAAATGGTTGGGCAGATGCATAAGGAAGAAAAAGATCTTTTGTATTTTGATGAATTTGATGTAAATAGATTAGTACTAAGTTTGAATTGCGTAAAAAGCACCATAAAGGGGAGTATAACCACCTATTGTGATGGAGCTTGATGCTTTTGGTTTCGTACAAGCGAGGATTATTCGCCATGATCAACTTCTTGCATGATATTATATAAGATATATATTTGCACTAAAAAAAAAAATGAATTTCAGCATAAGTAGAAAGTCACACATTTGCATTTGCAAACTTTCTATTTTATTTTGTTTCATTTTATGTTTTTTTTTTTTTTATTTAGCATACTCATTAGATTCAGTACTGAACCACAAACCAAACTATTGAGCTAAAAAAAAATCATAAACCGTATTGATTACAAAAAAACTGTTTTTGTTTTTGGTTTGGTTCAAATTAGTTTGGATTCATGACTCGGTTCATGATTTTTTTCTCAGCCCTAGTAGCAAGATGATTTGCAAAAGATAGCTATGCTTTTTCTTATTTCGCCAATTTATTATTTTTTATACTTTTCAATTTAAATATTATATTTCAAAAAATACGTATGCTAATATGACGTGCCACTTCAGTCCTTACATGGCGTAGAAAATATTAAATATAGCAAGTTCCTTATAAGTATACGATATATACAATTTCAGCTCATTAGATAGTAGATAACCTTAAATGTATGTAAAAGCATATAAAAATCATACTTGTATTTAAAACTTTATGATGCAACAATAATTTTCAAGAAAACTGTCGAAGCTTATCGTCATTTGTGAAGTATTTAAAGAATATTAGAAAAAAGTTACAGTTAAGAAGAGTATAACGAAACATTTTCAATGTAAACAACGAGTTTAAATTCAAATTACAAGGGTTTGGAAATGCAAGAGATCGAAAAAAGCAAGTAGATGGTCAAAGGAACAAAAATTGTCCGGGGTGGTATAGGAATGCCCTATTGAGCCATCCGAATGGAGTGTTTCAATATGTCCCACATTTGAATAGCTTTTAGAGGCCTCCAAATTATACCCTACTAATACATGAATTTTGGTTTTGCCATCCTAATGGCTATTCTTAGGCCATTTGAATGACACTGCTTTATTTAGTGAAAATGTGTTGCTTTGTTTTACAAGTAGCATTTTCCATTTATCTTACAATGTTCCGAGTTGCAAATCATTATAATACTTCATGTACATGTTTTGGAGTGTATAAACATTGGTTTTTCAAGTAAAATTTACCAACTTAGGAGAAGTGTTTGTTTAAGAGTCATGTCTATTCATTTAAGACATTATATATACCTTGGTTTTTGGTTTATAAATCAGATTAGAAGATTAATGATATCGTACTCTTCTATGTGAAACTCATTTCAAGTGAGAGAGACTTTAATTGAGCGAATTTCATTCCAAAATACTTCTCTTATTACTAATTAACCAATGTGGCAATTAATGGTATGAATTCCTATCGTTTTGATATTTGTTTGACGAGTGGTAATGAATTACCTAAATTATTCATGAGCATATGTTGCCCATTTACTTATCATATTCATTTAACATAATCTAAGGGCTTTGGTTCTTATCAATTTATTCTAGTCTATTAAATAATGTCACATTAACCAAATTGTTTATATTTATAGTGTTTGTTGGCTTACGAAACTTCAAAGTGTCAAGCACAAAGTTTCTCTAATTTTCCTTTATCTTGTGAAACCTGGCCCATTTAGCTTAAATTGTATGATGGAAGTTAGGGAAAGTTATTTTGATTTTGAAAAATCTCTTTAAACTATTAATTTTTAATAAATTTTGGAATTGCCAATGCTATCAACCTAAGTAAAAAAAATGAAAGTTAAGATCTAATAAAATGATCTTAACCTTTCCATTAGTCAAATGAAAATGAAAAAAATTTGGGGTATAAGTATATTGAAATTTAAAACCAAAAAGTTGATGACTAAATTAAACTTGCTATCAATAGAGGATATTTACATAAAGTTGGTAGCTTGCAAGAAAATATGGAAAAAAATAAAACTAAAATAGAAAAGAATAACATTTTGTGTTATAGCTCAGTTCGGTCTGGTTCAACTCTATAAGCCTTATCAATGACAACTACTTGCTAGTTTACCACAAACATTCTTTTATTGATCATTAATACCTCTTGCTCATTTCTTTTACCTATTAATGTTTCAAGAACCTGAGTCTTATATAAATGTAAGATACAAAGTCAACAAATCTCTACTTTGGTTTGAATTTTCATAGCTCAACACTCAACCTATGCCTATAGGCTCGAGCTCCATAAGTTATTTAATGCACCGAGTTCACTTATGAGCTATCTATTACTTCCTTCTCAGATAATGCCATTCCTTTGTTCTCATAATATATGTGCTTAGTTTTGAACATTAGCACTAGTGATATACTTTCACTTAATATTGGTATCACAAATACCAACTTTAATGGGAATCAGCCTCCGACTACGCCTAAATCGAGGTTAACTTGTTCAAATTTGGCGCCGACGTCGACCCTCCAAAAGAAGATACTGACTTGTTCCAACCCGAGGCTAAACAGTTTTCGCTGAGGCTAAGTAAATGATAGAAGGTTGAGGGGAAGAAAAGGAGCCATTCGACAACAAACCTATCATTTGCTGAGAAGATGAGAGATCATACAGTCGAGGGCCTGAAACCAAAGAATCACTCAATACGACCCCAAGAGACTAGTGCCAATTAATTCTAGCACTTGGCAATTATGGGTCGACCTGTTTGGTGTCTCGACCAAGCCACCCGAGATGTTAGGGACCATTTCCCAAACTCGTACTTCCAACTGCTAACCCTGTCCAGTTTAGATACTACTATTACTCCTCCTAGGACATGCCGAGTCCTGTAAAACGTACAGTTTTGCATTCTTGTATATGTTTTCCTTTATTTTATTAATGAGCCCAATTTTTTAGGGTTTACAGCCTTGTATATTATTTACAATTTTGCCACTAGGGTTTAGGATTTGCTCTAAATAGCAACATTTATACTAAAAGGGAGATACATAGAGATAGACAGATAGATATACAGAAATATATACAACCGGATTATCAAGTATTGATTAGACTGTTTAATCATCCCTGCATTCTTATCAATCTTGTTCTCGGATTGTAGTAAACCCTTTCATTTGAACTAATTAATGAGTTGCATCTAACCTTCATTTGAAACCCCGAGCAACATTTAGTTTTTGTAAGTTGTATCAAACTCTATTTCAAGCTTAAATCCTAGATTGTGTTTGTTTTGGTGAGTTATATTCATTCACATTCACTATAAAAAAACCTTCTTATTCCTCATACCCATTTTCTTTTGAATATCTATTCCTGTTCATTCAAGATCTACTATCGTTTCTTTCTAGATCGATCCTTTGATTCCTTATCATCTTGGTGTAAGAGATTTGATTCCTTATCAAACTTACTAAGTATTTCTTTGATGTCTAAACTCTGTTCTAAGTTGCTAAACATTCCTTTGACATTTGTGGCTCTAGTTTTCATCAAATTCATTAACTAAAGACTTTTTGTATGCAACACTTGAGTGAACTAAAGTGGTTTCTTTACTACAAAACCAAATAATTAATTCTTTCCCTTGTAGCCTTAGTGCATTGACCATTGAACCTCTATGCTAAGATTGCATCTACCGTAAATCACCAGGAATCACTAGTTTCTTTCTATTGGAAGAAGTTATTGACCTTAGAATCCTCTAATAAGCACAAAACCTTTGAGTACACTAAAGTAACCAACATAATTTAATCTAACCAAGAGATAAAGCAATATAGAATAATCTTAGCTTATACCTTACATCTTATACATTATGCATCCATTTGATATACGCTATAACCAAAACTTTACTTAGAACAAAAATTTCCAACTTTTACCATCACTTAATCTAAATAATATAACATGTATAAGCTCATAATTTTAGGACTAATCTTATTGCAACATGCATGAAAGACCTTCATGGAGCTCGCCCTTCTATTAAGGTAAGGTAATAGCTCATTATCCTTTAGTTCAATTATTGTGACACCAACTATTGTTTTACTCTTACCATCTTGTATTTGACACCATTTCTATCAACATGGCTCTTTTACATGTAGTAATAGCGGACCAGGCATCTATTTCCCTTCTAAAATAGCTACATCAATTGGATCTTTATTGACCTCTATCAAGTAAACTGTTTGCAAATGTGTTGTCTTTAGATATTAGCCATGGTCTATGTATGCTTACTTACAAGTTGTCTTTAGAATTGTATACTAAAGCCACAGGGGAGCACATCAAGATTACATAAATCTTCTAAAGTCTTCTTTATCGGTATCTCCATTCTAGCATGCAAACTTAATGGGATATCTATCCATTGCTTTCACTTGTTTGACTTTATCGAGATCCCATATGCCATAGAACAAATTTGTATCCATATCAAATTCCTAAGCATTGTTCTTCACTATTCATTGTGAAGATTATAACCCTGAATTCCTAATTTCTTGTAGTGTTACTAGCTCTTAAAACACAAACAACCAATGTCTCTAGGATACCCTTACTTGCTAGTTTGATTAAAATATAGAATAATTAATATATAATTAAGAGATACAACTAGTAATATAAAAAACATACTAAATATGTGTATAAAATATCTAGATGGAAAATAAGGATTGGAAACTCATCCAAAGGATATCCTAAGATTGAGTCCTGTAGGTTCTGATTTAAATCCCTCTTTCACAACATACTTTAGTAAGAAAATTTTCTACTGTAATAGGAGAGTGTTGGGGGGTGGCGTAGTGGTGAGAGAGAGAGAGAGAGAGAGAAGAGGTTAGGGGTACACCATATCATGTAAGTTCCCTAACCTCATATCCTGTTAATTCTTGGACATGAAAATTAGAAGATGCAATAATAAGATTAACATTAGGCGAGAAAATCTTTGGTAATAAACATAATTGGAAACCTTAGAAATTCATAGATAGTTATTAATATCCCCCTAAGCATCAAATCATTGGTGAGCATGTTAAAGATTTAACCTTGCATTTATTCACAAATTATGGGTCTCATGTCACATTATATGAGGAAGTAAGAGTATGTATTAAAAAATGAAGTTTTACGAGAATATCAAGAAGACAACAAATTTAGAGATTTGATTAATGAATTTGAAATTTTATGTTTAAGGATTAGCCAAGTTGGAAATTGGATCAAGAAAAATCATTTGGAACAACTTCTAGTAAACAAAATTTAGGATTTAATAACAAAGGAATACAAGAAGATGGTAGTAGTTAACAGGGTGATTGACTAAGCCTAGTCAGTTACCTACTACTTAATCAACTACATACTAATAAGCCAAGCACATTCCTCAAGATGATGCTAAAAAGAGGAACCTAAACGAATTGAAATAAGTTCAAACAAATTAGTTAAATGAAACATCATGTAATAGCCCTAGGGATTTGAATCTTCATTGTAAAAGTTACTAATTTATGACAATTTTATATAGATTTAGGATTTGATTTGATTTATTATCATGATCTTAAGTTGAATTCGGTTACATAAGTTGTAGTTATATGTTAAATGTGGATGCTAGGCACAATAAATAACTTGAATAAATACGATAGATTGCTAATTTTGTGGATTATGTTCAAATTTTATAAATTAGATGAGTTGTTTGGCTCCTTAAGAAATTTAAGGATTCGAATAATATTATCAAAATTGGAGAATTACATAGAAAGCATGACAACTTTAAAAATAAAATTAAACCATTGTCGTTTATATATTCTAACCGATAGAATAATTGAATTGCTAAGCCTTCAAGGAAGTGTAGTAGACCTACGAGGCGAAATGTTCTAGGCATATGAGACAAAGTGTTCTAGACCTAAGGAATCTTTAGGGCCAGACCGGAGTGACTTGCAAAACCAATGAAGATGAGTAGAACCACTAAGGGATTGTTCAATGTAAGGCCACTTTGGTTATTGATGCTTAAGTCAATCTCATGTGATGGAAGGGATAAGAATGAATTTTGGCAAAGAGCGCATTAAGCTATTTTTGCTTAGCATACCGTATATCCGCACAATTTCCTGTAAGAAAGGAGAAGCAATAGTTGAAGCATCGTTAGTTTTGGAGCATGACACGAAGTATGCTATTTTGCTGAACCGATCCAGATGATCATTATAGAATCTTTGCCTTAGGTAATTCATGGTAATCCAAGAATAAAGTCCATGCTCAATTCAGTCCATAGCTTCGTCGGTACATGCAAAGGCATTGCTTTCCCTTGCTTAACTTAGCACTTAGCCCTCTTACAAACGGTACAGCTCTTGACAACTCGGTATAGATCTCTCCTTATTCTCAGCCAAAAGAATCGACCGTTCAACAGTTCACAGGTCCTTCTTTCTTTAAAAGGTCCAGAGAGTCCTCCACTGTGGGCTTCCTTAATCAACAGTTCCTGTAGTGAATAGGTCAGCATGCATAATTTTCCACCTTAGAACAAGTAACTATCCTCTATAAGATTTAAAGTTCAAACAAACACTTCACGAAACTAACAACTAATAAACATAGCAGCTAAAATGAATACTGTAACTTGCTCTGTTTCACACATGCAAAACAGAGTATAAAAAACTTCTAAAAGAACCTATTATAGCTCACACGAAATCTTCGCTTTGATACCAAGATGTTGAGGATTGTGACTAAGAACGGACAAGGTCGATCGCTGGATGGGTCTAAGCTTATAGAAAGCTCGAAAAGGATAATAGGGAATGGCGCAAAAAGGGATGGATGTGAATGAAAAGTAAGCAAAACCTATAAACAGTTCCAAAGGATATGACACACTAATAGAACTTTCGAGGACTTGTGAAGACTTACGACACAATCCGATATGACGCATGAATTGGTCCCGTGAGGTTACTCGCCACCTAACCTTACTCAAGAGTTAAGATAAGAGTGATGCTAAGAGTAAATAGGCAATGTTTACGCAAGGATAAAAATACTCAAGTGTATTAAGGATGATGATGATATCCCTTATAGCTATAATTATAAGGGTATTTATACCTATAAGTTAGGGTAACTTTCCCAAAAGGGAAAAGACAAAAATGACATTTCCTAAGGAAGTAATGCACAATATACAAAAGGGTAAAAATGAATATACAAGGAAAGTAATCATTGGTGTAATGGATTCTACATATAATATTGTACACGTGGTGATGCTGTATTGGTGATATCATTAGAGGATGTGGACAAAAAGTACGAACAGCTTACTTGTCCGAGTAAGGGTGACTTAGTTAATCCGGACTCTGTCTCTTCGCATTTCGACAGGGGTAAGGCTGAATAAGTAATTGGCTAAGCATGTACAACAATGAAGATGGGTTGTTATCTTAGCCTTCAGTTTCTCGGCACTCAACATGCAAGAAATAGGTAATCACTCGGCTCAACAAACAAAATGGGTCGGCAAAGAGATACTCGACCTCTACATAAGTCGGTTGGAATAAGAGGATTTGTCTTACCAGTCCCTCTATTCCTTAGGCTCGATTACGAGTCAGAGGTCCGGTAGCTTGATTCCCATCAAAGTTGCTTCGAGAAAGAGCTCTTTAATTTTCACTAGTGTAGTCCGGCGTAGGCCCCTCCCAATGGGTGGAAGATGTTAAAGGCATTTCAGGCGTTGTGTGAGCATTTGGTAATAAGAGTTACTCTCGAGCTTTTCAACCACTTGTATATGTGGAAGAGCATGAAGGGGTGGCCATACTTGCAGCCTCGTCTAGGGAAGAAAATATTCTGCAGCCTTATGGATTCTGTAAAGGGCAGGCATGACAACTATGTGATGGTCAAACTGCATGGAGAAGTAGATTTCTAGATGCAGTGGATAGACCTAGTCTAGATCGGGGCCTAGAAAGAGCTTGTTCTTAGTGGCGTATAAGTTACGTGAGAGATTCGGGTTTTCATTGCCCTAAGGCATGGCTAAGAGATTAATGCTGTAGAGATCGTAGGGAGATACTTCTGACATCCGATCTTCAAGCTCTTCCCTAGCATAAAGAAGGTTGTGGTCTAGAAGTAGGTTGAAGGTAGAGGTTCATTCTATTTGCAAGTGCTTATGTCTGTTGTGCTAGTGTTAAAGTGCTTCCTTTGGCACCTCCTCTATAGGATGGGTGAACTTCCTTGGTCATGCTAGTCATGGCGAAGATTTATGAATGGTAATAGTAGTTTCTTTTGTTCATCTCGCTTTTTCTTTTCCTCATTACTTCAATCTTATTTTTATAGGTAAAAATTTGGCTATAAGGACTCCTTGTCCCTCCGTGGATGAATTGATGAGCCGCCGGCATGCAAGGATCAAGGCTTCTAAGCCGAAGGGTAAGGTAGTATAGGCAAAGTTAGGGGCTGGGGAGACCATTAGGGTATGATCAATGGCTATTCCTCAAGGGATTCCCATTGATATTTGGGATGAGCCACTAAATGCAAAACCTTTAGGCGTGGCTTTGCCTGCCCCTACCCTTATTCCCTTTACCGAACCTATTCTTGTGGAGGAAAAAGGCATTAACGTGGAGGGACCTGATGTTCAAATGATTTCTCCTCCGGGGGTAAGGGAAGAAGAAATGGCCGAAGGGGTTGCCTTGTCTTAGGTGGCTGGCTAAAAGAGGAAGGCTCTCGAAACAACCGGGGAGCTAGGGCTTGGAGCTAAAAAACAGAGACCCCTAACTAGGGCACCTTTGGGTTGAGGGAAATGGAATGAGTGGCCAACAAATCATCCTTACTAATGTGTTAATGACTTGGGGGACGAATTTTTTGATGTCCTTAACAAATTTAGGTTGATAGGGATCAGGCTGGACTCATTCTAAGAGGTGTCATAAGCCTCTCAAGATGAAGAGTTCTTAAGGGGAGCTCCCAAGATGGAAATGAGGAGGGCTAAGGGGAAGCTCTTATGGCCGAAGTGGGAGGTCTATACCAATGATCTCACGCTGTGGCACTAGACACTTAGCTACCAAGCTTCAATGGGGTCTTATACCCCTGACAAATAGGCTATCCTTAAGGGGCTCTCTAAGGAAAGTAGAGACGACCCCATAGAGATGGTAAGCCAATTGAGCACACTTATGCAGCAGGTAAGTTTTTGTTATTTTTACATTGACGTGCTTCACTTCTCATTGTGTTAATGATGGCCCGTGTTTCTCTATAGTACCACGGTTAGGTGTTGCTTCAATTGAACAAATATGACGTCGCTTAAAGAGAGGTAAAGGGCTTTAAGGAGGCATTGTGTTGGGCTAAGAAGTATTTGCAAAAGGTAGAAACTTTTACTAATAAATACTTGAAAAAATTCTCCAAAGTTAATTGATGCCAACGTCACTCTTATGTACAGGTGGTGGGGCTTCAAGGGCAGCTAAAGGATGCAGAGAAAGAGATGGATAAGCTCGAAAAGGCAGCACAAAAGGCCGATGACCTAAAGGCTCAACTAGAGGACAAGCAGAGGACCAAGGCTCAACTCTCTCGGCAGTTAGATGAGGAGAAGGAGGCTAAGGCCCAAGTTGAGATAGAGAACGCTAAGCTAAAGGCATCAGATGCAAGGCTGCAAACCAAGCTAGCAATGAAGGCATCCAAGTGCGAAAGTGCCAAAGCCACTTTGTTAGATTTGGCTAGTTTGAAGGTTGGGCTACATCGGCAAGTCTAAGAGCTATAAGAAAAGGTTTTAGAGATAGAGGAGATCATCTTCAAAATAGAGAGTGAGGAGGTCCTCGATGATGCCACCGCTAAAAAGGCCATCACCAACTATCGAAAGACTAAGGAGTGGCTAGATGAGCTGAAAGACCTGACCATCGACTTTGCATGCTACACAAGGAAGGAGGTGCTCTCCCATTATTCGAACCTTAATATGAGCTTCCTTGACTTCCTAGATTCCCTAACCTTTAAAAAGAAGAGAGAAGCCCGAGCATGTAAGAGGGAGGTCGCTTAAGTGACCTTCGATGTCCTAGGTGCCCCCTCTGCTGCTGGGGCCGGGTAAGGCACTTCAACATCCATTTTTGCCCCAACAACCTAACAGGAAGCCACCCTATGAGCAATTTCTTTGGACAATCAACCTCTAGGCGATCCTCCTACTGCCCCTTACTGTTACCCTTTAGCCATCGCTTCAGGTCAAGGCTAGCCTCCTTAAGAGGCACTATCAGATCAACGCTTTGAGTAGATTGAGGCTTTGAATTTTTATAAGTTATTGGAGTTAGCTAATCTAAGGCAATAGTGTGTGTATGTGTGTGCGTGTGTTTGTTTTTTTTCAAACATATGTATGCTAGGTCAGGATTTCGGCCTTCACTGTGTAATATGATAATCAATGAATGAAATGTTTTTACTTGCCTCCTCTTATACACTTGCATTTTCTTACTTTGCCTTTAAATATATTTGGGTAAGAATTCCCCTGTGTAAGGGGAGTTTACCTTTAGGGGTTAGGCTAGTGGCATTCTAAATTGCCTAAAGATGGGAGTTCCTCTATGCAAGGGGTATTTCCCCTTGCCGAGGTTACTTAAGGAGGGAGGTCAGGTTGGTAGCATTTTGTCCTATTCGAAGGATGGAAGTTCCTTTGTACAAGGGGTGTTTCCCCTTATTGAACTTATTCGGGGGGGGGGGGTCAGGTTGGTGGCATTTTGTCTTACCCAAAAGATGGGAGTTCCTTTGTACAAGGGGTGTTTCCCCTTGTTGAGGTTACTTGAGGGGGTTAGGTCGGTGGCATTTCGACTTGCTTAGTAAACAGTTCGTTGCCCTTTCAAGGGTTAAGATGACAGCAAAAAGAAGGAGAGAGAGAGAGATAGAGAGGTAGACAACAAATTATGAAGCAACTTCTTTATTTCATTACTCTAGAGAGATGTACACAACAATATGCTAATCAAAATAAAGTCAAAGATTATTGGCATTCCATGTTCCTGGGTTGAGCTCGCTATCTAGTCTTTCCATTTTGTATGCTCTATTGCCCAATCTTTCCTTGACTCTAACCGGGTCTTTCCAATTGGGGGCCAGCTTGCCTTGCCCTTCTTGCGAACCTATGGCTTCTAACTTTCGACATACTAAGTCATTGACCTTGAACTTTTTGTGTTTGACCTTTAGGTTGTAGTATCGAGCGGCTTGATGTTAGTATGTAGTTACTTGAGTTGCAGCAAGGTCTCTAATTTCCTTGATGGTATCGATATTGGCTTATAATAGTAATTCATTAAGGGTAACATTGAAACTTCGAGTCTGGATATTAGAAAGCTCAAATTCGATGGGGAGGACTATTTCCGACTCAAATGCTATGTGAAAGGGGGTCTCGCGTGTAGAAGTGCGATGGGTGGTCTTGTACCCCTACAAGATATTGGACAGTTCATTAGCTTAGGCACCATGAGATCGATCCACGCGCTTCTTTAAGCTATTCAAGATAATTCGATTGATTTCCTCGACCTGTCCATTCGATTGGGGGTGGGCAACCAAGTGAAGTGTAGGGTAATGTGGTGCTTGGCGCAGAACTCTCTAAACTTGGGGTTATCAAATTGTTGCTCATTGTCCATAATGAGAACATAAGGGACCTTAAACTGGGAGAGAATGTTGTTTCTAATGAAAGATTCAACACTTCTCTCTGTAATCCTTGCCACTGCTTCAAACTTTAACCAAAGTAATTGACGACAACAATTATGAACTGCCATCCTCTCGAAGCTTTCAGGAAGGCATCGAGAATATCGATACCCCACTATGCGAATAGCTATGGGTTGGTTAGGGCTTGGAGGCTGGCGTTAAGTATGTAACTGACTGGTGTACGCTTCTAGCATTGCAGGCACTTTGGGGCCATTGCTTTTACATCCTGCCTCATGGTAGACTAGTAATACCTAAGTCGTAGTGCTCGAAGGTAGAGGGCTTGGGACTAAATATGATTGCTACATACTTTAACATGCAACTCTTCCATGATGTGCAGCCTTTCGTCTTCTCAGAGGCATCAAAGCAGGGGAAGGTTGATTTCCTTACGAAACAAGACGTCGTCGACCAACATATAGTTGGTGGTATAATATCGGAGTTTCTCCTCCTCTCTCCTGTCATCTGGGAGTATACTCTGCTCCAAATAACTCCAGATAGGATCCATCTAGCTTAGCTCTAGTGATGCTGTGGTTAGTTCCAAAACTTCAGTCGAACCCGGAGTTATGCTCTTTCTTGGCTGGTATTCTATAAAGATTTTGCTATCCTTTACCTCAGGCTTCCGCATACTTGTAGAAGGGAGTTTAGATAGCTAATTTGCTATTGAATTATGGAGTTGGGGGATCTTTGTGATGTCCCACGAAGGGATTCAACTAAAAGGCTCTTCACCTTCTCAAGGTACTTAGTCATAGTGTCATCCTTGGCCTCGTATTCACCTTAGACTTACTAGACGATGAGTATGAAGTCTGAGAAGATTTATAAATGCTTAGCACCGATCTCTTTAGCCAACTTAAGACCGGTGATAATGGCCTCGTATTTGGATTCATTGTTATTGGAATTGAATCTAAACGTAAGAGCATAACAAATCGTAACCTTGTATGGGCCAGTCAGAATGAAACCTGTACCTCCACTCCCAAAGGTGGATGACCTGTTGGTGTGAAGAGTCTATATTGGTTTGTCATTGCCTAATGGTGCTTCCTTCTCTCATCTATATTCTACCACAAAGTTAGCCAACACTTGTGCCTTATAAGCCGTTTGTGGCTGATATTAGATTCTGTACGTGCTCAATTCCATCGTGTAGTTGACCATCCGTCCGGACGCATCAAGCTTCTGCAGCATAATATACAATGGTTGATCCGTAAGTACGATTATCTAGTACATTTGAAAGTATGGCCTTAGTAGTCGTACTGTGATAACGACAACTAAGGTAAACTTTTCTACCCGGGTGTACCTAACCTTAGGCTCGTAGAGTATATGGTTGACGTAGTGTACGGGCTTGTATTCCCTTCCCTCTACTCTTACCAGCACAAAGGAGAGCGCCTAGTCGCTCATCGTTAGGTACAAAAACAGGTCCTCCCTATGGATAGGCTTGGAGAGGACGGGTGGGTACACAAGGAAGTCTTGGAGCTACTAAAAGGCGGTAGTGCACTTCAGAGTCCATTCAAAACGCTTTGGATTCTTCAGGATTTTGAAGAACTTAGCACATTTGTCAGCACTCTTAGAGATGAATTTGCTCAATGCGGCTACTATGCTGGTGAGCTTTTATACGTCTTAAACTGAGGTTAGAGGCTTCATTCCCTTGATGGCAATAATCTTCTTGGGGTTGGTCTTAATACGTCTTTGTGTCACTAGAAAGCTAGGGAACTTGCCAAATCCAACCCCAAAGACACACTTCTAAAGGTTTAGCTTCATATCGTACGTATGCATTTGGTTAAAGGCTTCCCTAAGATCTTTGACATGATCATCTGGCTTCTAGCTCTTGACGATCATGTTGTCAATGTACACCTCTATATTGTGCCCAATCTGGGGCTTAAACAGTTTTTTCACCATTCATTGGTATGTGGCTTTAGTGTTTTTCAAACTGAACGGCATTACGGTGTAGCAATACGTACAGTAATTGGTGACGAAGGAGGTAAATACTTCGTCCTTTGGGTCTATTTTGATTTGGTTGTACCTCGAGAAGACGTCCATAAAGCTTAGCAAGGCATGTCCCGAAGTAGAATCGACAAGCTAATCGATCCTCAAGAAGGGGAAACAGTCTTTGGGGCAGGCTTTATTAAGGTCGGTGTACTCGACGCATATTCACCACTTCTCACTCTTCTTCTTAACTAGTACTACATTTGTTAGTCAGATCGGGTGCTTTTCGTCCCTCATAAAGCCAGCCTTAAGCAGCTTCTATACTTCTTCCTCGATTGTGGCCTACCTCTCTAGAGCAAAATGCCTCTTTTTCTACTTGACAGGCTATGCTATAGTGTCAATATTAAGGCTATAGGTCATCGAATCGGGTAAGATTCTAGGCATGTCTAAGGTTAACCAAGTGAACTTGTTCGAGTTTTCCTGCAAGAGAGCAATGATTTCGTCCTTCACTTTAGGCGGGGTCTCAGTCCCAACTCTCATAGTTTACTTAGGTGTGGGCCTGATCTAGAATTCTTCTGTTTTTTCTCTTGGGTCGCCCCTTTTAGCTAGCTTGTCCTATGGGCCAATCTTAAGATTAAACACACCATCTCCTCTGGTAGCCCTGACAGATAGCTCTTGCGAGAACCTTTGATGACACCTGCATACTCCTACCCTGATTGGGATTGGAAATTTGGCCTTCAAATGAAGGAAGGATGTGATCACCTCGAACACAATCAGGCTTGGTCTTCCCAAGAGCACATTATAGGGGGAAAGGCAATCAATCACAATGAATTCTACCGGGCATCATGCCACGTGGTCGTTATCACCAAGCTCCATGTCTAATGTGATGATCCCCTTAGCTTGGACCATACTTTTGTTGAAGGCAATCAGATTTTGGTGGTACGGCTTCATTTTTGCTGGTAGCTTCATTTTCACTAGCTGTTTCTTTCTCATCCTCTCATAAGTATAGAGGAAGAGTATATCATTGGAACTGCCTGTGTCTACCATAATCTTTAGGACCTCGAAATTTGAGATCTTCACCCTTATTACTAGGGCATCTTAAAGGGGTGTATCAACCCCTTTAAGGTCTTCATCAGAAAAGGAGATGGAAATTTCTAACTTTTGTTTCTTCTCCCTTATGGCCAAACCTTTGATGGGACATTAACTAAACTGTTAGTGCTCGGTTGGTTCCCAGGATGCAGTTCCCCACACGATTACATTGATGACGCTGTTGGGGGCATAATTGTTGTGGTAGTCATTGTTCTATTCAGTGTAAGCATTCTTGGTCCATCGCCACTAAGGTGCTGTATCACCATCGTCATCAAAACGATTATCGTTCCTCGGATGAACCACGTACTCTGGGAAGAAGCCCCGCTAAATGGCATATTCGATTGTGTTTTTCAGTTGGAAGCATTCTTCTATGGTATAGCCATGACAGTCATGGAACCGGCAATACTTGTTCGAGTTCTAATGACTGGGGTTCCCCTTCATTTTCGAGGGTCTTTGTAGCAGGTTCCTATGCTTCACCTCAGAATAGACTTGGGCTATGGGTCTATTTAAGGGCATGTGCTAAGTATAGATGGGAGGGGGTAGTAGGTCGTGCTCGACTCTGTGCTTCTTCTTCTCAGAGCTCTCCCCTTTTGATTTACCCGGCAACCTATTGTTGAGGCAATCTTTCATGGATAATTTTTCTTTATCTTATTTTGCACCCGACCTCTCTTGATCAACGTCACGCCTAGCATGAATGTTATCTTCCTAGTTGATGTACTTCTAGGCCGTATTCAAGAAGTTGGCTAGAGTCTTTGACTTGCTTTTCACAAGTGATTGGAAGAAGTAGCCTAAAGGTCGGATGTCAAGTTAAGCGGCATGGACAGCGACTCCCTCATCCAATTGAGGAATCTCGACCATGGCATTATTGAACTGGGCTACATATTCGCGTAAGGATTCGCCTTCACCCTACTTTATAAGGTATAAGGACAACGTGTCCTTAGATGGGGGCTTGCTAGCCTTGAAGTGGAGGCTAAACCTCTGTGTCAGCTTATCAAAAGAGCTAATAGAATTGTCAGGGAAGTGGGTGGAATCACACCCAAGCCGCTTTCCTTAAGGTACTTAGGAAAGCTTTACACATTATAACATTTGTGAGCCGCTAAAATTGAGTTTAGGACAACCGGACCTAGATTTAAGACCTTTAAAGAAAGTTAACTGATTGAGTCCAAACTTTATAACTAAGATATAAAGGTTAGACGAAGTGACACAGTGAAGTTAGATTTTTGAAATAGTGACCTAAAATCCCAATTTTATCTTTAGAAGTAGGAATATTTAATATAGTATTAAATTGCTCAAAACCTCTAAAATCGAGTTCAGTATAGGGTGAGAACTTAAAAATAAGTTAATTGAGCCACAAAATAAGATAATATAGTATAATTTACAATATGAATTTACTTGTATTTTTATGAGTATATCCGATATAAATAATAATTATACCCATAAATTACTTAATTATATATAATATATGTTGAATTCATGTAAATAAATAAGAAAAATATCTTAAAAATAAAAGATATGTTAGAAACTTAATTATACGAGTATAGTTGTATATTAGGTATGATATATACACATGATATATATACTCATATATTACTAAATAACTAAATATTAATAAAATATACCTAAAATATACTAAAATAATTGCCAAACTCATTCGAAACTAAGAGGGAAATTTGGTTTAGCTTCAAAAATAACTGTGACAGCATCATGTGGAGTTTGCATGATGAATCAAAAGGCAATTGAGGTGAATTGAACACCTCCTACTTAAGGATTTCAATAAGATAAGGAGAAAAAAATATTATATAAATTACGGCAATCTCCAACTGACTGAAACCAATATATATAGGATTCCTCATACCACTTTAAACTCTTTAGGAACCAAATTACTCAATAACAAACTCGGAAAAAAATTATAAAAAAATAGAAAGAAAAATAGGATAAATTGAGCAATTACTTTGTTGGATCAGATCCTGGGGCACCCTTTGTTCTGTTGTTAAGCCACTTCACCACTAAGGAGTACCCCTAGTGTCTAGGTGTTCCGACAAAGCCCCACCACCCCACGGCCGTCGGAGCATCCAAGAACATAAAGGTCAAAATTCCGTCATGTTTTTCAATAAATTCTAAAAAATATCAAATTCACCTCGAAAATTATGAAAAAATTTGAAGTTAGGTTATTTCAAACATGCTTTTGTGCGATACTTTTATTTTTGAAAAATTTGTAATATTTAATATACTTGCTTAAAAAAGTTACTGTTTATTTGAAGTTTGACTTACTAAATAAATGTATCAAATAATGTTGTTTCTAGCTCAAAGTTTTTGTGTAGGGTGTATATGATATATATAAAATTGCTATGTAGCTTGAATTTTTATTTGAATATTTTTAATATTTATTGCATTTTTTGGCCTAAAAATAGCTTGAAAATAGGCTAAAATTATGAAATTAAATGATGAAAGAGACATGTACTGATTTCTAGTGGATAATAATGTTGGGACAGGTTGAAATCAATTTGATGCAAAAATGATCATAATTGGGTAATTTAGGATAATTCAAGGGTAAAATTGTAAATACGAATATACAGGCGATAGATCAAAAATTTAAAACCAACTAATAGTTAAGTTCCCCATATTTTTAGGAGTCTGTAGAAATTTTCGAGGAATTATTTGGTGACTCGAACTATTTATTATGAATTTACGTAGTAAATGGCTGAAATTACAAATTAAGACGTATTTTTAGTAATAATAGGTTAAAATGTAATAAATAGTTGAATAAAAAACTATGTGTATGTATACTAATCAAATTAGATAAAAAATGTATTTTTAATATATTTAATGATATTTTATTGACTAGATATCTTATATGTGTATTAGGGTTAGACAATACTTATATTATAGCGTTATATCAATAAAACAGGTAAAATATAGTTTAATAACATGAATTATGTATAATACAATAATCTTTATACAGATACATATAATTATATTAAAAACTTGAACAACCTTTTAAAAGTCATCTCTAAAAATAGAACTCGTACCACGTGTCGTTAGGTTTATACAAACCCAACGACACTAATTTTATTAAAATCAAATAATCTTAGGTAATATAACCTATAACTCTATAATATTCTAGAATATGTGTATTACGGTAACCCTACCAGAATTAAAACGTGATTTAATCAATTAGAATTACATTTCGAAACAATATATAATACATAATAGTATAAATTACGTATATTATCAATAATTAATAACTTAACTAGATAATAATAAAAATAATAATAATAATAATAATAATAATAATAATATATTTATATATATAACTGTTTTAGATTAAACCCTAATGTTTTTGTAATTATTACGAAAACTAAATTTGGGTTTTATGTATATAGGATTCCCTAGTAGTTAGACTGTTGACAACCCAAGTCTTTCGTAATGAGCTTTTAAATAGATAAGTTAGGATTATAGTTTTACCTTTTGTTGAGATACTGTATTAAAGTATCTGAAAACTCAAGAGTACTTTTGATTATGTTTGTAATTAGCTATTTGTACACATGTCGTGTGTATGTATGATACTTAATAGTGACAGGAGTTGAACTATTTGGTGTATTGTTCTGCATGTTCGTATCGTTTCTGTATTATATAAGCTTGTTTGGTCACTCCTGATTTCAACTAATGATTATTCGACTATGATCAAATCGGGCGTACATAACACCCATTAGGGGAAACGATTAGGATTGTTAAGCCAAATATTAACTTCCTTCAATAAAGATAGCTGAAATAGTTATTTCCACATCCTTAGTAGAATTAAGTGATAGACGAGGAGGTCGCGGCAAGAGCGGTAGTTGTGGTTCGAAGGTGGTCATGGGAGAAGAGTGTTCTTTATTGCACAAGTCTAGGTTTGGTCTGGTTTAAGTTGTAATAAAACTCCTCAATCCGAGTTGGAATGAATGCAATTTCTCTAACCTCACAATGGACCAAATAACATTGTATAATGTTTTATTTGATTGATTGCATTGCATTGCATTTCATCATAATTAATAATCTTGCTTGTAATTGTCTAGTACTCTTCTAACTCTGTCCTACTTACTGAGCTAGTTGTGTTTACATCTCCATAAACTCTTTTGCAGGTACTAAATAAAGATTGGGATGTTTTGATACCACCGCCCCCAGGTTAGTATCCTATTGTTTGGGAAAGTGAGAAATAAAGAATCAATTGAACCTAGGCTTTTGACTTTTCTTTTGAATTTTGAGGAAACTAACTGGGAATTCCTTAGAATGCCCACTAGTTTCCTAACTTATTATAAATAGTTTGCAAAACCTGTAGGTTTTTTTTTTTTTTTTGGTAAACTCTAATTGTAAATTATAACTTTAGATGTGAGATGTTTATGTAAGTACTATTGTGTTATGAGACAACAAGTTATATAGAACAGGTATTTTGTAAAGTTATACCACAAATTTGATTAATCATAGGTATCGGAACGGATGCTTCAAGTTGGTTGAGTTATGCACACCTTGTGTGGATTATATCTACGATAGCAGCTGTGAGGTTAGCTTTTATCTTGGGTTGGTTTACACGGTAGGATTATTATGATTCCTCCTGTTTGAGGCATGATAGCATCCCTATGATCGTGATGGTTCATGAGGGTACAAAAGTGGAGGAGGTGATCATCAAGGTTACCTGAGCCATCATACTGGTCTAGGGACGAAAGTTTGCTATTGGGAGACGACACTTCATCTTGGATGCCCCTAATGAAAGGGCTCTTATTGCTGGTGACCAACTCAACATTGCTAGCAGCCTTGCTCCCTTATTGCTTGGAGAGCTTCTTGACCATTGTACAGAGCTCATTAAGGTTAGCATCGTCTACTAGATGAGCTTGGCGTACTACTGATTGAGCTGATACTCCTTACAAGTTGGCTACTTTCTCATGGCCAGCTAGAGCTTAGTCACGGATGGCTATGAACCTTGTTAACTATTGCTGCAATGGTAGATCAGGTTGCTGATCCCTATCATTTTGCTGCTGTTGTTAGGGGTTGTTTTACTCAATACGGGCATTTGAAGCTTTAAAAGGATGAGTCTGTACATTGCGCCTTTCAACTTCTTCGAAGCAAGCACGAAGTAACTTGTTCTGAGCGACTAACTCCTCAGCCAGTTGTTCTGTGTGCTCCAGGCACTCTTCTAGTATCACCTTTGGGAGAAGCTGATTGGCCGTAGGTTAGTTATTCACCAACTGGTGGTTCTCTTATCTATCGTATTAAGACATGATGTCCGGAAATTGCTTGTGGGGTATGTGTTTAGTGTGTTTGAGATTTTGGGTATAGGAATTCAGATTCCTATAGACGAAGCCAAATGTCATCTCTGAGTATTTGCTAATAGTGATTAGGCTCTATATGTAGTAAGCCTGTAAAATAGAATGCAGTGAGGGTTAGCTGGGGTGTTGTTCGGCGTAGCCACTTCGATGCTTAAGTTAGTAGTAAGTCTTTGGAGAGTAGAAAGTACTTTGGAATGGTAAGCAAGCTTGGAGCATAGAGTCTAGAAAGATTTACTGTCAGGTAGTGAATTGATATTTATAATGGAGTAACGTTGGCAATTGGAGGGCAGTTAGTGGGAGAGATCTTCTCCTGCAAGCATAGGAAAGTGGTGTTGTAGCGTCCAACATATCCCATTTATTCTAAACGTGGCTGTTGACTTGGTATTTTATCCTTATCTTGTTTATTTGTCTTATACATTCTAACAGTTGCAAAGCTTCCTGGGCTTAATTAATCCAAGCCCAAGGTTTAAGCTCACGGGGGCTAGCCCTAAGCGACAAGATGTGTTAGATCTAGACGGGCCTGAGAGGCCTATGTTTAAAGAGCCCTATCAACAAAAAGTATAATAAATTTTCCTAATAATAGCAATGTTGAGCAATTAAAATAATAGATATAAGTAAAACAATAGTAACTGTAGAAGTAAGTATGGTAAAAAATGATAATTGTGTAATTGGAAAAATTTGTAAGTAAGACGCGATAATTGATAAGCTCATAGGATAACTTTGAATTTCTTTAGTAACCATCATGTGAATATATTTTATGGTTAAAACTATGAGATGCCGAGTTGTTAGTTATAAGTAATTAAAAAAGAGTTTTCCCGTTAATATAATAGATAACACTAAATCCATTACAATAAGTTTATAAGTACAATATTGGATGAAAAATATAACTATGGTAAAGTTAATAAAGGGGCAAAATGAAACAAAAGAGGTAGAAAATAAAAATCTTAAAATAAGATAAGAAATTGGTGGAATAAATAAAATAGAAAATTCTTTAAGATTTCTTATGGATGATGGGTTTGAATTACAATTTATATGTTTATCTCTTTTTGGTAGAGTTTAAAAGGTAATTAAATATATTATTTTTTTATATTCATTATTATTATTATTATTATTATTATTATTTAATAATTTTCAAAGTAAGTATTGGATACCATTGAACCCATATCTTATATACCTATGGTATAGGCTCTAAGATAGATATAAGGTATTGAGATGTATACTTATAACTTGCCCTCTGGGAGCAAATACTAAAAATTTGTTCTTACATGGAGCCTATCAGAATAAGGATGATATTATAGATTATAGGATTCAACGAGGTGTTACCCATTTACCCCTAATTTTATGGATGATTGTAGAAAAAAAAAATTGTAAATGTGTAAAAGTTCTAAGATAATAAGACAAAGGAGAGTTATAAAAAAATTGAGGTGATTTGTTTCAATTTCAAGATATATATATATATATATATATATATTGTTTTAGATAGCCTAAAAAATGAAAACTAAGGATTATGAACCCATTCAATGATCACTAATAAAGGTGTGCAAGTGGACTTTAATCCGTGAGCCGGCCTGTTTAACCTGCTTTTTAAATGAGTTTGGGCCAATGTTTTTTGGCCTATTTAAAAGTAGACCAAATGAGTCAAGTCCATTTAACCCATGAGCTAAAGTGAATCGAACTGAGTTGAGTTGGCCCGTTTAACTTGTTTGCATACCTCTAATCACTAATCTCCACAATTAACGTATTTGATCCACAAATTTGATGTGCATAATTTTGATTTAGTGTCATTTTATCACGTCTAAACTAAAGTTTGGCAACAAAATCACTTTTATAACATGTTCCTTATGTAGGAATAATCAAGATTGCAATTGATTGGAATGAAATGCTATGAATTGATTATTGTTGAATAAGAAAGAGCAAGTATAGTACATTTGTTTGATTTATTGGTTCTTAAGAAGAAATATCTACATGTGAAGAAAACCATTTCAATTCTTTGTTACAGAAACAGATTTCGATTCAACAAACATTTCTCAAGTTATGTGCATGTGTTATATATGTGATAGTTTCTTTCTTCCGTATGTGGTAGGTGGAAAGGTAATTTAAATAAATTTATATCAATACTACTAAAATGGAATTGCAATCTTGCTGGTTCAAAGTTAGAATTGAATTCCTCCTTTAAGGCTTGCTTTTCAATGCCAAGGAATTACGAATTTGGCTTTATGCTTCCAAATATGGGAATAGGGAATAAAACACGAAAATTGCAATTCTATCTATTCCTACATGTGAAACGTGCCATTGACTTTTTTTTTTCCACATCCAAAAATATAACTTCATTTGAAGAAGAAAACTATAATACAATGGACAAGAAATCAACTAGACAAGAAATGGGGCTCTAAAGATTGAATCTATAATAGACTTATCTCTTTAATAGCAAAAGATTGAAATATCCCTTTTACAAAACAAATTCTCCAATAAGAATGAAAATTTAGTTCTTTGAGTGGAAAAAGTATACACATAAATAGTAAAAAAAAAAAAAAAAAAAGGAAAATCCATCCAAGTAATGGAGAGGAGCTAAAGGCATTTATCATAATGAAGGTGTCGATGAAAATGGAGGCAATCGTAAAGATGGTAGCGGTGATAAAAATGAAAGCGATGGTGACAAGAAGACACCAGTTGAACCTCCCTTAATTGAAAATGGTGAGACTTAGACATTAAAATCAACAGTTAGTTGTCTAACCCAATAGAAGGTTTTATTGGGCTTGTCAAGAAGAAAAGATGGAATTATAAGGTAGATTAGGGGCAACGGCCCTAGATATTACACTTAGGGCTTAGTATTATTGTTTTTGGAAAAAGATAAGAGAATTCCAATTTGATTCAATTAAGAAACTTATGCCATTAACATACTTTAATAACTCTTTGTAGTTTTGGGGCTATTGAATTCCAATTAATTTACAAGATTAGGATTCTTAATAAAATGTCCTTACTCTAGAATTACTTATTTGATCAAATTCAACCTTATTATATCCCCTTATATAAGTCTGGATTGATATCAAATTTCATACAATCTTTGCGCAATCAATTATAAATAAAGGAATGATTCTAACCTACTTAAATTTACTAATTCAAGATCCCTTTCAATGGCAAAATTTCATTTTCTTGTCTTTAAAGAATTATACATAGAAAGAAGTTTGAAAGAGTTTACAGACAAGAAATTTTAAAAAGAGTGTGAGTAAAAGAATTTTATTAAGAAAGACATAAAAAACTTCAAGAAATAACCCTCTCTAAGTGCTTTAAATCGTATATACTAACCAACTTTGATAAGGACCTATGATGGAGCTATGGTTATTAACATCAAAGCATCATAGTCTATGCAAAAAGTGCTTAACAATCTCAAGTCAAAAGATTGGTCACGTAAGTTCATATAAAGAAGAAATTAAAGATGCTTGATGCAATATTCCTAAAAGAATAGGTCATAACCCATTAGTAATTAACACGAGCTTCCCTTTGTGTGGCTTTTCCAAACTTAACCTGATATGGATTTATAAGTGAACACACAAACCCAATATCATGTGTAACTAAAATAGGGGGTGGGTCAAAACCGTAAGATGGCTTGAAAAGCAAATGATAGTCGAGGGATAAGTAAGGGTTCCCATGCATCGATGATGGATATTACGCACCAATACCTCACACATGCTCTAGTCACACCTGATATGACACATAAATATGATTGGAGGTCACTCGCCACTAGTCTACACTCGAATGGGTTAGATGAGAGTAGCTTAAGAGTAAGCAAAAGGACACTTAGCTCAAGAGGAAATGAAAGTTCGATGTATTTTCAATGTATGATTCCTTTTTTAGCTATTACAATATGGGAGTATTTATAGTACTTAGTTAGGGTAAGTCCTAAATTACATAAAATTATAGAAATGGATCCTTACTTGCTAAATAAAAGGAGAATAATTTACAAGGGAAACATGAAATCGTACAAAAAGAACATCCTCTGTCAGAAAGGATAGCGCGTACGCGTTTTACTCAGTCTGCGGTCCTGATAACATTGTAAGCCGAGTAGGGGTGGGCTTCCGATCAAGTCTGTTCGACATTAACAATTCAACACTCTGATTGCTGGGGCTAGACATGGGTTGGGTCAGGGATGACTCACATTTAGGTCGGCCTTGGATGGTCGACTCCTGACAATTGTCAATTCGGCCTCTGCATTATGGAGATGGCTATTTTCCTGATTTGATGCTTGGATTAGGTTGTAGTGGAAGGATCGGCTTCGTATGTTGGCTAATCACCTTGGTAACTTCTCGTATGGTGTAGAGAGTGAAGTAACTGCTCCTCGATGCTTAACTCACCTTAGGCACCTCGGTGGACCATATGAGAAAGCCCTTAGGCTTGGAGTGAGTAATCGATTCTTGATCCCTATCATTCCCTTTAAGTTTGAGATTTAGGATCAAATCTGGTTTGGCTTTAGGTTGCTCATCCTCGGGAGTATAAGATTAGAGGTCGGCAATGTTAAAAGAGTCCAACAATCCATATCCTTCAGGTAATTCGATCCTATAGGCATTAAGATTAATCTTTTCAAGCACTTTAAAAGGTCCGTTGGCTCTAGGAGACAACATTCTCTTCCTCAAGTTTAGGAATTGTTCTTTGCTAAGATTTATCTAGACCAAATCACTTAGCTAAAATTCTCTCTTCCTCCGTCCTTAGCTTTACTTCTCGAGCTTAGTATTAGCTTGGCTCAATTGTTCTACAACCTTCTGGTGCATAGCCTTGATGGGTTTAACTCTTTCAACGGTTAGCCAGTCATCATCAAGCTTTAGTCGGGGTGTTTATTCTATTAGGAGCTCGAGGTTAAACCCATAAGTGACCTTGAATGAAGACATGCTTGTTACACTATAAGTGATCCTATTATAGGCGAACTCAATGATTGGCAGGTACAAATCCCAGTTGGCTATGTTTCCTCGGATAGCAAATCGTAGCAAAGTTCCCATGCATCTGTTGGCAACTTTAGTATATGGATGGTAGGACGTGTTGTATAATATCTTGGTTCCTATTTGCCTCCACAGCTCCTTAGAAGTGGCTCATGAACTTTGGGTCTCGATCCGAAATAATGGTTTTAGGAACTTTGTAAAGCTTGATTACTTCCTGCAAGAAAAGAAAAGAGATGGCTGAAGCATCGCTAATTTTGGAGTAGGGCACAAAATGTACCATCTTGCTAAATCGGTCCACAACCACCATGATGGAGTCCTTCCCTTAAGACGTCCTCGGCAATCTTAACATGAATTCCATACTTAGTTCGGACCATGGTTTGGTTGGGACAGGCAAAGGTAGATAATGTCCTTACTTAGCTTGGCTCTTTGCATTTCAGCAGTTGTATACTTCTCTAACATGGACTGCACGTCTCTCATCATTCTTAGCCAAAAGAATCTCGCAAATAGTACTTCATGGGTTCAGTGCTAGCTAAAGTATCCTATCAATTCTCCTCCATGCACCTCGCAAACTAACAGTTCTCTCATAGAACAGGTTTGGATACATATTCTCCCCTTCCTAAGTAAGTATTTGTCTTCCCTGTGATAGTTGTCCAATATCTGTCCTTCTTCACATCGGGCATAAATAGGACCAAAGTGTGGATCCTTAGCATACAAATTCTTTATGATTGAAAAACCAAGTAGCCTTGTTTGCAGCTCTATTAGGAGAGTATGTTGTCTCAATAGGGCTTCGGCCACTACATTGTTCATTCCATTCTTGTATTTTATGACATAAGAAAAACCTTTCATGAACTCGACCCATTTGTCATACCTTCGGGACAACTTGGGCTGACTCTTTAAATATCTCAAGGATTCATGATCAGTATAGATCACAAATTCCTTATGTAGCAAATAATGTTGCCATACTGATACGAGGCAAGTGCACCTATCAATTTTAATATAGCGGATGTGAGTCCGAGTCGATCCTTCAGAGATTTTGAGTAGTAATATTAACTTTAGCTTTATTATCTAACCGGAAAATTGTGATAAATTGAATGAATTAAAAATACTAAAATTAACAACTAACCTACTTATGAGACTTAATTACGCAAATTAGAAAGCAATAAACTACGAACGACTTCAAGTATGCAATGATGTATTTAGGAATTATTTCCCCTAGTGTTTAACACGTAACCTTTTAAAATATATTCAATTCAGTTTTTATTATTCTTGACCGGAGGGATTCACAATTAAAGCTAATATCTTTCTCAAGCATATTAACCCTAATCCTAAATTATTTACCGGAATCTCTTCACTTAGTAATATAACTTAGAATTGCATTAATGTATAATGAATTCCCACACAAACAATCAACTTTTCGGAAAAAACATGTATCTTATCTCTAAGTATACATGTAATTCTCTTCAATTATGCTAAGATCTAATTACACATGCAATTTCTCAATCAACATGCATAATATCATATATTGACACTCTAGAATTATCAATCCATAATTAAACAACATAATTGAATCAAGAAAAGATAGAAACTTTATTGAAATTATAATTCAATCCAAGGGTTACATGAAACCCTAGGTTCTATAATCCTAAATACTCGAATTCTAAGCTATCATAACGAATCTAAAAACGAGTTCCATCAAAATTATAAAATAAAACATGGAAAACCCTTTTAATTGATGAACAATCTCTCTAATCTTAAAATCGATGTTGTTCTTGCTTCTTTCTTGATGTTCTCCTTAAGTTTCTTCTCTTCTCTTGTGCCTTTTCGTTTCTGTAATGTCTCTTCTTCTTTTAAACCCTAAGATATCCTTTTATATGTGTATTACACGGATTTTATTTTCGTCACCAGACACAGCCTGGGACACGGCCGTGTCCCCAGGCCGTGTAACTTTCTGCACTAAGGCAAAATTTCTACACAACTTCAAAACTTCTTCGTTTGAACTTGGAATTGAGTGAAACTTGATTCCTTTTCTTCGTTTTCGAGCCTAGAACACGTTTAAACCCTGAAATTAATATTTGACGAAATTAAGTATCAATTTCTTTAAAGAGAACAAAAAATGTAAGGAAAATACTATAAAATCACCATATAAAATATGTTTAAAATCAGAGTTATCAAATTTCCCCACACTTGAGCATTTGCTTGTCCTCAAGCAAATAAATCAAAACAAAACTTTCGGGACAAGAAACACTAAACAAAATTTATCACTGTTTAGGAAACCTGTGAACGAATACACTTGACCCAAAGAAAGGTAAGAAAATCATTCTCAACTAACTTGCAATAATAAAGTCAACCAATTTCATCTGACCATATTCGAATGCTCCAACAATACTTAATACTAGAGTTCATTAGTTAATTTATGAAAATCAAAGTTTAATCGAGCCATTTAACTAAGGATTCTTAAACTAAAAATTAGATTTAACATCTCGCCAATCGAGAAAGAGTCATAAAAATGTTGTCCATTTGACTAAAGTGTATACAATTCTCTCTTCCATCTCACCAAGTACCATAATCTAAAATAAACACATTTTACATCCACTTATCCTCTGATCATCCCCATAGTTCATGATTTTGTTGAGAGGTCTTTTGAATTTACTTTATTTAAGCACAATTGTGTTGGTAGCGGGAAAGAATCTCGCTCTTCTGACGGACCAAGACCGATCCATACCAACTTATTCCTTATATTGATAGCGGGAAAGAACCTTGCTCTTTTGACGGACCAAAGCCGATCCATATCAATTTTTTTCATTAGAATTGGCATTGGGACTCAATCTCGCTCTTCTGATGGACCAAGACGAATCTGTACCAATTTTTCTATTCATACACTTATTATTACTTTTGACCTCCAATCATTATGATTTTTCAGGGGTTTCTGAAAAGAAGAATTTCATTTGTTTGTTTGCTAAAAATTATAGGACTCTTAAAAATTTCTAAGAAAAAGGTATACACAAAAGTAAATTTAAAAATAACCATGACTAACTCTCAACTAGTGATGTTGCTCCATTCTCAAGTCTTAAATTCCTAAGCTAAATAACTCGTAACATTGCCTTCCAAAAATTTGACTAATCAATTCTAGTAAAGTATCATAAGGTCAATAATGATCAACATGACATAGTTGATTTGGCTCAATACCAATTAATCACCTATTGCAAGTTAACTTAAAAATTAATTGGGTCAAATGTGAATTATTGGTATCCTAAATAGTAACAAATTTATATATATTCCTTCCCCACACTTAATAATGTACATTGTCCCCAATGTACGACAAAAAAAATCATAGCAGCAAGAAAAAGCAGCACAGGGAAAAAGGAAACATATGTAATAAAAAGAAACTAATACTTCCCTACCAGTCGAAAAGAAGTGCAAAATGAAGAAGCAGCATCATTATATATAACGGAGTTCACAAGTCTTGATCAATAAAAGAAAACACAAAAAATGTGGAACTAAGAAGAGTGATCAGAATCCGTCTCCTCAGCCTCCTCATCAGATGATGCCTCAGCCATAGTAGCATCATCATCGTCATCACCCTCCTCATCATCCTCATCACTTTCTCCAGCCTCCTTGTCTTCACTCTCCTCATCAGCCTCTTCCTCACTACTCTCATCCTCCTCTTCCTTTTCCTCACTCGCCTCTTCATTAGTAGCTGACGCTTTCATTTTAAGAAATTCTTCCATTTTGTCCTGTCGAAGATGAAGTTTATCCATACTCTCTCGTATATAACGAACCTCAGACAGCAACAAATCAAATTTATCGTCTAAGCTGGCTGAAGACGTTGGACCCCAAGATGTGCTACTACGAGAGCGTCGACATTAACTTCTTAATGGTAGGAGGTTCATGAGGCGGAAGGAATTGAGGCGCATAGGAGTGACTTGGCTAATGAAAGTAAGTGAGGGTCAAGCAACAACCTTTGTTCTCATAGCCTGCACCAGTAATGTAATATAAGGGCCACAGCAAATATGCCTTTTCTTCTTAGTGGTGGTGGCTTGGTGATTGAAGAGTTCGGCGATTTCAATGGCTAGATTGATGGGGTGCTTATGGATGACACTATACAGATAGAGGCAATCCTTGTTAGACACCACCCCGGTGCTAAGGCCTCTACCAGTCAAGGTATGGGAGAAGAGCCAGTGAAGAACCCAGTATTCAGGCCTGACTAATTGAGAGGCCTTACTCCTGGCTGGATCATAGGCATCGCCAACCGTGATCTCATTCCAAAATGACCCTGCCGTGACACCACGAGGAAAACGACATGAGAGACTTTGGAATTCTTCCGTCCGTGTATTTCTTTCTGCATATAAACCAAGATATCGACCCAGTTGAGTGATGGACATGTGGAATGGATGGCCACTCAAGGTAAAGTGTAATTTGCATTTCGGGCCCATGCTAGTAGCACTGTCTTTATCCAACTTATAAGTGCACAAAAATTCCAGGGTCAGCTCTTTATGAACTGGAGCTTCAAAGGATAATAGGTGCTCCCAAACAGTACCATCCAAGAGCTCCTTCATTTCGGTGGTGAGCTCCAGTTGAGCGAGAACATCCCAATCCAACCGAAGGGTCTCGCTAAAGGGCTTAGATTGAAGCAATTGGTAGCGTTGTACTTGATAGTCCTCCTTAAATTGGAGCATTGGGTGCTCCATAGGGGGAAGAGTCGCCAGTGGTTCAACAATTGCGCCGGATTGTGACGAAGAGGATGCTGCAAATTTGGATTTTCGGCGAACGGAAAGCTTAGATCGATTAGCCATTTAAATACCTGAAAAGAGTCAACAATCCAAATCAAACACGGACATCCATATCGCATATAGTTTGAAGCAAACAGAAAAACAGGAAGAACAATGGGGAAAAATGTGAAAGGAATGCTCATTGGGGCATTTCAACAAACATATGGAGTGCAGCTAGAAAATGAGGTGGTGGAAAAGAAATGAGTGGCAAACACTTCCAACGAATTCTACTACACACTAATTATCGAGGAAAAACAAGCGTCTAGACATATAAGAGACGCGAAATGACCCAGAATAATGATCGCCCATTGCTAACCCTAACTAGCATGAATGAAGAATGACAAGCAAATTAACCAATAAAATTGGAATTGACAGAGCGTAATGAAATCTAACTAAATGAGGCGGCATTATAACATATGAGATCAAGAAACTCAAAGCAAGGATGCATAGCATGGATGAATAATCAAAAGAAATCAGCAGGCCAAAAACAATATGCATAAAAGGAAGAACACACATAACCCAATTGTTGCAGCATAAGGAAGAGAAAGGAAAATTAAGGGGGAAAAACTTACTTGGATCAAAATGCGGAATGCAGGAATTTTGGAGAGAAGAGGGAGAATGAGAGAGAATGTAAGAGAGATATGTTTGATTGTGAGAGTGTGAGGGGGTGTGTTTAATTTAAATTAACCGGTCGTATGCAAAAATCATGTTATTTTGGGTCGACACTGGCTGGGACACGATCGTGTCCTTTGCCCGTGTAACATTCTATTCCATCGTGTCTAACTTGGACGCACACGGGCTGGGACACGACCGTGTCCTCTGCCCATGTGACTTGTGCTTCCCGTGTATGAATACTGGACGGACACGGGCTGGGACACGACCGTGTGACTTTCTGAGCTCTACTATGATGTCTAGACGCACACGGGCTGGGATACAACCGTGTCTCATGCCCGTGTAACATTCTGTTAGCGGGTGAAAATTTCTAGGCGCACACGGGCTGGGATACAACCGTGTCCCTTGCCCGTGTAACTTTCTGTGCCCCCGGAGTAGGATTGAAGTCTGGGTGGACACGGGCTGGGACACGACCGTGTCCCACGCCCGTGTAACTTTCTGTGGGTGGACAATTTTGAAAGTCTGGATGGACACGGGCTAGGACACGACCGTGTCCCTCGCTTGTGTAATAATTTTTTTTTTTTTGAATTAAATCTAAAGATAAAGGAACTTAAAAATAATAAAACTAAAGAGAAACGGAAAAAAAAAAAAAAAGCTAAGAGATGAAAGAATTATGATGAAAAATTGAAAGAAAATCTACGAAGCAAGGCAAAGTTAGATAAAACGGAAAATAAAATGAAGAAAACTTAAAGAACTAAAGCATAAGTAGAGTTAGACATGGGTTATCTCCCAAGAAGCGCTTTAGTTAACGTCGATAGCTCAACGGGATATGTCTTCTCATGTTAGTTCTGTCGGATGGAGGTAAAACTCCTCCCGGCCAACATACTCCAAGTTTCCACTCAAGTATAATTTCAACCGTTGTCCATTTATCTTGAGTGTCCCCTTCTCCGGGTGTGTAACTTCAACAGTTCCATACGGGAAAACTCGTGTAATTGTAAATGGTCCAGACCACCTGGATTTTAACTTACCTGGGAATAAACGCAGGCAAGAATTATACAAAAGGACATGATCACCTTCTTTAAATTGTCGACCTTGTTTGATTCGCTGATCATGATACTTTTTGGCCCTTTCTTTGTATAATTTGGAGTTCTCATATGCATTCGCTTGCCATTTCTCTAGGTCGTTCAATTGAAGTTTCCTGTGAGAACCTACACGCTCAAAATCAACATTAGCACTCTTAATCGCCCAATAAGCCTTATGCTCTATTTCTACTGGCAAATGACAAGCTTTGCCATATACAAGTCGGTAGGGTGTGGTCCCAAGTGGTGTTTTATAGGCAGTTCTATGTGTCCATAGAGCATCATCCAACTTTTCTGACCAATCTTTCCTATGATACTCTACGGTTTTTTCAAGAATTCGCTTAAGATCGCGATTGGCAACTTCCACTTGGCCACTACTTTGGGGGTGGTACGGGGTGGCTATCCTATGTGTAATGCCATAACGTTTCAATACTTGGTCGAGTTGAACATTGCAAAAGTGCGTTCCCCTATCACTTATAATTGTTCTAGGGGTGCTAAATCGAGAAAATAGGCCTTTCAAGAATTTTTTTACTACCCTAGCATCATTAGTAGGTAGGGCTTTAGCTTCCACCCACTTAGAGACATAGTCAATGGCTACTAGGATATATTTGTTTCCATTTGAGTTCGAAAAAGGACCCATGAAATCGATTCCCCACACATCAAATACCTCAACCTCGATGATGGGGTTTTGTGGCATTTCATCCCTACGGGATATATTTCCCACTCGTTGGCAACGATCACAACTCTCAACATATCTCTGGGTATCTTTGAATAGGGTAGGCCAATAAAATCTTGCCTTTAGGACCTTATGAGCTGTCCTATTGGTACTATGATGCCTACCCGTGGGCCCCGAATGACAGTGGCTCAAAATTTCGCCAACCTTCGAGGTGTGGTACACACCTTCGAATGACATGATCTGCACATACTTTAAACAGGTAAGGATCATCCCAAAAATAATGTTTCACATCAGAAAAGAATTTCTTCTTTTGTTGGTGTTGAAGTCCCTTCGGTATGATCCTAGCAGCTAAAAAATTAGCAATATCTGCGAACCAAGGAGTTTCCATATTACTTACTTGGGCGATGGCATAGAGTCGCTCCTCAAGGAATTCATCCTTAATCTTGTTCTCGTCGAGCAATTCCAAGTTTGGGTTCTCCAATCGGGATAGGTGATCTGCTGCTAAATTTTCAGCGCCTTTTTTATCTTTGATCTCCACATCAAACTCTTGCAGCAATAAGATCCACCTAATCAATCTTGGTTTTGCATCCGGCTTTGCTAATAAGTACCTGAGGGCAGAATGATCAGTATAAACAATCACCTTAGATAGAAGCAAATAAGAGAGAAATTTATCAAAGGCAAAAACAACAGCTAGCAACTTTTTTTCTATAGTAGTGTAGTTTTCTTGAGCATTCGTAAGAGTTTTGTTAGCATAGTGAATTGGTTGAAAGTGCTTGTCTCACCTTTGCCCTAGCACTGCCCCGACTGCGTGATCACTTGCATCACACATAAGCTTAAAGGAGAGTGCCCAATCAGGGACTACCATAATTGGAGCATTGGTAAGTTTCTCTTTAAGGATATTGAAAGCTTTCAAACACTCCTGGGAGAAAACATAAGGCACATCCTTCTCTAATAGCTTAGTCAAAGGGTGGGCAATTTTCAAGAAATCCTTGATAAATCGCCTGTAAAAACCTGCGTGTCCTAAGAAACTTCTTATGGCCTTAACCGAAGTTGGAGATGGGAGTCTTGCAATCGCATCCACTTTGGCCGTATCTACCTCAATTCCTCGATAAGAGATCTTATGGCCCAGCATAATACCTTCTTGTACCATGAAGTGGCACTTTTCCTAGTTGAGGACAAGGTTGGTCTCTTCACACCTGGTAAGTACCCTGTCCAAATTATTCAAACAAAGGTCAAATGAGTTGCCAAAAACTGAAAAATCATCCATAAATACCTCCATTATGTCCTCAATCAAATCATCAAAAATAGCTAACATGCATCGCTGGAATGTAGCCGGTGCATTGCAAAGACCAAAAGGCATTCTGCGATAAGCAAAAGTGCCATAAGGACAAGTGAAAGTGGTCTTTTCTTGATCTTCCGGTGCAATAGGTATCTGAAAATAACCAGATAAGCCATCCAGAAAACAATAAAACATATGTCCAGCTAATCGTTCTATCATTTGATCAATAAAAGGTAAGGGGAAATGGTCTTTACGTGTAGCATCGTTTAACTTTTGATAATCGATACATATACGCCAACCTGTTACCGTTCTCATTGGGATCAATTCATTTTTTTCATTAGGGACTACTATCATCCCACTTTTTTTTGGAACAACTTGCACTGGACTTACCCATGAACTGTCAGAGATAGGATATATCATACCTGCATCAAGGAGTTTGATAACTTCCTTTTTGACTACCTCTTTCATGTTTGGATTCAAGCGTCTCTGGGGCTGCACAACCGGCCTATAGTTTTCTTCCATTAAAATCTTATGAGTACAAAAAGAGGGATTGATACCTCGAATATCGGATATTTTCCAAGCAATGGCCCTCTTATGCTCCTTGAGTACTTTCAGCAACCTTTCTTTCTGTTCTTTTTCCAAATTGGATGCTATAATTACCGGTAATTTGGAGTCCTTCTCTAAGAAGGCATATTCCAAATAGTCAGGTAATTGTTTTAGCTCCAGTACCGGTGGCTCCTCAATCGAAGGTTTTAATTGTGCTCCCTTCCTCTTTTCAATCTCTTCAAACCCTGTCTCAATAGAGATAGGTTTATTTACCTCCAGTTGGGCTATCACCTCAGATTTGATAGGATCTTCCGAAGCTGCCTCCATGCCTAATTGCAAGCAACTCTCCAACGGATCTTTAAGAAGAACTTCCTGCATATAACTCGAAACAAAAGTGTCAGTAACATCTAGAAGGTAGCAAGTATCATCCTGATTGACAGATTTTTTCATAGCCTCTAAAATTTTAAACGTGATCTGTTCATCTCCTACTCGAAGAATGAGCTTGCCACCACTAACATCAATGATAGCCCTGGCAGTAGCTAAGAATGGTCTTCCTAGGATAAGGGGTAACTCAAAATCGTCATCCATATCCAGTATCACAAAATCAACTGGAAAAATGAATTTACCCGCTCGGACTAATACATCCTCAAATATGCCTCTAGGATACGTCACAGATCTATCAGCTAATTGCAAACTCATGCGTGTGGGCTTAGGTTCCCCTAATCCTAATTTCTTGAAAAATTTGTAAGGCATTAAATTGATGCTAGCACCCAAATTAGCTAAAGCTTTGTCAATTAACAGATCATCAATATGACAAGGAATGGTAAAACTTCCTAGGTCTTTTAGCTTTTTGGGCAACTTGTTTTGCACAATCGCTGAACACTTTTCATCCAAGATGACTGTAGAAAGCTCCTCAAGCTTCCTCTTGTTGGATAACAAATCTTTCAAGAATTTAGCGTACTTCGGCATCTGTGACAAGGCATCAACAAGAGGTAAGTTAATATGCAGTTGTTTAAAGAGGTCAAGGAACTTACTGAATTGTTGGTCATTGCGATCTTTCTTGAGTCTTTGGGGATATGGGATTGGTGGTTGATATTCTTTCACCTTTGATGACTCTACATCTTTTGTTGCTTTCGTCCCCTCCTTGCTCTTGCTAGTCTCTTCGCTAACCTTCCTCTCAGCATGCAACTCCTTCCCATTCCGAAGTGTTACTGCCTTAACATGTTCCTTTGGATTGGGTTCTGTATTTCCCGGTAGCGATCTCTACGGTCTTTCAGAAATTAGCTTCATAAGTTAACCAATTTGGTTCTCAAGGTTGCGATTTGAAGCCTCTTGATTTCTCAACGAGGATTCAATGTTGGATAAGCGAGCCTCATTGCCTTGAATATATTTTGTGAGAAGTTCTTCCACACTGGGCTTCTTTTCTTAAGGGAGAGGAGGTGGGAATGGTCGTTGAAATCCAGGTGGGCTAAAGTTGGTCTTCTGCTGGCCTTGGTTTTGGTTTCCCCATGAGAAATTTGGGTGATTCCTCTATCCTGGATTGTAAGTGTTGCTATAGGGGTTATTTTGTTGCTTAGGTGGATTTCTTAGATAATCCGCCTGTTCCAGTTGTTCTTGTGTTCCATACCCCTGCATACCAAAATCACTTACATCCGATTACACTTGTTGAGGGCTAATTGAGAGTGCATCAATCTTTTTACTCAACAAGTCCACCTTGGTTGCCAGAGCAGTGGTCAAGTCCACATCATAAACTCCCATGGCCTTTTGCTTGGCTCTAGTGCTTTCCCACTGATAGTTGTTCATCGCTATTCCTTTAATCAAGTTTTGGGCTTGCTCGGGTGTCTTTGTGTTCAAAGTACCTCCTGCGGATGCATTAATCATCTGTCTAGTGGATAGATTGAGACCATTGTAGAAGGTCTGAATCTGCATCCATAGTGGGAGGCCATGATGTGGGCACCTCCTGAGCAAGTCCTTGAACCGCTCCCAAGTGTCATAAAGCGTCTCCGCTTCCAATTGAGCAAAACACGAAATATCATTCCGAAGTTTAGCGGTCTTTGCAGGTGGGAAATATTTCTCTAAAAATTTCTCTACCAATTCATTCCAAGTTGTGATTGAATTTCTTGGTAAGGAGTTCAACCACTGTTTTGCTCTTCCCCTCAAGGAGAAAGGAAATAGTCGCAGTCGAATGGCATCATTCGTGGCCCCATTGATTTTAAACGTATCACAAATCTCTAGAAAACTAGAGATGTGGGCATTAGGATCTTCATCTTAGAGACCGTCAAACTGAACATATTGTTGCACCATTTGTATGATGTTAGGTGCAATTTGGAAATTATTAGCCGCGACGGTTGGCCTTGCAATACTAGAGTCAGCTCCAATAAGTGTAGGCCTTGAATAATCGGACATGGTCCGATTTGCTTCATTCCCGTTGTTAGCCATATGTGGTGGATCTTCTTGCTCAATGAATTGAGTGTTGGCCTCTTTACCTTCTTCCTTGATCTCAACGATTGATTCGTCGTCTATGGTAGCCACAACTTGTCTAGGTCGCAATCTTAAATTTTGAAGGGCAGTTTTCTCAATTTCAGGGTCGAGTTCTACCAAATCTTCCGGATTACTGCGGGTCATGCATTATAAAGGCAAGAAATATAAAATCAATTGCAGCTCTAGATAATAAAAATAAACAATGAAAACAAAAGAAAATAAAGAAAAAGTGGTTAAAGTAATAAAGCAACTAGCGTTCTTAATATCAAAAATCCCCGGTAACGGCGCCAAAAACTTGATACGAGGCAAGTGCACCTATCAATTTTAATATAGCGGATGTGAGTCCGAGTCGATCCTTCAGAGATTTTGAGTAGTAATATTAACTTTAGCTTTATTATCTAACCGGAAAATTGTGATAAATTAAATGAATTAAAAATACTAAAATTAACAACTAACCTACTTATGAGACTTAATTACGCAAATTAGAAAGCAATAAACTACGAACGACTTCAAGTATGCAATGATGTATTTAGGAATTATTTCCCCTAGTGTTTAACACGTAACCTTTTAAAATATATTCAATTCAGTTTCTATTATTCTTGACCGGAGGGATTCACAATTAAAACTAATATCTTTCTCAAGCATATTAACCCTAATCCTAAATTATTTACCGGAATCTCTTCACTTAGTAATATAACTTAGAATTGCTTTAATGTATAATGAATTCCCATACAAACAATCAACTTTCCGGAAAAAAACATGTATCTTATCTCTAAGTATACATGTAATTCTCTTCAATTATGCTAAGATCTAATTACACATGCAATTTCTCAATCAACATGCATAATATCATATATTGACACTCTAGAATTATCAATCCATAATTAAATAACATAATTGAATCAAGAAAAGATAGAAACTTTATTGAAATTATAATTCAATCCAAGGGTTACATGAAACCCTAGGTTCCATAATCCTAAATACTCGAATTCTAAGCTATCATAACGAATCTAAAAACGAGTTCCATCAAAAATATAAAATAAAACATGGAAAACCCCTTTAATTGATGAACAATCTCTCTAATCTTGAAATCGATGTTGTTCTTGCTTCTTTCTTGATATTCTTCTCGCTTCTTTCTTGATGTTCTTCTCAAGTTTCTTCTCTACTCTTGTACCTTTTCGTTTCTGTAATGTCTCTTCTTCTTTTAAACCCTAAGATATCTTTTTATATGTGTATTACATGGATTTTATTTTCGTCACCAGACACGCCCTGGGATACAGCCGTGTCCCCAGCCCGTGTAACTTTCTGCACCAAGGCAAAATTTCTACATAACTTCAAAACTTCATAACTTCTTCGTTTGAACTCGGAATTGAGTGAAACTTGATTCCTTTTCTTCGTTTTCGAGCTTAGAACGCGTTTAAACCTTGAAATCAACATTTTACTCAATTAAGTATCAATTTCTTTAAAGAAAACAAAAAATGTGAGGAAAATACTATAAAATCACCATATGAAACATGTTTAAAATCAGAGTTATCACATACCGTTAGGACTCGGATTAAGGAGTAGAACTCCTTGTCATAGACAAAATAGTTGAGTATGGCTCCTCGAAGTTTCTCACTAAAGTAACCAATAGGTTAGCTTTCTTGCATCAACACAACACCTATGCCTAGTCCGAATGCATCACACTTTACTTTGAACACTTTGTCAAAGCTCGGAAAAGCTAAGACGAGGGTTGAAGTTAACCTCTCTTTCACCTCCTCAAAACTCCTCCTCTTTTTCTCTCCTAATCTGAATTCAACACTCTTCTTTGACTGTTTAGTAAGTAGGATCGCAATCATACTAAAATTTTTTATAAATCTATGATAGAATGATGCTAGGCTATGAAAACTTCTCACATCTGCAAAACAGGTTGGCTCAGGCCATTCTATGATCGCTCTTGTTTTCTCATTATCAGCTCAGATGCTACCTCTACTTACAACAAGCCTTAAGAAGATCACCTTGGATCGAAAAAAGTCGTACTTCTTCAGATTGGCGTAGAGTTGTTCAGCTTGGAGTTTTACAAAGACTCTTCGAAGATGCTTCTGGCAAATCTCCAGGTCGGGGCTGTACACTAGATTGTCATAAAAATAAACTACAACAAACCTTCCTATTAACTCTCAAAGCACATGATTCATCAAGCGCATAAATGTGCTTGGCACTTTGGAAAGTCCAAATGGCATGATAAGCCATTCATATAAACCATGTTGCATCTTGAATGCGGTCTTCCACTCATCACCCTCATGCATTCGAATCTAATGGTATCCAGATTTATGGTCGATTTTAGAGAACACTCTTGCTCTGTTTAATTCATCTAGCATGTCATCAAGTTTGGGTATGGGATACCTATATTTAATGGTGATTCAATTGATCACTTGGCTATCCATCCACATCCTTTAAGAACCATCCTTCTTTGGCACTAACAAGGCTGGAACGATATAGAAGCTAAGGGACTCGCGCGCATACCCCTTCTCCATTAGCTCATCTACTTACTTCTGCGTCTCAATGGCTTGTTTAAGATTTAGCCTATAAGTAGGCTTGTTTGGTAGTACAATTCTTGGCTACAGGTCGATTACATGCTCAATGCTTCAGATTGGGGCTAAACCTTTCTACAGTTCCTCAAGAAACGGGTCGACAAATCCCTTTAGTAAGGTTTTTATCATAGTAGGCAACTCCTCCTCAGATCTCATCCCTAGAATTCTTCGGACAGGTAGATAAGTCAATCCTTCAAGCTCCATCTCCCCTTTTAGTCTAGCTTGAGTCATCACCGAAGCCTCCTTCTTTAGGGCTCGACTAAGTTGGGACTGCATGACCTTTACCTGTTCAGTAGTCATAGGACTTAATTTAATCCTCCTGCCTTCATGCTCTACAGAACATGTATTCCTCCTTCTGTCATATATAACTACTTGATCAAACATCCATGGTCGCATAAGTAAAATATGGGACATACTCATGGGTAGCACATCACACAACATTTCATCTCGATACTTGCCAATGTAAATCGGTATAGACACTTGCTTGTTCACCTATAGGCTCTCTTATCACTAAGCCAATAAAGCTTGTAAGGTTTCAGGTTGGGCTTTGTTGGTAATTTCAACTGTTGGACCATAAATGCAGAGGTTACATTGGTGTGGTTCCCATTGTCAATTATTAGCACGCATAATGATTTATTCACCTTGCATTCAATATGGAAGAGATTTTCCCTTTGTTCATTTACGGGTATGAGACTGACGCTCATCGTCTTTTTCAACATTAGAGTGGACAGCATAAAGTTGCCTTCCTTGCTGTAGATAACTTCTTCCTCAAATATTCCATTTTGTCCATCCTCTTTCAACTCCTCTACTTCTTCATTAGTACTATTGACCTCAACAATTGGCACCTCGCCTCAGATCACCATTATTCACCTATTTAGACATTAAGCGGCCATATATCCAAATCATTAGCATTTGAAACACTTGATCTCACTTGTCTTCCTCCCTAAACTTTGCCCTTCTTGAACTTCCTTCTCTTCGGCCCAAATAGCCAGAACGAGTCGAGTCTCAACAACCTTACTTGGTTCCATTCGCACTGGTTTACTCGGAATAGTTCGACTACTCCCTAGTTGGTTGAATGGTGGTCGAAACCTTCTTGCTTGGTAACTTTCTATCCTTTGGGTGGCTCGGATTGCACCATTAAGCATTCCAATATCCAAGGTTTCCAGGACATCCCCAATCTCATACTTCAATTCACCGATAAATTGAGATACAACTCGGTCCTCTAACTCTACAACTTTACATCGAATCATTAACATTTAGAATTCCTTAACGTAAGTGTTTACACTTGACCCTCCTTGTTTGAGCTCTTGCAGTCTTTTGAAGGCGTTCTACAAATAATAACTCGGTATAAACCTTCTCAACATAACCCTCTTCATTTCATCCCAGCTCTTAATCTCTCGTTCTCCTTCCCTTCTTCGGGTAGCTTGCAAGTTTTTCCACTATAAGATGGCATAACCAATAAAGTCTAACATAACAAGTCTAACCTTTGCATTGTCAGGTACATCATGGCATTCAAACTGCTTCTCAATCCTACCCACCCAATCTAGGTACTCTTTAACATCACCACGTCCAAAAAAACTTGTAATATGCATCCTTAATCCTTCGACTCTAGGGGCTCGTACATTCCTTTCTTCAGCTTTGTAGTATTCCTCTACATCATCATCTCCTTTCACTTCTTCCTCAATCTCTTCAAGCGCTAGCCTTTGTCTAGCATCCCTACCAACTCCTTCAGCTTAGGGTAGTTAAGCTAGGACATTAACTTGACCAAATTGACAATTGCCTCGCTGTAGCTGCTCACATTCTTTAATGGGGCTATTTCTAGCTTGTTGCCTATCTTCTTAGATAACAATCACCAAACTAGCTACTAAGTCAGTAAGCCTTTCCAAGCGGTCACCTATTGACTAAGGTGTAAAGCTTCCTTCTTGCCCTTGGCCACGTCAAGTACCACTTGCTTGATTTCCTAAAGTTCCTTGAGCACTTGAGTTTGACATTGATGGTTACTTCACAAAAATTGAAGTCTAATAATATCACTTAGAGATCAATAACTGATACTTCAATCACTACGATAATTACACAACAAATGAACAATTAACTACACTCCATTTTTATGTATTGGAAATAGGAAAAAATAGAGTACAGAACCTTTTCGACTACTAAACTCCAAGGTTAATAATAAAACCATTATCTCACTAGAGTAATAACAAACTACTCAAAGAGCACAATAGCTTTGAATGTAACCTAACTCTAATACTAAGATGATACAGATCTGTAGGTGAACACACAAACCCAATATCACGCATAACTAAAAGGAGTAGGTTCGAACCACAAGATGACTTGAAAAGCAAATGATAGTTGAGAGATGAACAAGTGTTCCTATATACCGATAATGGATATGATGCACCAATGTCTCACATAAGTTCAAGTCGCACCTAATATGACGCACAAGTATGGCTGAAGGTCACTTGCCACTAGTCTATGCTCGAATAGGCTAGATAAGAATAGCTCAAGAGTAAGCAAAAAGGACACTTAGCTTAAGAGGGAATGAAAGTTCGGTGTATTCTCTGTATATGATTCTTTTTTCAGTTATTACAATATTGGGGCATTTATAATACCTGGTTAGGATAAGTCCTAAATCATAGAAAATTACAGGAATGGATCCCTACTTGCTAAACAAAAGAAGAATAATTTACAAGGGAAGCATGAAATCGTGAAAAGAGAACATCTTCTATCAGAAAGGATAGTACGAATGTTAGAAAGGACAGCATACGCACGTTTTACTCATTCTGTGGTCCTGATAACACTGTGAGCTGATTAAGGGTAGGCCTTTGATAAGGTCTATTTGGCGTCAGCAATTTGGTACTTTGACTACTAAGGTTAAACATGGGTTGGCTCAAGGACGACTCATATTCAAGTCAGCTTCAAATGGTCAGCTCCCGACAATTGTCAGCTCAGCCTTTGCACTATGGAGATGGTTGTTTTCTTGATTTGATGCTTAAACTGGGGTGTGGCGAAGGGATCAGCTCTGCATGTTGGCGAATTACCTCGGTAGCTTCTCAAATGGTGTAAGGAGTGAAGTAGCTTGATAGATTGAACTAGGGTAAACATTGCTCCTTAGTGCTTAACTCACCTCGGACAGCTTGGTAGACCATATGAGAAAGCCCTCGGGCTCAGGAGTGAATGATCAATCCTTAATCCCTATCGTAACCCCTCATATCATTGAGTAAGATATATGATTGAAAAACGTGATAATTTCATGCCTACATATGGCAAATGATATTAATGCTTACATTAAAAAAGATAGAAAATAAGAATTTCATTAGAATACATTACCTAAAACTTTCTTCAAGAATGGTTACCCTAATATCATGATTTTCGTAAACGTAGTCAATGCATTTAGAATCCTAAATGCTATAGCCAACTATTAATATAAACCATCCTTTATCTTAAATTTTATCTTCCAATCATCACAGGATTGAATGCAAATTTGATGGAAACTCCATCTTAAATCAAGTGCAAGAAATTTAAAATAAATCATTAAGACTATTCAAAGCACCATTAAGTTGTAGGAAATGGGAAATTATATGGTACACTAATTTCCCTTAGCGTAACCATTCGTACTCATCAACTAAATTTTATCCTTCTTAGCCCCTAGCAGCACTGAAGTTGCATACAAGCTTATACTCTCTCTAATACAACTCTTATAAAGAAGCTCCTCTACATCCTCTTTCAAACTCATGAACTCCTTCAAATCTATGTACTAATGAGGCAAATGTGGTAATCAAATGCTAGGAACAGATTAAATACAATGCTAAACTTCCCTTAATAGCTATAATGAAAACAAGTCAATACACATCAATATTGGAAGCTAGATGATGTAATGTCCCAAATGTAGGTCCTTAAGCCCTCCGAGAGTTACACCCTCATGTTTGTTACTACTAGTCACTAGCCATACAGCATTGAAAGTAGGATACAAGCCAACCTAATTGCTTTTGAGTATATTGAAGGTTAACAACCAATAGAGTATGGAATAAGTAGGCCTACACAAGTCTTGAGGCAAACTCTTCCTACTCATATATCAATCTTCAAATGGCTATACGCTCTATCGGCTTAAACCCATTCTTTAGATCATTTTATTGACTTAACCCTATCTTAAAAGGTATCTTCTAGCCTCATGATTACATCTATTACCATATAATAGAGCCCAGAAAACACCTTCAATACTACTCTCCCCTTTATAAACAATATCATCATGGGCATTATAAACATAGTAGCCACTGCCTTTACTGCTACTCGCATATATATATATTAAGTAGGGGGGAATAGGGTTTAGGATCTTGAGGATCTCTAGAATCAAAATGAAAAGTGGAAGAAAATGATATTTTTCATATTGAGTCAAATATCAACAAAAGGCCTTGAGAATGTCCAAGAGAATTGGAAGTTTTCCATCAAAAGAAGACCTTACTGAATGAGAAGTATAAAGTAAGCAAAATAAAATAATGTAACATGGTGACCATCTTTTTATAAGAGAAGGAGACCTTAAGAAAGCAAAACATGAAAAATACCATTGCCTCAACTATCATCCACGTATCTCTAAAACTAAACACCAATGGATGAGATCATCCATGCTCCCATCATGCTATTATGGTTGTGCCATATTGATAGGAATCAACCCCTCAAACCTATTATTCGAAGTCAAGTTAGAGGATTACATGGACTCGCTTAATGAATACTAGCTTGAGAACTATTTAAGGATGAGGATTCAATCACCAACCTTCGCCTACTCTCTCTTACCTAACCTAAATGTCGAGCTCTAATCTTGATTAAGACAGTTCTCGAACCAATGAGCACCAAATTTCCTTTTGAGCTAAGTTGTCCAGTTATTCAACTTAAAAAGGCTTTCAACAATACACTGTATCCAAGTTCAAACCTGACCTAGATTGAGTCGCACAAGACTCCCACCTTCTTTTCGATTTCTTCCAAACTAATCTCAATAAGTTCCAAGTTGCTCGAGAACCAACGCCTCCAAGAATAGCTGAGTATCCAATTGCCAACACTAGCTTGACATGTATCTATTGGCACAATATTCTAGGATGATATTTTCTTTTTCCGTACAATACATCATTTTCCATTTATACCCTTTTAGTATGTTTAAGGAATTTTTTGTATCTTATCCTTTTTATCTTTTCTTTATTTAGTGTAATCCTAGTTGAGGTCATATAAATACCTCACTTACCTTGTATGCAAACATCATTACTCATTATTACAATTACAATTTTCTTTGCAAAGTAACCGTGTATTCTCTATTTTCCATAACTCTTATCTAGTTTCTTTAGTAAAAGCTAGTGGTGAGCGACCTTAATACTACATTCATGTATTATATTGAGTGTTAGGATTAGGCCGAGTATGATCAATTAGTGCATCATATCTAGTTGGTAGCTGCTTGAAACAACTAAACTTCTTTTTGTTTTCCCTTATGCATGTTTGTTGTGGCTCTTCTTCGTATGTACGACCCCAAAGATGCATCGGTTTTGCTGATATCAAAGCACAGTTCTAAGAGGGAGTATGTGAAGTTATAGTGAAGTTTTATTTGTGTTGCTGAAAGTAGCTACTATATTCTCCTATAGCTACTGTAGTGTTATTCTTGAGTGTGTTGGAAGTGTGGTCAAGGTTATAGGAGTCGGTTTTGAAGTTGTGAGTTGTGGAGTAGTGGGTTGTGTGAGGTAAGTGAAATAACTTGGGGTACTTTGTTTTACTCTGCTTTACTACGAAAACATAGCAAGTCCAATTTGTATTACATTGTGTTGTGTTAGGTATTGAGTTGTTAGAGTATGTTGGTACGATTCTAAATTATAGTGGGTAATAGGGTTTTGTTAAGTTTGTGTTGTTGAAGAAAGTAGTAACAAAGTAGTGTTTGCATAATGTTGGATTCAAGTATGTGAGGCACTATTAGTGACCAAGATAGTGCCGCTTATGGTAGCCATGGTCAATATGACAATAATACACTAAGGTCATTGGATGACAAACTTGTTAGACTCACCAACCTTATTGATAGTCTGGTCACAATTATGCAAGCAAATAGGCAACAATCCCAAGGAGTACTTAACCATGGCCAAGCAAAAGAAATGCGAGAGAGGAGATATGGCCATGTTAGTCGAGCTCATTGCCCAGTCAGACCCCACAGAGTTGAGGAGTGGTGAACAAACCTGCTAGACGGTGACTTGAGGTGGAGGAAATTGAAGAAGAAGAAGATAAAGAAGTTGATAGAAAGGAAGAAGAGGATAGAGGATATGATGAAGTCAAGGAACGAAAACACTGACTTCCTCGAGGACTTGAAAATGTTAAGGTTTAGATTCCGACTTTCACTAGAAGTGGTAATGCCAATGAATACCTAGAGTGGGAGGAGAAGTATGAATGAGTATTTGATTGTTATAGGTATGTTGAGGCCAATAATATCTAACTTCCAGCCCTCGAGTTCTCTAGGCAAGCCATTGTGTAGTAGAAAAACTTAAATGCAGTCAGACCAAGGGATGAACAATGAGGAGTAAACACAAGGGATGACATGAAGAGGCTATTGAGAGGAAGGTTTATACTTGAGACCTATTTACAAGACACCTTTGCAAAATTACAAGAACTTCACTAGGGAAGCTGAACTATTGATGACTATGTCAAAGAATTCTAGATGCTGATGATCTGAGCTGACGTGGATAAGCTTGAAGCCCATACTGTATTGAGGTTTATTTCAGGACTCTGATATGAGATTCAGAATATTGTAGAAGTCTAGAGGTTTAACACTCTGGATGAAACCATTAAAATAGCGTAGAAGGTCGAAAAGCTAAGGAGAATTCCCCCGATCTAAGCTAAACCAAGCTCTTCACAAACTCTTATCCCATGTTGATCTGCTCACAATGAGCCAAGGAGACCTTTTTGAGCAAATAATAAGAATGATTAACCTAATATTAGCTAAGCTAGCCTAAAAAGCCAAATTGATGACAAAGCAGCTTTGAGGATGTATAAGAAAAGATAAGTTGTAGGTTGTAAGACAAGTAAAATAAGATGCTTCGAGTACTTGGGTTATGGACACATGGCTGCTAAGTGTCTTAACTAACATGTTATGGTCCTTCGAGGTGATGAAGTAAATAGTACTGACGAGAGTGAGCCTAAAAAGGAAAAGAAAGATGTTAAATGAACAAAAATCTAGAAGGAAGAAGAGACCTATGTCTATGCCAACTAGGGAGAAGTGATGACTTTGGTATTAAGATGCGTGTTAAACTCAATACCGTGCTTTGATGAAGATTAGAGAGAGAATTTGTTCCACACTAAATGTACTATCAAGGGTCAACTATGTACAATTATAATAGATAGAGGAAATTGTATCAATGTTGTCGCTCAACCCTTTATGTAGAGATTAGGTTTACTAACCTCTTAGTAACCTCAACTATATGAGTTACATTAGTTACATGACAAGGGTGCTCTATACGTGGTCGAACAAGTAACTGTACCATTCTGTGTAGGAAATGTATATAGGGATAAAGTAGTGCGAATGTTATCTCTACGGGAGCCTTACATCTATTGTTGGAAAGACCTTGTTTATTCGACCAACATATCATATATAACAGATTCAAGAACACTTACACTTTTGTAAAGGATGGTAAGAAAATAATACTGTAACCTATGACACCGAATCAAGTCAATGAGACTTACCATTAGCTCACCCAAGCTAGCAAAAAGAAGGCCTTAGTGCTTAACCAAAAAGAGCTCCGAGCTGTTGAGAAAGTTGAGAAGCTTATGTTTTTGTTGATTAGAAGGTTATTGAAGTTAAGAGACATAAATGACGTACTCGAAGAAGTCTGAAGCTTAATAAATGAGTTTTCTAACCTGTTCCCTGATGAGTTGCCTAAAGGACTACCCCTACTTCAAGGCATTAAGCATTACATTGATTTACAGCTAAGCACAGCTTTACTAAACAAACTTGTTAACAAAATGAACCTTGAGCATACTACCGAGCTAAAAAGATAAGTAGACGAGCTTATTGAGCGAGGTTATGTGAGAAAGAGTATGAGCCCTTATGCCATACTAACTTTGCTCAACCCAAAGAAGGATGTTTCATGGTGCATGTGCATTGAAGGTCAAGTTATCAATTGAATTACTATCAAATATAGATAACCCATACCGAGGCTCCATGACAGTTGGACGAGCTTCATTGCGCCAAAGTGTTTTTTAAGATCGACCTATAAAGTGGCTACCACTAGATTTACATGAGACCTAGTGATGAATGGAAAATTGCATTTAAGATAAGGCATGGTCTCTAGAAATGGTTGGTTATGTAATTCAAGCCGAGAAATTGTTCAAAAATTTGAAGAAATATATATTCTATCAATATGAAGTTGTCTTTCTAAGATATCTGGTGTTTGGAGAAGGAATCCAAGCTGATGAAGAGAAGGTTCAAGCTATCTTAGAGTGGCCTACAACTAAGAATGTTACTAAATTCAGAAGTTTTCATGATCTTGCTTCTTTTTATAGAAGATTCATCAAGAATTTCAATACCATTACAGCCCTCTTGACTATGCTGACAAAGAAGAGTGATGGATTTTAGTGGACAAACTAAGCTGAGAAGAGTTTTAAGGAGATCATGAAGAAACTTACCACCGTACCTTTTTAGCTTTACTTGATTTTGATAAGCCATTTGAGCTAAAATGTGATGCATCGAGCATTAGCATTAAAGTGGTTACTGTCGTTTATCACAATGGGGAGCTTAGTGGTGCAACCTTGAATTATTTTATGAATAAGAAAGAGTTATATTCTCTTTTCTGAGCCCTTACAGTGTGGAATCATTACTTAGTCCCTTAAGAGTTTTTCATTTACATAGACCATAAGTCCTTAAAACATTTGGGGAGCCAGAACAAACTTTCGCAAAGGCAAGCTAAATGGTTAGAGTTTATGGAGGGATTCTCCTATGTAATCAAGCACAAGAAAGGTAGCGCTTATGTAGTCACTAACACCCTATCATGACGGCTTATTCTATTAACTACCTTGCAAACAAAGTTTCTAAGATTTTCCCCTGTTGCCGAGTAGTATGCTCAAGAGCCATGGTTCGGTCCTATAGTTGAGAAGTGTTGAGATGGAATTACTGTTAAAATATACTACTTGGAGGATAGTTATCTATTTAAGGAGAGGGGACTATATATACCTAACTATTTTAGAAGCGAGCTATTGGTCAAGGAATCTCATAATGGAGGATTATTAGGCATTTTAATGAGACCAAAACTGTCAATCTGTTGAGAGAAAATTTTTACTAGCCTGGTATGGTCAAGGATGTCCATAAGGTCATTAGTAGTTATAAAGTATGTAATAGAGTGAAAGAAAGGAAGGAGCCACATGTAGAATACATGCCTTTGTCTATGTCGACCTTACTTTAAGTGACCTCAGCATGGACTTTATCCTGGGGTACTATGGATATCCAGAGGGAAGGACTTAATCCTTATGGTTGTAGATCAATTCAACAAAATAGCATACTTCATTCTGTACCACCAAAATAATGATACTTTATATATTACTGATTTGTTTTTATAAGAAATCGTCTGCCTACATGGAGTTCTGAAATCCATTGTTTCATATCAAGATACTAAATTTTTAGGCTACTTTTCAAAGACCTTATGGAAGAGACTTGGCACCAAACTTGTATTTAGTTTGAGGAACCACCTTCATACTAATAGTGAAATTGAAGTGGTGAATAAGACGCTAGGTACTTTGCTTTGAGCTATAGTTAGGAAGAATTTAAAGGATTGGGATCTGTGCTTACATATTGTGTAGTTTACTCACAACTAAACTATTTGCAGTACCGTTAGAAAAACTCCCTTTAAGGTAGTCTACGACCTCAACTTAACTATTCCTTTAGACATGATCGACACCAACACTACTCCCGAAAAAAGCCAATTTAGAGTTAACCGAGCTTATGAATTGCACAAACTACACCAGTAAGTGACCAAGAAGATTGTTAGGTTCAATGAACAACAACATGAGATCAGTAGCAAAGGTCGCAAAACTATTTCTTTCAACCCAAGAGATTTAATTTGGATCCTCCTCAACTAAGAAAGGTTTCCTCATCTGAGGAAGAACAAGTTATCACCTAGAGTAGATGGTCCATTCAAGGTTCTGAAGAAGATCAACCGTAATGCCTATCAGATCAAGCTCCTAAAGGAATATGGTGTCTCTTCCACATTCAACGTATCCAACCTAATTTCCTACTATCCTAAAGACACTGAAGTAGGCCTGACTAAAGAAGAGCCTACAGATTTGAGGTCAACTCTCTTTGACCCCTTAGAAGATGATAGGAATCAACTCTCCAGACCCATTACTCGAAATCAAGCTAGAAGATTACCTAGATTCGCCTCGATGGATACTAGCTCGAGGATCGTTCAAAGATGAAGATTCAATCACTAACCTAAGTCTACTCTTTCTTACCCGACTTAAGTGCCGAGCTTTAACTATAATCAAGATAGTTCCAAAACCAATAAGCATTAGATTTCCTTCCGAGCTAAGTTGTTAGTTATCCGACTTGAAGAGGCTTTAGACAATACATAGTATCCGAGTTTAAACCTAACCTAGATCAGGTCGCCTACCTTCTTTTGACCTCTTCCAAGCTGATCCCAATAAGCATCAAGCTACTAGAGAACCCATGCCTCTAGGAACAACTAAGTATCCAATTGCCAACACCACCTTGACATGTGTCTTTTGACACAACATTTCAGAGAGATTCTTTCTTTTTCTGTACAATTCATCATTTGCCACTTTTACCCTTTTAATATGTTTAAGGAATCTTTTGTATGTTATCCTTTTTGTCCTTTCCTTATTTGTTGTAACCTTAGTTAAGGTCATATAAATACCTTATTTACCTTATACACATACATTATCACTCATTATTACCATTACAATTTTCTTTGTAGAGTAATCGTGTGTTCTCTCTTTTCCATAGCTCTTTTAGTGAGAGTTAATGGCAAGCGACCCTAATACTACATTTGTGTATCATATCGAGTGTTAGGATGAGGGTGAATAGGATTAGTTGGTGCATCATATTCAATTGGTAGCTACTTAGGACTACTAAACTCCTTTTGTTTTCCTTTGTACAAGTCCGTTGTAATGCCTCTCCATGCGTACGAGCTCGAAGACGCATTACATATGTATGAAGACACTCAATCCTCAAGTGACACGAGTCCCCAGTAATTAATGCACATATTGACATATGCAAGACAAAATCAAAATTTAGCCTTATTTTATAGGTCAGATTATCAAAATATCAGAGAAAATTGACGGTTAACAATGTAACATAATATACATTAAGTACAGTTTCTCTCTCTTACTTTAAAATAGGGATAGAGCAAGGTCCATATCAACTGACCTAAAATTTCTCGATGATGACCCTTGTCTGTCGTTAAAGAGTCACTTTTGCTTAAAATAGCTCGACTCAACTATTGCCAAGCATCCCTACAGTAAGTCAGCACTTCTCGTATAAGCTATCGACCTAACATTATACCAAGGTCAATACTCCCTTAGATATCTAAGACTGAAGTTCACATGCCAAAAGTTCCTCGAGTATCCGTTAATAGCTTACATTTGCTTCTTGTAGGCTTCCTCTCCTCTGTCAAGAATTCACAATCAACACCAACAACAAACTCTCCACTCTTCATCTCAACCTCCTTTTCTAGAACCCCAATCTTAATAAACTTTGTTTTATCATTGGTTTCTTGTTGAATATCTTCCTCAACCGACCCTTCTTTACATGCTGGTCATTCAAGTATATGGTATATGAATAAATGGACATCATTGGCATATTATGCAAAACAAATGTGCCATAAACATTGACTTTGTAGGCAGTTGAAAAATGCAACAATTAGACAATCTTGAAATGAAAAAGAAAAAAAAAAATTGAAGAAGAAGAAAGAAAAAGACATTCAACCATTTAGACATGTGATAGGCATACCATATGGCACTAGAACTTCAAATGTAGATGTTAACGAAAACATTGTCATGTAAAGGGCTACTTTAAGCACATTATCTAGTTTAACAATTGGCTAGGGTAAATTATAAAAAAAAAAAATCTAATAAATAAAAGGAACTAACACTGTTGAAGAAGATAATAACTCTGATGTTTCTCTTATGATTGTTCTTTTCTTCTTGTAATGAAGATCAGGTAATACTCTCAATTCAACCAAACAAAAAATCAAAGGCAAAAAAAAAAAAAGATGATCCTGAAGCTTCCTACCATTTATTAGGTCAATTAGTCCCTGGTGTTCTTATTTTATAACAGAACGACCCTGAACACTACCAACAAAATCAGAAGCAAACTACTCTTTTTATTAATGAATCAGAGGATGATTAATGTACTTGCTCCATCCTACAAAACAACTACTTAGCAGTGTCTCAATAACTATGTTAGTTGAAGTTGAAGTTTCTTCACTGTCCACGCTTACTTCACGTGCATGGGGCATATAATTGCTCTTGTCAACACTTTTTCTTTTTAATTATGAGGAGGGAACAAGCAGAAAAAAAGTAGAGTACAGTTGTATAACTTGTATTTTCCTCTCCCTTTCTCTCTCTCTTTCTCTATCCTTTGGGTACTATGGATGGTGGACTGCCCATGCTCAACTGTCTCTTACAAAACACATTGAGAAGCTTATGTTCATGTTCAGATTCTTCTAGTTCCTCAAAGTGGATTTATGCTGTCTTTTGGAGAATCTTGCCCAGGAACTACCCTCCACCTAAGTAATATTCTCATTATAACATGCAACTAAATTTAAGATATCTTAGTATTTCGCTAATCCTACTTGTTTGTTTTCAGGTGGGAATTTGGAGGTGGTGCAATTGATAGAACCAAAGGAAACAAAAGGAACTGGTAAAATTAATGTAATTAAATCAAGAAATGAAAATTTGACACTAGCCATTTTATTTTAGTTAACAAATTTAAGGTTTAATGAGGATAATTATGTTTTTTTTTTTTTTTCCCCTCACTCTGGAAAGGATATTGGTATGGGAAGATGGATTTTGTGATTTTCAGGAATGTGAAAGGTCAGCTGTAGGGGACGATGGATACTTGAAGGGCAGGTTTGGGCCTGATATATTCTTCAAAATGTCTCATGAGGTTTATAGTTATGGAGAAGGGTAATTATTCATTTTTCGTTTCTCGATTTATTTTCAATTGTTTTTCCTTGTTTATTCCCGATGATAAACGTATGCCACGGTTGGACCAGCTACATCTCACATTTAATTGCTGCTCTAGCTGAATCTCAAATGTACTTGAAAAGATTCATGTGATCATTGCAGGTTAGTAGGAAAAGTGGCAGCAGATAATAGTCATAAATGGGTGTTTAGGGAAATTTCAAATGAGAGTGATACTAATTTCATCCCTTCATGGAACATGACAATTGATCCTGTAAGTTGATCAATGCATTCTCTACAATATGCTAGGGAAAAGGATGATGCATGTCGAATAATGCACATGTTAAGTAGAGTAATCAAATTGAATTTGGCTTTGTTTCAGCAACCAAAGGCTTGGGATGTTCAATTCAATTCAGGTATTCAGGTAGGTGAAGTGGTGAGGTAGCAACTTAGCATCGGCAAAAGGCTTTTCTGAATGAAGTACTGAAAGTTAAAATGTTTTATCAACAATGCTCCTGTTTCACAGACTATAGCAATTATTTCCGTCCGTGAAGGCATTGTTCAGCTTGGCTCATTGGAGAAGGTACTCTTCCTTTGCTGCTCATTCTCTGCTTATAACATCATTCAATTCTATTGATTGTTTTCATCTGCTTCAGATGGTGGAAGATCTTAATTTGGTGATCAGCATCCAAAGGAAATTCAGCTATCTCCAGAGCATCCCTGGTGTTTTTGCCATGCAAAGACCCTATCTACCTATCCAGCATCCGTACATCCTTAAACCGAATAACCACATAATTGAAGCACATGAGACATTATACTCGATAGACAACAAACGCCAAGTGATTGGAGCAAAAAGATTGTTCGATGAAGTGCTTGACAGTTCGTCAATCAAGTCAATCAATTTAGGCTGGAATAGCCCTCAACATGGTTTCCCAGGAACACCCTTTTTCTCAATGCCTTCTAACTTGCCAAACGTGCCATATAGCCTCGGAGCTCTTTTGTCAAAACTTCCATTCACGATCCCATCCTATAACACCACTGATGCACCTGAGGCATCTTTGCTCAATGGAATTAGCATCAACAATGAATGCCAGAGGGTGAAAGGAAGTGGCATTAATGGTATGTCCAATGAAGTCCCAATTGCTGCTATAAAAGTAGAGCCTTCCTGTCAGTTAGATGCAATGAGAGAAGATGATCCGAGATCAACAAATTGCAATTTAGAAATCAAGGGTCAAGTGGTTGCTGAGTTAGCTATCCAAAGGGAGGGAGATTGTTCCCTAAATATTAATTAATTAGGAGAGTCTAAATTGCAATAATTGCAATAGAGATAAAGTTAGTACTTTCTTGCTTTTAGGTGGTCAGGCGGTACCACATTATTAATTGGTAGTCATAAAATCTGCCTTGTCCATGAAGCTATAAAGTACAATTATATGTAATAGTACACTAGCCATCTTTTATGCAAGAAGAAAAGTATCTTCATTCAATTTTCTTTGTTCTAACTGTTACCCTCTAGTTGAATGCGGAAAATTCCAGCATTCAGCAGCTGTTAACAAATTCTAGGCCAGAAATGTGTACCTACTGGATATTCAGCATATTAAACAGCAAAGGAGAAGCTAGAACAGATTGGCAGATTGTTTGTGGTTTTGGTTGTTCAATCAACTGACTGAAAACATATAAAAAAAAAAAAATTTATGATGACACATATCATGGTCATGACATGATTCAGATATTGTTAGTGCTGTTGACATGCATAACATGAATGCAAATCAATGCGATTTGTCGATTTCAATAACAGACAATGATCATTAATATCTGCTAATTTTGGTTTTATGGTGTTTCTTCCATCCTCTATTTGAGGGTTGGGGTGTGGGTACAGTTCCTTTGGTCTATCCCTTTCCTTTAGATGGATGACCTCCACCATATGCCGATGGTCCCCCTAGACATTGATAGGAAAGTGACGGGACAAATTGTGATTGGATCAAGTTGTATGCAACATTTGGTATACAGCATCCGACACAATGGATGGTCCCTAATCCCTACTGATTTTTTTTTTTATCAAGGATATCAATTGAAGGAGGGCTATGATCTGTGCTGTATGTCGCTGGTGAATCTTAATCAGGTTGGAAGAGCACCACAATTATCTGAGAATTTATTGGAAATGTTACTTCCTTTAAGAGCTTATCTGAAAATGTTGCTATTCTATGGACAACTTAACCGGACGTGAGATCCATCCCCATCCGATCATGCAACTCTTAGGTATCACACAGAATTTTTTTTTAACACGACTAATCGGGTGCAAGTTAATGTTAGATAATCGATCACTCTATACCTGAGAGTCCTGAAGAGATCTAATTTAGAAAAGGAAAATACCAGACCATCTGGACTTCGACATTATTATGATTCACTTCATGACCAATCAAAAGTGGAAGACATATCGGTGGATTTTGCAGCCAAGTGAATTACTTGAGATTGTCGATTATGAACAGACGAATGAAAATTTTCTCCATGTTCTTAAAATTTTATTGAGGGTAAATGTAATTTACCTAAAAATGTATCTATCGAACTGAGGGGATTGAAATTCGAAATTAAAGGATTGGCGCAACTGGAAATTCAGCTTAAGCTAGTTGGTCAATGACTCAAAATGCTTATATCCTAGAATTCCCGAGTACTAGTAACTTGATATAAAGCACCACGCAGGCATTTGCTTGATTGCTATCCACAGATTTCCATCTTTGAAAAGCACAAACGTGAAACCACCCAAGAATATGAAAACAAATGCAGCTGCTGTTACGGAAATGAAAAGATTCAAGAGAGATGCATTCCAGAATGTTTTGAAATGCAGCATCATATTACAACGACAATACACTGGTTTGATTACCTTACTGGATGATACATGGATTTACAGAGAATATACTTGAAACTATGAAATCTGTCCATCCCCCTAAGACAATGCACGAATAAAGATTATGTACACGATCATCTGAGTAATAATAATAACTTATCAGCTATCCTTCAGCAGGGAACTGCGAAAGTCGAGAACAATCGAGCTAATGAATTCAAAAGAGTTGAATGCGAACGCTACAATGATTCAGTCATCCCCAACGAATCTTCATTAACTGCTCAAGGACCTCAACCATTTCCTTAGGCACTGCTCTTCTTGCCGCTGTTTCCAAATGCCCAGTGGAACTTGGCTGGGGTGCGTTTCAATGCCTTAACCACAAGGGGATTATTCTTGCTCTGATGCAGAAGCAAAAAACAGATAAGCAAATGCACGGCTATATGTGCACCCAAATTCGAAGATTATTTAGATAAAAAGATCGTATGTTCTTACCATCAAACAAGTTCCATCATTGACATTGCAGACGGGGTAGTCATGAGGACAGCAACTGTAATGATCATCACAACAGGTAGCTCCTTCCAGTGGACAGCATCCCCATGCAAAGCAATAGTTTGCGTACTCATAAATACAGCAGCAGGTGTTGCTCTCAGGACACGAGTAGTAACTATCACATTCGGTTGGTGGCTTTACAGGAGATGGAGGAGAAGGACCAGGGTTGGGAGGGTTCTCTCCCTTCTTGATGGGGTAAGAGGCCTCCATTGCAATTCCACATTTCCCGGTTGCAGTGTTGGCAATATTACGTGCCATTCTGATGTAACCGCTTTCTCCCCAGCTACCACCCCATGAGTTCTTCACAATCCAGTAATCCACGCCGTTTTCTGAGCCATAACCAACAGCAGTAACACCATGGTCCAAAGCTGTTCCACATTTCCCGGCAAATACTCCCTAGAAAAAGATGAAAATACAAACATAAGCTGATTAACTAGGAAACTTTCCAACAAGGGGTTATTTCCGATTGCTTTATATCAGAATACCAACTCTCGTGACCAAACACATATAGATGGAAAATTACCGATTCATAGAACTGAAACTCCCTGCCACCAGCCTCAATGGCAACACTGACCGGCTGATTAGCAACTGCCTTTTGCAATGCTTTCTCATCATTTGCAGGAACGTCCTCATAGTCATCAATGGTGACAACTTTTGCGTTTTTCTGAAAAAAAAAGAGAGGGAATAAGTGAATGAGAAACTTATCATTTCACAAGTCACTGCATCTTTTTAAAATTTTTTTGCAAGCAGATACTGACTGCTTACCCTGTATTGATCACACCTATCATCTTTAGCTGTGTAGGGATAGTCTTCCTCGGTGTCAATACCTCCATTGTTGATAATGAACTCGAAGGCATAGTCCATGAGACCCCCATTGCATCCTTCATTGTAAGTTGTATCACAGTCTACAAGCTCTTGCTCTGAGAGTGAGATCAAATCACCCGTGACAATCTTGTTTATTCCCTCCACAGCAGCAATTGTGGAGAATGCCCAGCAACTCCCTTCAATTTTTCATTTGCAATGATAAGATTAACATCCAGCAATATCAGGCAAAGACATACAAATGGAAAGCTGAAACCATTCAAACATGAGACCCTATAGATCAAAGCATGAAGTTTATGTATGTTCTTGCTTAATTTATATGGACGAAAGAAAAAATAAAAGCATTTTGGAGCATCATAATGCATATTTTATGAATGTGTGCTTAGTATTACACAAATGTCAATCTTTATGCTGAAAATTTCATAGGACAAGGAATAAATATGATTTACTATAGTGTTCTGTACCGAAAAAGAAGGGGAACATATTTATAAAAACTATGATTTCCTCATCGGAAATAATATGATGCCCTCTCACTGTTTAAAAATATTCTAAAGTATATGGTTCGTTAGATCAGCTTTATCTACACCGCATTTTGTTTCATGGAAACATCTTTCAGATATTTCATAAAGTACCATGTAACATTTATAATACTCAACTATTCTATGAGAATCAAGTGCGATAGTAGTTATTGATAAGTTTTGTTGATAGTGCTTTTGGTGGATGCAGCAGTCAAAGCAAGCAACCCATAGTAGCGATTAAATAGAAAAAGATATGCTAACAAATAACAAGAACATGATCACTCCTTTCCATAAAGATGATATCAATTTTCTTGATTTTTATTAGTGATTTTGACGTAGCTAACGTTGTAGTCTCTTACATTATGATTACATGAAGCATGATCATGATTTCTTAATTAAAAAATTAAGCAGTAACATGCAGTTAGACAAGTTGAATACCGCTGATAACCATCCCTAGTATTGACTTTCATTGTCTCCTTCTCTTTATTTTACATGAAATGCCTCCTTGTATCATACAAGTAGTGGTTTTTCTTTTTTTTTTTTTAATTACTTGTTCCCTACGAAACAATATGTTATTTATTAGATTGGCCGACCACAAGCACAGCGGTTACGTATTTCAATGGGCCGCACATGTTTCCACATGAGCCCGTTTTAAAAAAGAATGTCATCACGCACATTTTCTTTTCAAAATGTTCCGTACAATGCGCTCCTAAAACAAATACATTACATATGTTGGAGCTCAATTTGACTAAGTTGGATTATTTAGAAATTACGTTAGACAATTACGTGCTTTTTCATTAAATTTATATCAAAATTTAAACTTGGCAGGAGTTTAACAAAATGTAATATATATATATTCATGTTCAACATGAGCTCCACTAAGCTCAGAAGCTACTTGACCAGAAAATGTTCAGAGTTCAAGTTCAGTCAAAAACTTAATTTAAATCCATAATTACTACGTCGAGTTTAAGTAATTGATAAGCCAAGCTCAAATGGTTTATAAGCCCTCTTGTAACTTTTACAACTAGAAATGGAGCAATATTATATAGAATATTATTTTGAGAAAAACAGTATTATAGAAAATGCTATCTCATTATTTTGCCACATAATTTTTTATTGGTTTTTACAATTTTTTTTTTCTCACTATTTATTGTACTATGGAAGGACTAATTGACTAAATTACTTTTTCCTTTATCAGTGTCATAACAAAATCGGTATCTTATAACCTTTTCAACAGAACTATTTATTTTCTCTTTAAGAATCATAAATAATTTGGAGAATAATCATTTAAAAATTGGTTGAAATTATATCTCGCTATTTTCTAAATCCTATCGCATTGACCAGATCTAATTAAAATCAGCATTATCCTTTTGAGTTATTCATGACCAAATTAACAAGTATCAATGACGTTTCATCGAAATCGCCATGTACTAACTTATTTTACACCTATTCCAGGCTAGGCGGTGGGTGGACCACAACACAAAAGCCATTATAATAATTGCCATTGGTGACCCACGAACCTTCCCTACCTATACGATAAAGCCAAAGCACACTCTTTTATTCTTTTGACAACTTAGATGACCCTATTACCCCTCCACGAAACCCCCTAGTTGCGCTCCACCCTCGCTCCATCTTTTTGACTCCTTTCGTTACATCAAATCAAATCTCTCTGAGTAGATATTGTATGGATCGGATTTATTTAAATCCAATTTCAATAGTTATTAGTAGAGGATAGGATAGCCGGCTTTAGTAAACCACTTATTACAGTTTAAGAATAACTGATAATAAAATCTGAATTTCCTACACTTTAGAGTAAAACAGGCTCGCGATTCTAAGTCACACAATGTGCATATTCCACGGTTTAGTATTAAAAGCAGGCCCATGATCACTGCTGGTGGTCAGTTTTTAGTTACATTATGATAAGAGACTACATCTTGAATAATCTGTTGATAAGTGGTCATAATCATAGATCCAATACATTTTGCACGTGAACTTTGCCATCCCCTCCCCCCCCCCCCCCCCCCAAAAAAAAAAAAAGAAAAGACATAAATAAAATTATTCCAGAAATTCAAATAACATCTATCGATTTTTTTTTTTTTTTAATTTTATATGGGGAAAACTAGGATATTTCCAGCTTGATTACTTTATGAAAATTACTTTCAGATTTCGCACAATAAAACGCATCGGAACTGAAAATAAAAAGGCACATCAATTAGATACAAAACGCAATCAATTTACATAAATTAACCATATCCTGGATTACTAGCTTAATATCATACTCATATTAACCAAAAATAATCGATTCGATCATTTCCTTATAGACTAAAGCAGTTGAAAGTAATGAGATTTATGTCATCGATTTCGATTTTATCATTTCCGTATGGACTAAAGCAGTTCAAAATAATTAGATTTACGTCATCCGATTCATTCAATAATAAGATTATTTTAATAGCCATAAATCGGAAATATAGGAAGCGTGAATAAGAAGATATCATAATTTACCTTTGACCAGAAAAGGAAATGAAAGAGAAAATCTTACCACAGCTTCCCTGGTCCTTGACATCAACGACCGCACCTTCCTTCCTCCAATCGACGGAATCCGGCAGCTCCTCGCCGGCGCGTGGCATGTAACGCTCGCTCGTTCTAACCTTAGCCAGCCTCCTTTTGGCATCGAGTCTGGTACCCAAATACATGGACCGGTACTCCTCATTGGTTAAATCGGCGAACCGGGTCAGACCGACCTTGTAGGTCCGGTGCTCGGAATTATTATGTTCATCTATAAACCTAAGGTTATCTTTAAAAATCTGGAAACGTTTTTCTTTCTCTCCCAAAGCGTTGTAATTTTTGCCATGTTTGACGAGCCATGACTCGTATATCAACATGACTTCGTCGTCTGTTCTCCGTGATGAGGGCTTTTCTACGTGGTTTTTTCGGTCGTAGCTTATTATGGACATGTCTAAGGCCGATGATAACGTTGTTATCATCAACATCAACGCTAAACATCGTAGACCCATGTTTTCCGTGAAAAACTAGAGTTTAGCAGGCAGAGAGAGAGAGAGAGGAGAGAGAGAGAGATTATGAGGGGAAAGGAAAGAGGGTGGAGAAGGCAATATAAAGAGAGAAGGAGGAGTTGGTATGGGATCCGACAAATTATCGGTGGAATCTATGATGGTACTAGAATCACAAAAATAAAGGAAATATTACCAATATTTGCAATTTCATCCATCATTTCTTGAGTTTTTATTTTTCACCCATTGGCCATTAACTAATGGTTGAAATTAAATTTAGAAAAGAAAATTGTAATGCACTTATAACTGTGAAATTAGGTAAGCATGAGTCAACTCATTCCACCTTAATTCACGAGTTAAATGGATTAACTTGAGTTCATTTAATATTCGATTTAAAATTTTTAATTTAATCCATCTTACTATGAGTTAGTATATTAAATTGGTCAACCTACTAACTAATAACATTTGATCAATTTATATAATTTTAAACTTTTTTGCTGTAGTACTACTTTATATATGCCTTCCAATAATATATAACCTATGACATGTGCAAGAGTTTTAATATTTAATTCCAACAAATCACCTCACACAATTGTTAATTACGTGTTATTATGTGTAGATCTTTCTTATTATCATATCATAAGGTGAATGTAATAATTACAAAAATATAAAAATCTTATCACATTGCATTCATATATTCTCTTTTTGAAAAAAAAAATTGAGGATTAAAATATGTTAAAAGGGAAGTTATAGTCTTTATAATTTAGCCATATAAAAAATAATTATTAGGTGAAGATGGAATCTTTGATCTTGTTTATGAAAAAAATATAAATGTAAATTATATAATATTAGAGTATGGGTTAGAGTTTACCATATTCTTAATCAGTAGATATTTATTATGTTATCATCAAATTTTTTTACTATCTACGTAAAGGGTATTGGACAAAATGTTGAAGAGTAAATGTTAGTAGATGCGATTTGAAGTTAGGAGCAGTATGTCGCATAAGGATCTATCCAACTTTTGTCTTCAATAGATGTATGTCGCCTAAGGATCCATCTAACTCTTGCCTTCAATAGATGTTGAAATGTTTGTTTTTTAAGCATTGGAAAGTAAAGGTGTGCAAGTTTGATATATTTACGTTCTTGGCCCACAGGCCAAAGTGAATCGGTTTAAGTCGACATGTTTAATACATTTATGTTTTTAACTCGCAGGTTAGCTTATTTAATCCGCTTTTTAAATGGATTAAGGTCACAATTTTTTAGCTCGTTTAAAAACGAGTCAAATGAATATAACCCATTTAACCAATATGGCTAAAGTGGGCCAAGCCGGGTTTACTTGTATACACAGTTTGCACACCTTTAGTGGAAAGCAAGTTAGCAAGTTAACTCGCTTCACAATAGATTAACTTGCTTTAACCAACAAGTTAAGCAAAGCAAGCTAAAAAGAAAAAATCACATTTTAGCGAGTCAAAATTTTTCAAATCAACTCATAACTTTTTGTGAGTTAAATGGGTTAAGTCATGTAATCTATCCTGTTTGCACAACTCTAAAATGGGTAGAGGATTTCGATGAATTATCATGGAATCTAAGATGGTAATAGAATCACAAAAGTAAAAGAAATATCACCAATATTTGTGCTTTTATCGATTTTCTAGCTCTATCACATCTTTACTTTTTTTTTTTTTTTCTTGAAGGTTCGGCCATGTTATAACTTAAGGAAGAGAGATTGCCTATCTCATCCATACTTATTCTATACTTATTCAATTTATTTGAAATTCGACATGTGAAAGATTATTTATTTGTATCTTATTTGTATATAATTTGACATGGCGTATAGTGTAAGATACCTTTTTGTGATGATTTTATTTTTTTAATATAATGAGTTAGCCACTACAAAAAAGTATCTAAATTGTTCTTTTTTCTTCTATTGTAAGAACATTTTATTTTCATTTTTTTATTAGGCAATTTATGATTGTTTATATATCATATATCTGTAGTTAATACCTTGTGTTTATTTATTAGTGATACATTTTGTTTATTCAAGATTTTAGTATAGAAAAAAGAATTTTATCCATGCGTTTTTATGTAGCAAATTATTGTTGCAATAGTAAAAAAAATAAAAAAAATTGCATATCTTTTTATAGTGACAAGCTCTTTATGTTAGTAAAAAAAGAAATCATAAAAAAATATTTTACGGCAACATTTAATAGCTTGAATTTCTTAGTGATATATAATTTAACAAAACACTTTAAAAATTGATGTCTAAAGATACTAAAAAGACGAAAATAAGACCAACCAAATAGGTTATTGATGATGTGTTTGCCTTAAAATAATATATATATATATATTCTACTAATTATGTGAAATGATTAAATAACTTATTGAACCAAAATACGAATATTTTCTGATATACATTCAACTTCATTGAAAAAGAAACAAAAGAAAAAGAAATATTTTATATAAAATATAAGTTATAAAATATTATATATGTAGACATGGGATAAATATACTTATTATAATATATACATAGATAAGATTTTTTTTTTCTTGGTCAAATATATTACTACTTAGGGATAGGTAAATCAAACCTGATTCATTTTATTAATAAACTAATATTTAAGAGATCGTGTTCATATTATTAGATTATAATAACTTTCACAAAAAGACAAGATTATTGTGTTAAAGATAGAAGGCAAAATGTCTTTAGCCAATAACATTGTAGAAGGGTTCATTTATGTATCATGATATCATACTTGATAGTATTCAAAGCAACTTCTTTATTGAGGATTTGTCCATCGTTAATCAACTCATCAGTAAGTTTATCGTGTATTATTTTATAAATGTTACAGATTACTATTATATATTTAAACTAGGGAAAAATTAATACAAGAAACAAGATTCAAAAAAATACATTAACTTAAATCCAACTTGATAATAGTCTAGTTGAACTTCAAAGTTACTCCAATTTTTCATTGAGTTAAGCTTAAGCTTTATCCATATTATTTGACTTAATTAGCTCGTAAACCTAATTCAACTTTAATCAAGTTTAAACATGAGTTGAGCTCAAGTTAAGTTTGAATACTTATGTAAGTTTAATTAAAACAATATTTTTTAGGGAAATTTAGCCTAAATGAGTTAAGTTCGAACTAGTCAAGTTCCTCTTTGAGTTACGCTCAAACTTAACAACGTAAGCTCAACAAAGTTGGAGTTTATACTGAATTTTAAAGTTTCAAGTCAAATTTGAGCTCAAATTTAGTATTATACTATCTTGACTATTCATTTTCAGATTTACTAGGATTCATTAGTTTGATTTTCAACCTTAAGCTTTGACCACCCAACCTCACTCAAAGGAACAAATATTAAGAGTTGAGTGGTTGAAGATATATGAAAATGAATTATATCTCTCATGACATACTTGTGACTCTTTTGTTTTCATATCCTTTATTGTGGTTATCTCCAAAGTTAACATTTCTTACTAAATATAGAAACAATTTTTTTTGTCATCTAATCTTTGAAATTGTAAGAAATTTTTGCCCCAACTATATTATATTCCATTCCATTACAACTTTGGGGAGGAATAATCGAATTATGTCCATCTTATTACAAAACCAATGTTTATATAAGTAGATTACAATTGGCTAGACAAAAATGTAATAAGTTAAATCATATGCTTTATATCTTCACCTTTATTACTTATCATCATCTTTTGTGAGTTAAGGCAATGTTGTATAGCTTTTTTCACATGGTTCATAACCCTTCTTTAAAAAATTTCATATCTAATTAGTAGATATACTTTGGCTTTTTGGCAAACTATTACATACATATATTAAAACTATTGGAAGAAGAGGATTCATTTTATTAGAAGATGAAAATTTATGCTATTAAAACTAAAGGATCTTAGTGTTACAGAAGAAGAAGCTGAAAAGATCTTAATACTGTATATTTATAAATTTGTGTACCTGTTCTTGTTTCCTAAAATGGGCATGGGAACAGCTATCGGGACCGATCAATTAAGCTCCACGCTAATGTCCAAATATAGCAAGTAGTTTTTATTATTCCAAAAGTGCAGAACCGCATTTTGTTGGATGTATACAAATTTTCCGTATTATAACTTAATTACCCTAAAATGGTTACCCACCTCGTCAGATTTTGTGGAAAAGATATATTGGAATAAATAGTCTGAACAGGTGTCTTACTCTAAAATAAATATGGGAAAGGAATCTCGATTTATGGTAATACAATAAAGGAAAATAAGAAAATGAGGGATGCGTACAGAAAATGAAACAGGGAATAGTTTTTGTTTTATCCATAAAAACATTAGAATGGTCTTGGTAGGCGATAATGGTGGATGGGGGCAGCTACCCACGGCAATATTTAGAGGCTTGTATATAGACGATTATGGATGACTATAAAGATATTTTAGAAATAATTGCTTATCTCGTCTTGTTATTTCGCTGTACATACATCATTATTTGTTAATCATATATAGAATTCAGTTTTTCTTTTTTCCAAATATCATATGATACAATTGTTACCTAAGAAAGAATTAAATCCAATCTATCCAAATTAAAAAAAAAAAATGCTTATGCTATTAAGTGTGTTTTCTAATTTCAAAATTTTAGGTGCTAATGCATGCACTGCTACTTGTGGATAAACAATTCCATTAGCAAGCACAAAAATATATAATTCCTTTCTATAAAATATATATTCTCTTTATCAAATAGGGAAGTGTTTAGTTTTTCAACCTTAATAATCCTTGTGCATCTGTACGTCAATTTCAGTTTTAGCCCTTACGTATTAGCGTTGTGTTCTTTAAAGAATTATCTAGAAAAGATTTGCGAGGGGAAGAAAGTATAAATAATAAAAAGGACATATATAGTAGTTAAGAAAACAAGCGAAGGTCAGATCGACGTGGAGTTGTAAAATATTCTATATATGTTAAATAAAACTGTCAGACCCATGAATAGTCAAAATGATGTGATTGATTTTATTAAATCATTAATTAGCGGTACGTAGGTTTTGTACAAAAGCCAGATTTTAAATTACAATCCATCGAATCAGCATTCTAATTTTATATCCTTGATGGGTAGATTTCAGGTGGTTATTAAAAATTATAATAAAGGTTTGGAGTATGATTTTTTAAAATTAATTTCTATAGAATAATTAGGTGTATTATCTCCGTATCCTTCACTCATCCCAAAACATATGTTTTAAGATATCGTTATATTTATCGTACGAAAGTTATTAACTAATGATAGTAAATACGGATGTTACTTTTACTGAATTAAAAGGGGAAAAAAAGACATATAGCCCGAACTTATCTATGCATTGAAAACCCTAATGGCTTCGAAGAAGCTAGTTTCTACTAGATTCCCTTCCATTGCAGTTAGTATGATCTTTTAGCTAGAGCCACATTTGAAGCGGATGATAACCTTATGATTGTACAAACAATTATCTTCTATAGTGGAGTCGTGTTATGCATATCCTTTTGTTTGTATGGAGAACATTATATTAAGATACAAAAATCTCTCAAACAATATAATTTTACAAGAATTTACATATCATAGTGGCAAAATCTGTTCATACTATATATATATATATATATAACTTTTGATAGATTATATGATAGTATATGTATAATGTGATAAATTGATGAATATACTAATTGCAAAATTATGAAAACATTGGTACCCTATGAAGAAATTCATCTCAAAATATTAATATTATAAGAGTTTAACAAAAAAAATTTATAGGCTTTATAAAATACTTTATACCTATAAGTTTTTCAAGATAAAAGTATGATGCAAAGTCTAGAGTCCAAGGTAGTTTCTAAATGTTTTAGAATAAGTTTTGATTTCAAAACTTAGAAGTCAATGCCTATTAAATAGAATATGGGTAGTGTCTCTTATTATACTCAGCTCGTACTAACCTAGCCTTATTTTAAAGTATCTAATTGTGTACACTTTTCCATGATTGTTTATATTTTGATATGATATATAATTAACCATATCTCTATCGATGGAAAATATTATGAGAAACTTTTAATTATTTATATATTTTGGCATCTACATGTACGACTTTCTATGTTATGCTAACAAAATAGTATTACCGTAATGCTAATTAATCTAAATCATTAATTTACGAAAACTTAATCTATACTATCTATTTTATTAAAATAGCCTAACCTGTTATTTGAATATCAGTTCAATAGGTTTCATAAATAAAAAAAAAAATTAATCAAATGGAAAAGGAGAAGAGAGAAGGTAACCTACTAACCTCCTATAACATATTATCTTAACTAAGGTTACTGTAGAAAAATCCTAAATGTTATTAGCCTTGAAATGTCGAGAGACCCCAATAAGTAATTTTAAACTAAGAAAATTATTTCCATCCTTAACTTTCCTATATTAACCCTAACATATTCTTTCAATAAATATCTTAGAGAGCCAATTAAAGAACACGCTTCCTCTTTCTCACTTCTTTTGCAACAACCCATAGCTCTTTCAATGAATTTTTAAAGTAAGAAATCCTACTCTTTGGTTAATAGTAAGCAATTTACATTTTAGTTAAGATTTTATTGAATTTTTAATTAATTAATGGAAATTGTTCAAAAAGATTGATTATTCAAGAGATTGAAGAAAGGAGCTTGAAGAATTGTAAATAGGAGACTCATTGATCAGCGCCCATTATGGAAAAGTAAGGAAGCTATAATTTCTAAATGGATTTGGATAATACTAAAGTGTAGTCCATTTTTAACTTATTTAGGATATTTGTTTAAGAGAAAGTTAAGAAATGAAGGTAAGGTAATTACGGGAAAGTTTAGACGGTGATTTAAGGATTTTCGTTATAGTAGATATCACAACTAGTGGTCTTTAAGTGATCTTTTAGTAGTCTAGCAGTTATGTGGGGGGGCAGACTTATAGGAAAACCCCCGGGGTAGTGCATATGAGGGCCCTTCGATGCTAAAGTTATCAAAAAGGGAAAAGAGAGCATTTTGAGACTGTTTTTAAGTATATATGTGGCTTCATGCCCTATTTATATGGAATGAAGCTTACCTATTAGTCACATGTGATGGATGAAGATTGACTTGTACATGGTTAGTGCAGGGAAGCATGCTCAGTACGAGAAAAGACAACACATTTATGCTAGTTGGTGGTTTTAAGGAAGGGTGTTTATCACACCAATATGGATAGTCATCATAGTTAGGGTATTTAGGCATCCAGGCCATATGGTAGGTTGTCAGGCGGCATTTAATGGAGAAAGACAAGAAGGATGTGTAGAAGAACCGTAATGTTATGGTCTCCAAGTCGCATGCCAAGTAGTTGGCATCTACTCAGGAATGAAGTTGGCATGGGTTTGGCTACCCTAAGGACAATAGAGTCTCTGGGGTCTTAGGTGCTAAACAGTTGGGTACCTTGAGGACTTTTACTAAGACTTTCGGGGCCTTCAACTGGTTAGGGTTAGACAAGTGCTTGGGAATGATTGGAGCAAGTTATGCCAACTGTGTAGTTACATTTGGGCTAGAGCAAGTCTATAAGGGAAGTTAAGTTGGTTGACTTGCTAAAGGTGGTTATAACATTGGCCTAAAAGAGTGCTTAGGGAAACCCAAGCATGCTAAGACACTTAGGCCTAGGCCTAGCCCAAAAAAACCTATCTACAAATTCTAATCCACTCATTGTGAGGTAAGTGATTCAAAACTCAGTTAGATTATGCTTAGCTTAAAAAAAAAAAAAAGAAAAAGAAAAAATATGAATAATAGCCTTTAGGCTTATAGTTACATAATTAAAGAATTAGAATCATAGAAGCTAGAAAACTTAATTGAGGTTATCATTAGATTTGTAAATCAATGACAAACTTAAGGATACTTTAAAATTTAAGCTAAATTATAGAATTTTATGGAAACTGCGAAAAGTATGAATCGAAGATAATTACTCTATTAGAGATAACGAGTTGGAGGTTTTTAGATTAAGAATGCTTAAAAAAGATTATGGGGTTAGAAATTTGACCTAGGATACCTTGGATCATGTTTCTAAGTTAGAAAATAAATGATGCTAGAAACTAAGTAAAAAGTAGACGATTAGATTGAGATGAGACTAATCATACGAAACCTCCTTCTAGGCTAGCAAGCCTCTATCTAAGGAGACTTTGTCCTTGTATTTGATTAGGTAGAGTGAAGGGGAGAATTTACATGAATACGTGGCTTGATTTAATAATACCATGGTCGAAATCCCTCAGTTAGATGAGGGAGTGGCATTACATGCTGCATAGCTTGGCATAAGACCTGCAAGAGACTTCTTCCATTCGTTTGCAAAGAGCAAGCCCAAGTGAAGAACTGCCAACCAACAATCCTATTACTCGCGCATAGCTCCGAGGACTCCAATCTCTCACCCAGCGAATTTTCTTTCGGCAACCTACTGATGATGAGAAAGTTTACACGAAAGGAATGTGGTTGAACTCCTTAAGATCCTTTAATTGTCGTATGTTAATCTATATACTCGATAGTGATGATGCCAACCATTCTCTTTGTGAGGACCCTATACTGCATAATCTAACCAAACACTATTGAAAAGTTCCTACCGAGTGATGAGAGACTCACTGAAATGGCCAAATAGTTTTATCTTGGCATATCACCTTCTCTTTCGTCCCGACCCTTTATTATGGCAACATTTTGACCCCTCTCGCTTGCTGTGCTCAGAGAATATTTATATGGGACCAATGTTGTACTGTAACCTATCCACCTCGTCTGACATTGTACTACTTTTCTATTTTTAGTCTTTTGTCCTTTTTACTCTTTTTAGTATGTACTAGAAATCCCCTTTTTATATATACTTTCTTGTCATTTCATTATTTGTAATGCTGCCTTAAGAATTTACTATAAATAGTCCTTTTTTTTTTTTGTAAGCCGCAAATAACTTACATTTTAATACTGAATATTCTATTCTTGTGAGACAACTCTCTCCAAGTCCATATTTCGTACACTCTTATCTAATCTTACCAAGTAGCTTAGGATTAGTGGTGGGTGGAACTTAACATCAACTTGTACATCATATCAAGTGTGGTGTCAAGTTGTGTTATGTTCGTTGGTAAATCACATACTCTGAGCAGCTTCATATTAGCTACTCTTGTTTGGTTATAGTCCATTTCTCTCTAATTTTCTTCGATACCTCAAAGGACCCATTTCAGTTCAGATCTACCTTAGTAAGTCCTAGTGATAACTGAGCTCCTAGACACATCATATATTCTTGGTATCAAAGGTTGAGGTTAAGGTTGAGGTGGAGACTGAAATCGAGATCAAGAGCTGTATAGTAATAGTCAGTCTACTATTTGAGATAGTGTGTGTGATTGTAGCCATCTGTATGAAGTGTAGTTATTGAAATTTTGTGTTAAAAATGTTGAACCCTAATATACAGGGAGAGATTCACGATGTTGAAAGTAAGCTTATGGTCATAGTCGAATTACCTAATAAACACCTCATATTACTGATAAGCAGATACAAGATCTTACTATTATTGTGGCCAATTTAGCTATCTCAGTAAACAGGGTCTTAGAGAATGGACCATGTGAGAGAGTTGCTGAGCAACACCGAGAAATGAGAGATAGGCCGAGGAGGCAGATGAACGAGGGAGCTCCGGAAGCCTTTCCAGTGAACCATGCACCACCGTAATGTGCCAATAGAGTTACAAGGAGAAGGTTAGAGTTGGACTAAGTGGAAGAGTACGAAGAAGAAGAAGAAGAAGAAGAAGAAGAAGAAGAAGAAGACCAGTATGCTGGGATTGATGAGTGAGGGTTCAAAGTGCCAAGAGGTACCGAACATCTTAAGGTACAAATTCCGAACTTTAACAATTCTGGTAGTGGTAACAACTACCTGGACTAGGAAGAGAAGATCAAAAAGATATTTGACTTTTATGATTATGAAAATGTTGTTCGCATTAGAGTGGCCGTGTTAGAATTTTCTAGGTATGCGGTAATGTAGTGGAAGAAGAAGCAAAATGTTCGCTTGAGGGCCTGATGTGAGCTCTAAACATAGAACGAGATGAAGAGAGTTCTGAAGAATAGGTTTGTTCCCGAACACTATGAACAGGATACTTTTCGATGACTCTAAGACTTAAGGCAAGGTAACAAATTCATAAACGACTATGTCCGAGAGTTTCAGTTGCTCATGATATGACGTGATGTTGACGAGCTTGAGACCCAAACTATAGCACGGTTCATCTTAGGACTCCAAGCTGAAATTGGTCATGTTATGGAATTGCAAAGCCTCACAACTTTGGATGAAACCATCCATGTAGCCTAGAGAGTTGAGAAGCCATGGCGGAACCAAGCTAACCAAATGCCGAGTAACCGAACCATGATCCTGAATAGGACTGGCCTGCCAAGTAGACTAGGGAATGATAGGGTGTCAAATAGTTTCGAGGTGGAACGTCAAGGTCACGTACTGAGCTGAGCAGATGAGGGCTGAGGTAAGAGTAAGATTGAGGAACCTGAGATCCAAAGAGACAAGGGTCAGAACTCAAGGAGGAAAACCCAAGAAATTAAATGTTTTAAATGCCTTGGCTATGGACATGTGGCTAGTTAATGTCCGAACTATCAAGTCATGGCCATAAAGGGAGACAAGCCCCAGTTTGAAGTAGAAAGTACGAGTGAAGGAGAGGAAGAAGTGGCAATCAATCGGATGCTGGAAGAATATGAGGAAGATCAGGAGGCCGAGATACCCCCTAAGGGCAAGTCGAGTATTGCTTTGTTGTTCGGCGATCTCTTAATATTTTTATGGTTAATGAAAATGAGCAAAAAGAGAACCTCTTTCATACGAATTGCCAGGTGAATGGTAAGCTATGCACCGTGATCATCAACAGAGGGAGCTGTACTAGCATCATCATATAAGGGGTAGTTAAAGCCATGAAATTGCTCACTATTCCACACACCAAGCCATATAAGATTCACTGGTTGAACGAGAAAGGAGGATTATACATTTCTGAGTAAGTTAGAGTGCCGATTACTATTGGTGATAGGTATAGGGACGAGGTGATGTGTGATGTCCTTCCTATGTGTGCATTTCACATATTACTCAACCGACCGTAGCTATTTGACTTGAGAGTGTTACATGATGGGTATAGAAATACCTACATGTTTCAAAAGGACAGGATGAAAGTTGTATTGACACTTACGAGTCCTAAGGAAGTGTAAGAAGCCCAGGAAAAGGTTGCTAGATCTCTGCAACAAAAGTTCTTAGTGATTTCGCAAGCTTAGTTTACATGAAAGGTCAAGGCTGAGGACTATGTACTCTTCTTGGTCAGGAGACTCTTAGAGGTTAAAGAGGCTAAGAACTTACCTACCGAAGTACAGCAGCTACTTTAGGAATTTGCTGACCTATTTCTTGCCGGGATGCCGAAAGGATTACCTCCCTTGAGAGGAATTGAACATTGTATCAATCTTCAACCTAGAGCAGCCCTACCAAATCGACCTACCTATAAACTCAATCTTGAACAAGCAACCGAGCTAAAAAAGCAAGTTAATGAGTTGGTAGATCACGAATATGTCCGTGAGAGCATGAGCCCTTGTGCCGTCCCAGCCGTGCTATTACCAAAGAAAGATGGATCATGGAGGATGTACATTGACAACCATACCATCAATAAGTTTACTATTAAGTACCAGTACCCAATCCCACGGTTAGATGACATGCTCGATGAGTTATACGGTGTACACATCTTTTCGAAGATAAATCTAAATAGTAGTTATCATCAAATACGAATGAGACCAGAGAATGAATAGAAAATAGCCTTTAAGACTCAAGATGATTTATTTGAGTGGATGGTTATGTCGTTTGGTTTAATTAACTCGTCGAATACATTCATGCGGCTCATGAATCATGTGCTTAGAACATTGATAGACAAATGTGTTGTGGTCTATTTTGATGATATTCTGGTCTATAGTGCCAACCTTTTTGTTTATGTCAAATATTTGAGATTGGTGTTCAACATACTTCACGCCGAGAAGTTATTCAGCAACTTGAAGAATGCGTGTTCTGTCAAAGTAAGGTTGTATTCCTCGGATATGTCGTTTCAGGGAGTGGAGTTCAAGTTGATGAGGAAAAGGTCAAAGCTATTAATGAGTAGCCTATGTCGACTAGTGCAGCCGAGGTTAGGAGTTTCCATGGCCTAACCTCATTCTACCGAAGACTTATCCAAAACTTTAGCTCCATAACTATGCCATTAATTGAATTGACCAAGAAAAACGTTGAGTTTAAATGGATAGAAAAGGCTCAAAGGAGTTTTGAAGATGTAAAGTGTAAGTTGAAGTTTACTCTAATACTTGCTCTACTAGATTTCGAGAAGGTTTTTGAGGTTGAATGTGATGCATTTGGTGTCGTGATTGGTGCTATCCTTATGCAGAAGCATTGACCTATTGCCTACTTCAGCAAAAAACTCTGAGGTGTTGCCTTAAATTACTCAACCTATGATAAGAAGTTCTATGCCCTTATCCATATACTTTAGAATTGGTAACATTATTTGTTGCTGAAAGAATTCATCATCTATTCAGATCATGAATCTCTCAAGTATCTTTGCGGGAAGTAGAAGCTTTCTCAATGTTACGCCAAGTGGGTCAAGTTCTTGGAGACCTTTTATTATGTCATCAGGTATAAGAAGGGAAGCACCAACATAGTGGCTGATGCACTTTCTTGCTGTCATACCTTCATTATGACATTGCAAGCTAAAGTGCTTGGATTTGGCACTTTACCTAATTGATATGAGCATGACCCATATTTTAGGCCCTTCATAGGCAAGTGCAGTGATAGAGGAGCTGTAGATGGATTCTACTTGAATGAGGGGTTCTTGATGAAGGGGAAGCAGATTTATGTGTCGAGTGGTTCTGCAAGGGAGCTACTAGTTCAAGAAGCTCACGTTGAGGGTTTAGCTGGCCATTTTAGAGAAAAGAAGATAATTAAGATATTAAAGGAGCACTTTTACTAGCTTGGGATGATGAAGGATGTACACCAAATACTTGAGAAGTGCAAGGTATATAAGTATGCAAAAGGAGGGAAAGAACCTTATGGAGAATACATACCCCTACCAATTCTCGAGCGGCCGTCGATCGATCTAGGCATGGATTTCATGCTCGACCTTCCTAATACGCCGAGAAGACACGATTCGATCATGGTGGTGGTCAATCGGTTTAACAAGATAGGCCACTTCATCCCTTGCTATAGAACTAATGATGCTTTATTCATCGCTAACCTCTTTTTGCAAGAAATTGTGCAACTACATGAAGTGCCAAGGAGTATTGTGTTCGACCATGATTCCAAATTCATGAGCTTCTTTTAGAAGACCTTATGGAGGAAACTTTACACTAAGCTCCTATTTAGTACCTCTTGTCATCTCCTAATAGATGGCCAAACTGAAGTAGTTAATAGAACCGTCAGTAATCTCCTACGCACCACTATTGGAAGGAACTATTGTGACTGGGATTTATGTTTGCCCATCATTGAATTTGCCTATAATTACTCCACTCACAGCTCCACTGATAGCTCCACTGGAACATCACCATTTAAGGTTGTTTATGGACTTAACCTGAACTTACCCTTGAACTTGGTTGATAGTCCAATTACATAAGGGGAGAGTCAATTTGGCCTACAGCGTGCCGAGAAATTTCACAGGTTGCATTAAAGAATTGTTGAGCAATTAACCAAGACTGTGGCTCGAGAGAAGGAATTGGGAAGCTGCGGAAGGAAATGAATTGTTTATGCCCCTAAAGACCTTATCTAGATCCATCTTAGCAAGGAACGCTTCCCTAGCAAGAGGACAAACAAACTATCTCCCAAGGCGAATGGCCCCTATAAGATCCTGAGGTGCATTAATGATAATGCCTATGAAATTGAGCTACTCGAAGGTCTCGATGTGTTTACCACATTCAACGTCGCTAACTTAACTCCATATGTGCTCGAAAATGACGAAGACCAAGATTTGAAGGCAAATCTTCAACAACCTTGGGGAACTGATGAACTTTCGACCAACAGTCTCATTACTCACACCTGGCTTTGAGGACTCCAATCCCTCACTCGGTGAATTCTCTCTTAACAACCTACTAATGACGAGAAAGTTTATGTTGAAGGAATGTTGTTGAACTCCTTAAGCTCCCTTAATCGTCGTACATTGATCTGTAAACTCGATAGTGATGATGCCGACCATTCCCTTGCCGAGGACCCTGTACCGAGTAATCCGTTCAAACACCACCAAGAAGTTCCTACCAAGTGATAAGAGACTTACTGAAACGGCCAAATAGTTTTCTCTTAGCATGCCGCCATCTCTCTCATCCCAGCTCTTTATTATCGCAACATTTTGACCCCTCTCGCTTGCTGTACCTAAAGAATATTCGTAAGGGACCAATGTTGTATTGCCACCTATCTACCTCGTTTGACATTGTACTACTTTTCCATTTTTGGTCTTTTGTCCTTTTTACCCTTTTTGATATATACTAGGAATCCCCTTTTTGTATATACTTTCTTGTCATTTCATTATTTATAATGCTACCCTAGAGACTTACTATAAATAGTCATTTTCTTTTGTAAGCCGCAGATAACTTACATTTTAATATTGAATATTCTGTTTTTGTGAGACAACCCTCTTCAAGTCCATAGTTCACACACTCTTATTTAATCTTGTCGAGTAGCTCAGGATTAGCGACGAGTGGATCTTAACATTAACTTATGTGTCATATCAAGTGTAGTGTCAAGTTGCGTTGTGTTCATTGGTGAGTCACATCCTCCGAATAGCTTCACATCAATTACTCTTGTTTGGTTGTAGACCATTTCCCTATAATTTTCTTTGATACCTTGAATGACCTATTTCAGTTCAAATCCACTTCAGTAAGTCCTATTGATAACTGAGCTCTTAGGCACATCACTAAGACTTGAGTCGAATTTTAGAATAAAGCCTAAAAATACATAGACTAAAAGGACAATATTTGTGCTAAGTACAACACCAACTGAGAAAGGTTAGGTGGGAAAAAGGATAAGGAAGGATTGTTCATAAAAGATCACCTCGATGGAAGATCATCGAGTAAAGTCGAAGGGGAAGGGTCATGTAGTAAGAAGCATCGAGTCAAGCAAAACCTACTTCCCCTTCCCATCTACATATAGCATACCCCTCTGAACTGACCAATCACGCAGGTCTTTACTGAGGTGCGGAATAGAGGTTTGTTACGAAAGCCTCCTAAGATAGAAGGGAATCCTAGTCATCGGAACTTGAACAAGTATTGTTAGTTCTACGATAACCACAGCCACACCATAGAGGAGTGCTTCCAATTGAAGAGCACAATCGAATATGCTATTCAACTAGGCTTCTTTGGTAAGTAAGTGGCCTAATGGAGGAATGAAAACCATTCCAACGATGATGAAGAGAGGAGTGCCTCAAAGGCAGTGAACCAAGGGCGCCTGACCAAAGTAGAATAAAGATCATCGTAATGACTGAGCTCCTAATGACATCATCAACATAATCATTAAGGAGCCACACTTAGGGAGTTGGTCGAGCACCAGCTATCACACCTTAAAGTGACAGAGTTGTAACAGTCCTCCTGTGTAAACCATTTTAAGATAGAAATTGATAGGAATCAGGCTAGTAAGCTTTTAACCTGTAGCCGAGCCAGAGGACTAGAAGGACTAACAAGGCAAATCTTCCTACTTTAATTGACCCTTACCAAGGCCAAGTTGCTCCTTACCACCAACTAAATCCATACGTCGAGCCGAGTGATTGTACATCTCTCGGAAATCATCTGTCAACCTAATGAAAGCTTTGCTGACAGCCTTACCTTCTTATATACTCATGCTCGATATGTCCAAACCGGCCCTAAGCTTGGCAACATTTATGCCGAGATGACAAGAGACCCTACACATGTTTGTAGCGACACCTCTTCGGCTGAGCCTACATTTTCCTAGAGCTCTTATTCAGTACCTTGGCTAGGTAGAAATCAAGTTGATCACATAAAATTGTCTATTCTACCCAAAAAGTCATCCACCCATAATGAGCTACATTTCTAAGTAACCATGTGCCAAAATCCTCCATGCAGAATATTCATTTTAGTTGTATTTCCCATTGTACCCTTTATTGTTCCTTGTACATTACTTCTTTAGGATACTACTCTTTTTATCTTTTTCATTTTTAAGTAAGTTGCCCTAAATTTCGGGTATAAATACCCCCTATACATGTAGCTGTAGATCATCATCTTGTCATTAATACACTAAATATTCCTTTTGTGAACATTGCTCTCGTTAACTTGTTTACTCTCACTTTACTCTTATCCTAACCCTTAAGCAAGGTTAGGTGGTGAGTAACCTCATCGAATTAACTTATGTGTCATATCAAGCTACGCCGTGAGTCCTTGGAAGTTCTACTGATGTGTTATATCCTTTGGAGCCGTTCGTAAGTTTTCTTGTTTTTCCCTCTTTTATTGTTTGATTATGCACTTCCCGTCACTCATTTTAAGCTTTTGGCAAGCTTAGACCCATCCCTGTTATCGGCCTTATCTATTCTTAGCTACGATCCGCATTATCTTGGTATCAAAGCGGAAGTTTCTCCATTTAAGTTGTATAGAGATTCAGTGGAAGTAGTTATATAGTGTTTACTCTATTTTCCCCTATTTTAAACATCCGAAAACAGAGTAAGTTTAGTGTTAGCAGTTTTATCTTCGGTGTTGTTATTGTATTACAACATAGTTGACCGTTAATGTGGAGAGTATGCTATGTTGTTAGATTTGAAGAAATAGTGTTATTTGTAGTTTAGATTTGAAGATTGGAATCAAGTTTATTGAAGAAAATGATAGACTCGAGTATTAATATTGGTGTTGAGGATGATAACAGTGGTGTTGTTCACTATGGCTGACAATCCAAAGGTACCCTCAAAAGTACGGATGAGAGGCTTGATGAAGTAGCTAACCTCTTAGTAGGCTTAACCCAAACAGTTCATGCATTGGCTTATCACCCTATCAAAATTGTGCATAACACCTCGCAAGTTGCCTAACCTGCTAGAGGTTAAAACCTAACTCGACAAGTTCGAAATGGAGGAGTAGGTAAACGAGTGAGAAGAAGGATTGACTTGGGAGAACTGGATGACATTGAAGAACAAGAGTACGAAGAAGAAGAAGAACGAACTCGACTACCCTAAGCGTTCAACCATGTGAAGCTTCAGATTCCGAGCTTCAATAGGTTTGGAAGTATGAATGATTATTTAGATTGGGAAGAGAAGGTGGAATGTATTTTTTATTATTACCAATATGAAGATTACAAGAAGATAAGGACTGCTGCAACTGAGTTCTTAGGATATGCTTCCAAGCAGTGGAAGAACTTTTAGGTCATGATGAGACAAGAAGGACATAGAGAGATTAATACTTAGCCTAAGATGAAGAGAACACTTAGAAAAAAATTTGTGCTGGATACTTATTACTAGGCACTTTTGATCGGTTGCAAGAGCTAAAACAAGGAGGCTAAACTGTTGGTAAGTATATTTAGGAGTTCCAAATGCTTATGATTTGCTGTGAAGTAGAGGAACTATCAACACGAACAGTCTTAAGGTTCCTGATTGGTTTGAGGAGTGATATCCAAGACATTGTGGAACTCTAACAAGTTACCACGATGGATGAGCTAATACGAATAGCTTAGTGAATAAAAAGGCATAGAATGAGCCGAATGCTAACTAGCCAACCTATTTAATCAAGCTGAACTATTCAGGGAAGCTATTGAGATGAGCCGAATATTAAGGCAGCTAAACGAACAGATGTTAGGATTGAACAAAAAGGCTGACCTGAAGGTAACATGTTGATTTGAACATATGAGAAAGGGCAAGGATCTAGATGAAAGATGAACCAAATCAAATGTTTCAAGTACCAAGTGTTTAAACACATGGCTACTCAGTATCTGAACTGAACAACTATGATTATCAAGGGAGATGCCCTAGAGGTTGAAGTAGATAACACAGATGAAGTACTTGAGGAGAAAGAAGTAAAAGAAGAGGTTGATGTAAATGCCAACTTGATTGAGAAAAATGTGTTTGCTGAAGACTTGGATCAGTTGATCCTAGTTATCTAACGTACAATGAGTTTAGAAACTTCACATGAGGAGGAGTAGAGAGAGAATTTATTTCACATTACCTACAAAGTGAATGATCAGCTGTGTGCAATTATTGTAGATAATGGGAGTTGTACAAATGTAACATCTATCGACTTAATCAAGAAGTTAAAATTACTGAACATCCCACATCTGAAGCCATATAAGTTGCATTGGCTGAATGAAAAGGGAGCATTACATGTCACTCGGCAAGTTTTGCTGCCGATCTCTATTGGAAATTATTTCGAAGAAATTTTTTGCAATATATTGCCCATGTATGATGAGTAAGGCCGAACTTCGAAAGGCCATTAAATCTAATGTGTCGACCTTCTAATTAGTTAGGCGATTATTAGAGTTGAACGAATAGGGTGAACTACCCTTAGAAGTGAAGGAGTTATTGAATGAATATGCCGACTTGTTTCCAAAGTAATTGCTAGGAAGTTTACCACCTTTCAAAGGTATCAAGCACGGCATTAACTTGGTACCTGGCACTATCCTACCAAACAAACTAACTTATCGGATGAATCTCGAACAAGCTGCTAAGCTCCAACGACAAGTCATTAAACTAATGAAGAGAAGGTATGTGAGGGAGAACCTCAACCCTTGTGCTATTTCGATGCTCCTAGTGCTAAAAAAAGATGATACCTAGCAAATATGTGTTGACAGCTGAGCCTTGAACAAGATTATAATCAAGTATCGATACCCAATCCTTAGGTTGGATGACTTACTAGAAGAGCTGAGTGGAGATAGGATCTTTAGCAAGATCGATCTAAAGTTTGGCTACCATCAGATTCTAATGAGGTCGGGAGATGAGTGGAAAACTACCTTCAAAACTTGGCATGGACTCTACGAGTTGATGGTAATGTCATTTAGCTTATCGAATGCCCAAGCACTTTCATGTAACTGATGAACCATGTGCTAAGAAACCTAATTGGGAGGTGTATTGTAGTATACTTTGACGGCATCTTAGTATACAGTGCTGACATGCTAAGTCATAGAGAACATCTCCGTACCCTATTAAATGGGCTCCATGCTAAGAAGTTATTCAATAATCTAAAGAAGTGTTGTTTTTGCTAGGATGAAGTGGTGTTTCTAACTTATATAGTTGGTGGAAGGGGCTTACGAATAGATGATGAGAAGATCTGAGCAATTGTCGAGTGGCCAACTATCACGCTCCAAAGCGACAGAGTCGTAACAGCCCTGCCATGTAAACCATTCTAAGATAGAAGTTGGCTTTACAACCACTATCTTAGACCCAATCTATATAAGGCGTCCACGACTAACCTGCTTTAAAGTAAACAATTTGTAATTTAAATAAGTTATTTAGCTAAGAAAGTAAGAAAAAATATAGATACACTAGAATTTAGTTATTATAATTAACGTTTACAACGTTTCACCGTAATATATATTTCCTAGTTAATACATTATTCAGAAATGAAAAATTATAAAATAAAAGCTTAAACCTTAAAAATATATGTCTGTTTTTCAAATGTTTTTCCTCACTTCCCAAGATCCAGCAGTTGCTAGCTTCAGGATAGTTGTAAGCCACTTCTTAGCCAGCACCTGCAACGACAGCTATAGGGTTGTGAGCAACCATAGCTCAGTAAGTTAGGATGGAGGGCTTAAAATTATACCACCAACACAAACAAGGTTATCATCCGATTTAGTTAGATGCAATGCATGAACATATAAATGCCATCGCACGATGTTGTCCAACCCGTCTTGAGATTAGAGAAATTACGCCTGCTCTAATACGGGTTGAGAAGTTATCGTTAATGCAACAACTCACAACCAAACCCAGGCTTGTGCAATGGAGACACTACTCCTCCTGCGATTACCTTCGAACCATTGACTTCACCCTTGTCGTAATCTCCTCACATGTTACTTAGTTCGACTAAGGATGAAGAAGGAACCCATTATGTTATCTAGCGCTATCCTTTTCAAAGGGGTCGGTATTTGGCCGGCGAATCCTAGGTTTCCCCTAATGGGTTGCTATGCAGGTCCGATTTATGATTGCAAGTTGTATATTTGATTAGGTTCAATTTAAGGTGATCAATCATTTCATACAAATCATACAATACAAGCCAAGCAGCAAATCAAAATCATATCATCAGCTCAAAACAAGTACAATTTCGTACAATTTCAAGTCTCCAAAATACAACACTGTATTAATCCCAACTTACTTGGACCTTTCCTCGCTTGCTTACTCGAGATCCGACTCGCTCAGGCCATTGCCGATCATCCCTATAATACTAACGTTGTCTCAGTTTTCATATAATTATTATAAATTAGTTTTTATCCTATAATACTTATTGTTATCTTTAGCTTAGGGTTTAATATGTCCAATTATCTAGGTTCTCAAATCTTTTACAATTATTCTGAGTTTGGGGCTAGGTTCAGGTTTAGTTTCCGTATCGATTTCTAAATTAGGTTCTAATTCGATTTCTAAGTACTGTTTTATACCCGAATCCTAGAAACTCATTTCAACTAATAACGTGAAATTAATCACATTACTTTCAGATATCTTAAATACCATAACTATCCTTAGTCAGTATTTTATTCCATCCGGTACGCTTAAATCCTTATTGATGTGAGAAATTTTTACAATTTTCATAAAATTATATAAATTTAAGATTTCTATCAGATTTATTATATATCCTTATTATTTATATAATATCAATTTTTATTCTAATATCTTATATTTATTATATTTCCAATAATTGCATATTATATACTATCACTTATTATGTACATAATACACATTTAATATTTCTATCACTCTAATTACCATCTCTCAACATCAATTATCATTTCAAAATATCTAAATTCATCCTAAATCAGATTTTACACCTAATTACTCTAATTTACAAAATTAACTTAAAATTTACTATTTTTCCTTATTACTTATTTACTGCATAATTAGCCTAATAATTACATCTAATATCCTAAATGCTACAAGTATCATATTTCATCAAATTTCAATATCTTAAAACAAATAATTATTCACTAAATCGGTAATAAACCCAAAATTACCCATTTTATGCCTCATTTTAAAGCCTAAAAATTATCTAAAATTTTTGAAAATTCATTTTTGAAAAAGGGATTCATGGCACTGTTCTATGTCACCTAAGTAGTCTACATAAAAATTTTGGGCTTAAAACTACACTCTTAAGGTTATTTATTTCTAAACTGAAACATATTCGGTTTTGCATGATTTCTTAAGGACCATATATAACAGGACATATTTTCATTAAAGTAATATTTTTCCTAAAAACTACATACTAAAATATTTCAGAATAAAAAAATTCATAATTTTCTAAGAATATTTACTATTTTTATAAAATTACACAAAATCGAATTGGAAATCGAACTCAAAGGTTTGCGTGGCTTCGGCCACTGTTGGTGGTCATGGGTGTGTCATCCCACCTGGACGTTGCCACCACCGTGTGATGGTGGTGGCCATCCACTCCCAGTTGCTCATCGGGTTTGGGTTCTCTTTAGAAGCCTTAACTATCTAGTTTTTTTTTTAGAATTTTTTCTAAAACCTTAATTTACTCTTAATTTCACCTCTCTCCAATTTTCTAAACTTCCTGATATAAAAAACGAGCTTTTAAAAAAATTTGGGTATTTATAGAGGTCTTGGGGAATTATTGTGCATTAATTTTGATTAGACAATTATCTTATTTTCTTCCAATTTGCCTTTTATGTTATTCTAATTTAATTGGCTAAATTTTTCCTTATTTTCCCCAACTACCACAACCCAAATCTGGATCATTCCTTATTTTTCTGATTATTTTAATTTTTCCTTAATTAATTATGAATTTTCTTTAATTATTTAGTATTATTTTAGCACATTTCGCGTATTTTAAGTAATTATGCGTATTTCTATTTACATGTAAATTCATATATAGTACAAATAAATATTCTTAAATATTATTTAGGTTATTCTATAATTTTTAATATACATATAATTTATCTCTAACGATTCATTAGTTATTGGAATATATTTTTACGCATTTTCGATAAATAATGAGTTATATACTTAAAATTTGGAAATTTTATATTTTTTTATTTATTGCTTATTTTCTTAAATTCGAATTTGTGAAATCACTTTTACTAATATTTCTAACTTTATTTGATAATTTAACCTCGATCGGATCAATTAACCAATTGCCCTAAATTCTACGAGCCAAACTTTGGGTAGCTGATTGTAGGTCTTACACCAACTTTGACCACTTGTGCTGAGATGAGAAGTTTTGCATGCATTGGCATCCTTTTATAGAAGGATTATCAGAAATCTCAACACCATAGTTACACCTCTTATTAAGCTGATGAATAAGAACATTAAATTCAGATGGGGGGAAAAAGAGGAAAGAAGTTTTGCCAAAGTAAAGGAAAGATTGACTTCCACACTAATACTAGTTTTACTGGATTTTGAGAAGATATTTGAGTTAGAATGTGATGCATTAGGTATTGGTATAAGCGACGTCCTAATGTAAGAAGGTCGACCAATTGTCTACCATAACGAGAAGCTTAAGAGGCCTCAACTAAACTACTCCATATATGACAAAGAACTCTTGGCACTCATTCGAGCGCTCTAAGTATGGCAACATTATCTATTATAGAGAGAGTTTATCATCTATACTAACTATGAATTTCTGAGATACCTCTAAAGTCAGACTAAACTGTCGAAGCGGCAAGCGAGGTGGGTTGAATTCCTTGAGGGATTCAATTTTGTGATCATGTATAAATAAGGGAAGAGCAACGTAATTGTAGATGCTCTTTCAAGAAGACATCTGCTCCTAACCGAATTGTAAGCCAGGTTATTTAGGTTTGCAAGTATCAAATAACAGCATTCTTAGGACCCACATTTCATACCTATACTTGGGCGTTGTGTTGATAGAAGAGCAATAGATGATTATCATGTAGAGGATGGTTATATATGTGCCAACTTGTTCCATAAGGGAGTTGTTCATTAGGGAAGCCCATAGTGGAGAGCTCTTTAGACATTTTGGAGAAAGAAGGACATATGAATTGCTGAATGGATGATTCTTTTAGTCGAGGATGAGGTAAGACTTACACTGGATTATTGAAGGCTATACTGTATGCAAGAAGGCTAAGTGCCTAACCAAACAAGGGAAAGTAATGCCTTTACTTGTCCTAACAAGACCCTGGATTGAATTAAGCATGGACTTTGATCTTAGATTACCAAGAACTGCTTGAGGAAATGATTCCATAATGGTTATCGTAGATAGATTCAGTAAGATGGCACACTTTATGCCCTACTCTATGACTAATGATACTTCGGCTATTGCTTCTCTCTTTTTGCAGGAAATTGTTTGGTTGCACGGTATATGGAGAAGTATAATCTCAGACAGAGATCCAAAGTTCATGAGCCATTTCTGGAGAACTTTGGCATCAGATGGGGACTAAACTATTATACAACACTTCTTGTTACCCCTAGACCGATGGCTAAACAAAGGTGGTCAATCATACTTTAGGATCACTATTTCGAGCTTCAGTGGGTAAGAACTTAGTTGATTGAGATGTCTGTTTGCCTATGGTAGAATTCGATTATAGCCATATAGTATATGACACCACCAAGCAAACTCCTTTCGAAGTTGTCTATGGCTTAAATCTTAAGTTGTCTCTCGATCACACCCCTATACCAACCTTTGAGTAAGAAGACCTTGATGTGAGTTGTCCTTACAACAAATCTATGACAAAGTTACTCGGCAAATTGACCAAGCTGTCAGGAAAATGCAAGAAAAGGCCAAAGGATGAACATCAAAGCAGTTTTAGCCTAAAGATTTAATATGGTTACACTTGAGCAAAGAGAGATTCTCGAATAAGAGAAAGAACAAGTTATCTACCTGAGTTAAAGGTCCTTTCAAAGTACTCCAGAAGATCAACAATAACGCCTATATATTAAAGTTGCCTAAAGATTATGGGGTCTCGAATACTTTCAATATTGCTGACCTCAGCCCTTACCACCCCAAAGGAGAACTGAACGAAAACCATTCGGATTTGGTCCCATATCCAAATCAACCTAAAAGGAATGATAAGAATCAGGCTACTAGGCCCTTAGTTGGTAGTCGGACCAGAGAACTAAAAGGACTAATGCGGCGAATCCTCTTGCTCCAGCCAACCCTTATCGAAGTCGAGCTACTTTTTGCTACTAACCAACTCCATACGCCAAGCCAAGTGATTACATATCTCTTGGAAATCATCTACCAACCCAATGAAAGATTTGCTGACAACCTCACCTTCCCATCCACTCTTACTTGGCATGTCCGAACTGACCCTAAGCTTGGCAACATTTTTGCTAAGATGACGAAAGACCCCACACATGTCCTAGCTACTCCTTTTCGGCTGAGCCCACATCTACTTGGAGCTCTTGCTCGGTAGAAATCACGCTGATCATACGGAATTGTCTTTTCTGCTGGAAAAGTCATCTACCCACAACAAGCCATGTCTCCAAGCAACAATATGCCAGAAGCCTTCGTGCAGAATAGTCATTTTAGTTGTATTTTCCCATTGTACCTTTTATCATTTCTTGGACATTACTTTTTTGGGATATTACCCTTTTTGTCTTTTCCATTTTTAAGCAATTTATCCTAAATTCTTGGTTATAAATACCTACTATACATGTAGCTGCAGATTATTATCTTACCATTAATACACTAAATATTCCTTTTGTGAACATTGCCCCCGTTAACTTATTTACTCTCACTTCACTCTTATCCTAACCTTTAAGTAAGGCTAGTTGGCGAGTAACCTCATCGAATCTACTTCTGTGTTATATCAAGTTATGCCATGAGTCGTCGAAAGTTCTACCAATACGTCATATCCATTGAAGTTACTCGTAGGTTTGCTTGTTTTTCCATCTTTTACTATTTTCTTGTGCGCTTTCCTTTACTCATTGCAAACTTTCGGCAAGCTTGGACCCATCCTTACGACTGGCCTTGTTTGCTCTTAGCTACAGTCCACATCAGAAACTAACCATACAACCGCTATCTTAAACTTGATTTACACAAGGCGTTTATGACTAACCCATTTTGAAGTAAACATTTCATATATTAAACATATTATTTACTTATGAAATTATGAAAAATTTATATTTACGCTAGAATAACTCAAGTATATTTACAAGATTTAATAGCTTAATTACAATCTACTAAAGTAATACATAAATTGATACTAAAAGTTTTAAAGATAAAATCTAAACTTGAGAGTGTAATTGATCCTTGGGTTTTTATCCTGACTCCCCAAGATTCAGCAGTTATTAGCTTTAGGATAGTTATATGGCTACTTCTTAGCTAACACCTGCAACGACATCTATAGAGATATGAGCAACCAATCGCTCAATAAGCTAGGACGAAGACTTAAAACTATACATTAAACACAAATAAGGTTATCAACCAAATTATTTAGATGCAATATATGTATAAGTAAATATAATTGCACAATACTATTTGGTCTAACGTGAGATTAAAAGAATTACATTAGCTCTAATTCAGGTTGAAGAGTTTCCATATTTAAGTAATAGCTTACAACCAAACCTAGGTTTATATAATGGAGATACTACTCCTCCCACGACTACCTTCGAACCATTAACTTCACTCTTACCGTGATCTCTTCTCTTATCACTTGGTTTGACTAAGGATGAAGAATAGACCCATTATACCATCTAACGTTATCCCTTTCGAAAGAGTTGGTATTTGGCCGAAGAAACCTAAACGTTTCTCTTAATGAGTTACTATATAGTTTTGATTTAGAATTACAAGTCATATATTTAATTAGATCTAATTTAAGGTGTTCAATAATTTCAAACAAATCACACAAATATAAATTAGAGCAATAAACCATAATCATATCATCAAACTTATAAACAAGCATATACAGGCATGCACATAGTTAACTATCTAATAAACACAACCAAGTATATTCTTAAGCCTTTGAGTACTATAAATTAATACTTTAAAATATAGTAACGTATTAATCCCAATTTACTTGGACTTCCCGCTTACTCACTCATGCTCACTTAAGGTATGACTCACATAGGTCATCGCTAATAATCTATATAATACAAATGTTGTTTTAGTTTTCACAAAACTACCATAGATAGGTTCTATCATGTAATTCTTATTGCCATCTTCAATTTAGGTTTTCATTATACTTAATTATTCAGGTTTTTAAGTCTCTTACAATTATTCTTAATTTAGGCTAAGTTCTAATTCAGTTTCTGAATCGGTTTCTAAATTAAATTCTAATTCAGTTTCTAATTATGGTTTATACAGGAACCTTAAGAACTTATTCCAAACCATAATATGAAATTAATCACATTATAATCAAGTATCCTAAATTTGTATTTGGTCTTTAACTAGCATTCTAGTTCGTACAGTACACTATAATCCTAATTTAGCTATTGAATTTGCTCTTGATGTGCTAAAAATTTACATTTTTCATATGATTACCTAATTTAAGTTTCATATCAGATTTCTTTTATATTTTTATTACTATAATATTATCAATTTTGATATAATATTTTCTACTCATTGATTTCCTATATATAAATATTATGTGTTATTACATAATTTCACTCCTAAATCACTTATCTAACATTTCTAACACTACGTATACCATCCTTCTTCATCCAATAACATATAAAATGTCTAATTATATCCTAAATTAGAAATTTATAGCTAATTACCTTAAATTACATATATACGACATAATATATCTAATAATTACATCTAACACTCTAAATACTACAAACATTATTTTACATTAGATATTAACATCTTAAAATATTTAATTATATACTAAATCAGTAATTATCCATTTAATTACTAAATTAGCTCAAAATCACACATTTTATACATCATTTTAACGCTTAAAAATTATCTAAAAATTTTGAAAATAGATTTCTAAAAAATCTCTTTATAGAAATGTTTTAAATATTCTAAATAACCTACACAAAAATTTTGAGCTCGAAACTACACTAGTAAAGCCATTTATTTCTAAATCGAAAATAAGTTCAAGTTTAGGAATTTTTTAAGCACTATATATCACATGACTTAATTTTATCAAAATAATATTTTTCTAAACTATATACAAAAATATCTCAGAATACTAAATGTCATAATTTTTCACAATTATTTAATATTTTTAATAAATAAAGCAAAATTGGAGGGAAAGATTAAACTCACCAGCATTGGTTGCTCTAACCATCATCGGCTACCATGGTCTCGTCAATCGGTCTAGGCCCTGCCACTACTATCTGGTGGTAGCGGTCGTTAGTCCTAATTTCCCCTTATAACCCCTATTTATACACTACTTTTTTAATTTTTTGTAAATTTGGTTTTTCCTCTCTTCTCTTCTCTCCAAATGGGGATGGTGTTCTAAATTTAAAGGGTTGCTTAGATGATTTGTTGAATTATTTGTTGCTATTTGTCCCTTATCCTCTTCTATTTTTACTTTCTATTTAGCTAAATTTTATTGGATAATTTTCTTCTTTAATTTTTAGCTTGCCACACCTAATTTCAGACCATTCTACACTTTTCATGAATTTTTCTTTAATTATTTGTGAGTTTTATTTAATTATTTAGTATTATTTTAACATATTTCAGGTATTTTAAGTAATTTTACATATTTTTACCTACATGTAAATATATATATATGGTGCAAATAAACACTCTTAAATATTATTTAAGTTATTTTATGATTTTTAGTGTACATATAATTTATCCCTATCGATTCCTTATTTATCAGAACCCATTTTATGTGTTTCCAAGAAATAACGAGTAATATACATATAATTCAATATTATAATAATTAATTATTTTATTATTTATTTTTATTAAATCCAAACTCACGAGATTACTTTTACTAATATTCTTAGCTTTGTTGTAAAATTTAAGCTCAATTAAACAACTTACTCGATTGTTCTAAATTTTACGAACCAAAACCCTAAATACCTTATTATGAGGCTTACACTAGCAGCTCAGTTAATGCCTTGTCCAAGATGTTGGCTATTAAGGACAAGAGGTAGAAGGTTGATATTTCGATCTCTTTCTTCAATGAGGATTTGGAGGGGGTAGACACCCCTAATCAAAACGCCCCTATAATAAGGGCAAGGATTACAAATTCTGAGGTCCTCAAGATTATGGTGGACATTGATAGCTCCATTAACATGCTCTTCCTACATATGTACAAAAGGATGAGGAGTAAGTTGCTGATCAAGATGAAGCTCTACCACCATAATCTCATTAGTTTCAATGGGAGCACTGTCCAAGCCAAGGGAATCATCACTCTCAATATGGAACTTAGAGATGACGATAATGTCATGCAATGACCAATAGAGTTCATCATAGTCAACTACTCATCTCCTTATCTTAGGACAACCGAGCTGAATGCATTTGGGATCATCATCTCATCCCTTTACCTGAAGGCTAAGTTCCCAACCCCCACTAGGGTAGGAATTTGTAGATGTGACCAAAAGCTCTCCTGAAAGCTCTATGTCAAGGTTGCTAAAGTAGATGGGGTCTTTGCTCTAAAGACTAGCTCATAGGAGAAGTTAATTGAGAAAGGCAAGCTAAGTGAAAAAATATAAAAGGTATAGATTGATGCTTCTCTTGATCAGACCACCAAGGTTAGGATAAAGACCCCATTTGAGGTAAAGGAGGAGATGGTTGCCTTCTTGTGGGCTACCTCAAATAGGTTTACATGGTTGGTGTTGGACATGCTTGGGATCTCCCCTGACCTGGCTACTCATAGCCTCAACATTAACTCTAGTACACAGCTTATTAACAAAAGAAGAGGCACTTTACACTAGAAAGGCAAGCCATAATAGAGGAAGAAGTGTAAAAGCTGCTTAAGGCTAGCTTCATTGGAGAGGAGAAGTATTTAACTAGCTGGCAAACGTATTGCTAGTTAAGAAGAAGTCTAGGAAGTGGCGTATGTATCTTGATTATACCGATCTTAATAAAGCCTGCCCAAAAGACTACTTCCTTCTCCTTAAGATTGACTAGTTAGTCAACTCTACTTCAAGATACACCTTGCTTAGCTTCACGGATGCCTTCTCAGGCTACAATTAGATTAAGATGGATTAGAAAGGCGAAGTCCATACCTCTTTTGTCACCATCTTTAGCACATACTACTACATAGTCATTCCCTTCAACCTTAAAAATGCTAAGACAACATACTAGCACATGCTGACAAAGTTGTTTAAGCTCCAGCCATGCTGAAACATGGAGGTGTACATTGACGACATGATAGTCAAGAGCAAGTACCCCGACGATCATGTTAAGGACTTGCAAGAAGCCTTTGACTAAATGAAAAAATAAGACATGAAGTTGAACCCCCAAAAGTGTGTATTTAGGGTCGGCTCTAGCAAATTTCTTAGCTTCTTGGTCACCTAGAGACAAATTGAAGCCAACATTAAAAAGATACAGGCTATCAGGGATATGAAGCCTCCTTCTTCGGTTTGAGAGGTATAGAAGCTCATTAGCATGGTGGCTGTAGTGAGTAGATTTGTCTCCAAGAACGCAGACAAATGCATTGAATTCTTTAAAATCCTTAAGAATCTAAAGGGTTTTGAATAGATTCCTCAATGTACGATAGCCTTTAAGTAGTTTTGGTACTTCCTCTCATACCCTCGAGTCCTTTCTAAGCTTGTTCCAAGGAAAGGCTTATATTTGTACCTAGCCGTTAGCGATTGGGAACTTTCCTCTGTATTGGTCAAAGCAGAGGGGAGAAAGCACAAGCTTGTATACTATGTTAGCTACATACTCTAAAGGCTTGAGGTCAGGAACACCGAAGTAGAAAAATTCGCCTTAGCCATCGTCATTTCAACATGTCGACTCAGGCCTTACTTCTAGGTGCACTAAATTATCGTGCTTATAGACTAGCCACTGTATACATTGCTGTAGAAGCTACTGCACACATTGTTATAGAAGTCGAATGCATTTAAAGGGATGGTGAAGTGCACTATGAAAATGAGCATGTATAGCATTAGTATCAACCCTGGACAGCCTACAAAGCACAAGTGCTAATTGACTTCGTGGTTGAATACATAGGAGAGGAGGAAGCACCATTAAGGGATGACAAGTCGATGTGGACTCTCCATATTGATAGATCATCCACTTTGGGGGTAGAGGTACGAGTCTTATACTGACTGAGCTATACAAGATCATAGTTTGCTATGACCTCAAGTTCAGGTTTGATACCAACAATAATGAATCTGAATACGAGGCACCGATAGCTATTCTCAAGCTGGCCAAGGAGATCAACGTTGAGCATTTAGAAGTTTTCTTAGATTTAATGCTTGTTGTTCGATAAGTTTGAGGTAAATATGAGGTTGAAGATGACATCGTGGCAAGGTACTTAGAGGAAGTGAGGAGTCTCCTAGCTAAGTTTCCTTTGTGGACCGTCATGAAGATCCCTTGCATCAAAAACTCAATTGCAAATTGGCTATCCAAGCTCGCCTCTATGGGGATATAGAAACCCGAGGTGAAAGACAGGAAAATTTTCATAAAGTACTTACTAGAGAAGAGTATAACTCTGAGCTTAGATGAAGTCTTAGAACTTACGGCAGCATCATCAAAGTCGAGTTGGATGGACCCCATCCGAAGTTACTTAGAGTAGGGAATGTTCGCAAAAGATAAGAAGAAGGCAAAGAAGTTAATATACCATGCCACCAATTACATTTTAGTCGATGGTATCCTGTACTGTAAAGTAGTTAGCCTTCCCCTACTAAGATACCTCCAAGTAGATGAGAGTCTGCATTTCATGGAAGAGTTATATGCTATAATGTAGAGCAACCACATCCAATCATAAGCCCTTCACATTCGAGCTCTACGGCTTGAATACTATTGGCCGACCGTGAAGCAAGATGCTAAGGGCATAACTCAAAAGTTCCCCTAATGACAAAAGCATACACCAATCAATCACTCCCCTAACACCAATCTCCAACCCTTGACTAGTCGGTGGCTGTTTGCCTAGTAGTGCATCAACATTCTTGGTGCCTTCGCCAAGGCCTTGGGAGGTCAGTAGTACATCATTGTAGCCGTTGACTACTTTACTAAGTGAGGCAAAGCCAAAGCTATGGCTAAAATCATCAAGAGGAGCATTGAGTCATTTGTTCGAATCAACTTCCTCTCTAAATTTAGGTTCCTCTACGTCCTCATCATGGATAAGGGGTGTCCGTTCAACAACCCTAAGTTCAGAGAATTTTGCGTCAAGCATCACATCATGTTGTACTTCACGTCAATTGCCTACCTTCAATCAAATGGGTAAGTTGAAGTAGTTAATTAGGTCATTCACGAAAACGTGAAGAAAAGAGTGGATCAAACTTAAGGTACTTGGGCAGACAAGCAGCCTAATATTTTGTAGGGATACAAGACCACCCACCGCACCTCTACAAGTGAAACCTCTTTCCCCTTGGTGTTCGAGTTAGAGGTAGTCTTCCCCATCATACTAGAGCTTCCCAACATTTAGACTCAAAGTTTCAACATAATCCTTAATGAGTCCCTATTATAGGCCAGCGTTGACACTATAGAAGAGATCAAAGACCTCGTCGCATCTCAAGTAACTACTTACCAATGCTGAGTTGCCGAATATTATGATTAAAAGGTCAGACATAAAGAGTTCAAGGTCAACAACCTAATCTACCGGAAGCTAGATGTTACAAGGTTATGGGAAGGACAAGGTAAGTTGGGCCCCATCTAGTAAGACCCAGTTAAAGTAAGAGAGAGCTTAAGGAATGGAGCTTATAGATTGAAAAAATTAGATGGCGAACTCATCCCACACACTTAGAACGCTAATAACCTTTGGCCATATTTTGACTATTGTATAGCTTCTTTGTAAATCCTTTCATAAATATCAATAAAAGTTTTATCCTTCATAAGTATCGTTTACTTTTTTACTCTTTCTCTCCCTTACTCTCATACTAAGTCCTAGCCCCAAAAGGGGTAAACGAACCCATTATCTAGGTAAGTCAAAATGCCACCTACCTAATGTCCCTTGAGTAACCTCAATAAGGGGAAATACCCCTTACACAATTGAGGAACTCCCACTACCGGTGTAGGTCAGAACGTTACCAACTTGAAGCCCCTTGGGTAACCTTAGTAAGGGGAAATAACCCTTACACAACTAAGGGACTCCTATTATCTGGGTAGGTTGGAACACTGCCAATTTGACCCCCTTGGGTAACCTTAACAAAAGAAAACACCCTTTACATAGCTAAGGGTCTCCCATTATCCAAGCAGGTTGGAACGTCATTAACCTAAACCCCCTTAGGTAACCTCAATAAAGGGAAACATCCTTTACACAACTGAAGAACTCCTACTACCCGGGTAGGTCAAAATGTCACTTACCTAACCTCCTTCAAGTAACCTTAGTAAGGAGAAATACCCCTTACACAATTGAAGGACTCCCATTATTCGAGTAGGTTGGAATGCCATCAACTTGACTCTCTCAGGTAACTTCGGTATGAAGAAAGACCCATTGCATAGTTCAGGAACTCCTATTATCCAGGTAGGTCGAAACACTACTGACCCGATCCTCTCAGGTAACCTTAATAAGGGAAACACCCCTAGTATTTGCCTCAAATCATCTTCATCTTCTTGGCCTTACACATTATCAAACTGAATCTCCTTTTTCGTCTCCCTTACCTTAACTAGATGAAGGGCTAAAGACTTTATGCCCCTTGACGACCAAGGAAGTTGAGCCTCCTACATCCTACCTCAAAGTTGAACCACCTACCTCGACCTAGGCGATAACTTGCTCAAGTCAACCACATTCTCGACTCCTATGTCACTTAGCTCAGACGTCTTCACCTCAACCCTTTACCAACTTAGACTTTAACATTAGCACTGCAACATTATTATGATGCTTGGCCAAAGAAAACACCTTAAGTCCAAATCGACCATATGCTTAAATAGCCCATTTTTCCCTTCTCCTTGCCTCTACAGTAATAATGAGACTAGGGGAAGGGGCAATTATTGATAAGGCCTTTTAGACCCGGACACTTCAAGCTTGAGCCAACCTGATTAGGCTTATAGCCTAGGCTATAATATTTCAGACTCAACCTCCCTATCTGTATTATCGGGCTCAACTTAAGCTCTTAACATAGTCTACCCAACTACAATGGTTACCTATTGTTATAAGACTATGGATAAGGCTGAAAAACCAAGTTAATAACTAGTTCCTATATTTGTGGACCACATTGGACATTATAGCTTTATTACCCATTACTTGCAAATGTGGCTTTTGCTTACTAACTCCTCTCCAACTACCAACTACCAGCTCCACTCCTCTATAAATATAAGACCATTATCTAATGGTAAGCCACTTAATACTTTGCATACTTGAGCTTACTTTTACCTTCAAGTACTCTTACTCTCCTTATACACCAATCTCACTTAAGTATCGAAATAACTGTGTTGGATAACCTTGCAATGCCCCTTATTGTTCTTTGTCTTACAAGCTCACTGTTACATGAAGCCCAATCTTAATTGAATCTCTACTGACCAATATCCAAAGATGATAATTAGTATAAATAAGTTGTTCAATAATAACATTATATATGATCATAAGATTCATATAAAATTTAAGGTCCTTTAAATCAACAAGCTGCATTTACATACGTGATTACTATTATTTAATGGTTGTGTATGTAAGACTATAAAATTGAAGCAACTTAAACCTAAAACTAATAAAATTATTGAGCTTTGATTATACATGCATTCAGTTGATAGCCATTTCGAAAGAGTAGGTCATGGACTGGGCTTACGTCACCTATTGTGAAATGGGCATATAGGACATGTAACAAGTAGTTATAGGCGTTAAACTACCATGTATAGGAAGTGGGTCATTGACTTGGCTATATGCTACGGTATGGGTTAAGTAATCGAGAAAGAAGATATAATTAGGTTTATACAAAAATTAAGTTAAATTATCTATACTTTAAGTGATCATGTCTTCTAACTTTATGCTAAAACCTAAATGACTCCTTTATATTTAAGTAATTCATTTCAATTCTTTATATTTGTGAAATAGCATAAGTAGATCGCTATTAACATTTCCTACCATGTATGAATACAAACATATAGGATTACTTAAATTAATTTTGACATAATTGTAGATGAATTAATTTTGCTACAAACATAAGTGACATCCTCTATACATAACTTAATCATAAAGGGTCATGACTATGTTTTATTCATATAATTATGTTTGTTTATGTGAATATCTATATTATTAAAATGTTTGGAGCCTTAAGTAATTGTCGAAACAATATCTTGATTATTTTTATTTATTTAACCATTTAAATAAAATTTTCATTATTAATAAAAAATTTTCTTTAATATATTCGATTATAGATATAGAATAATTTAGGAATTTTAAAAAAATATAACTTTTCTCATGTCTCTCTCTTCCTCCTCCAACATTTTCATTACTTCCTCCCTCTCTCTCTCTCTCTCTCTCTCTCTCTCCTTCAACATTCCTACTATTCCCATTTCTCTCTCTTACTCATATATTATTATCTTTTATGAATATTATGATATATTTAATTATATTACATATTTTATTTATTTTATATATACACAACGTGGGTGCATCATCCACTAATGTATATATATATATATAATAGATATATACATATATACCAAACTTATTTTAAATGAATTTATAGAAGGGTAATGTGAATTAAACCTTTTCTCATTCAATTTTTTGATTGATTCTTCAAGAACTTGAAACCCAAGTTAGTCATATAATTGGAGAATATTGTAGATGAAAATTAATAACAAGTGTCAAATGAATATTTGTAGCTATTATAATTTAATGAGATAAATATTGATTTTTTAACAAGATGAACCAAGTTCAAATCCTTTTTCTTTAAAACTGTATATTATTATAAAAAAAAAAACTTAGAAAGCAAATTAATTACCTATTTATTAGAATTTATATATATATATATATATATATAACATCATGTGATTATTCTAACTTTTTTTTTTTGCTAAATGATTATCCTAACTTTATAGAAATAAAATTTAAATTTAATGAATCAATCATTATTTACTACAAAATCAAATGACTAAAATATATAGAATTACTTATATAGCAAAATAAAAATAATATCATCCCATCGTATAATATACTTACAAGAACTGGTGGTATAATAACAATAATACGAAGCACATGCGATTGTACCTTCCACACAAAGCCGCCCGACTTTTTGTGGCGACGGAAGTTGGAACGGGAAGAGGGGACGTTGTGGGACCTACCTCCGCTTCCATGAAAGGGAGTGGGTAACCTGTGAGGAAGAAGTGCTGCATTAAAGTCATGTGCGGGACCCACTTGGAAAGCGCACCATCACTTCCGTGTTTTGCTTTTGCATCAATTGGTTTTGTCCTCTTTCTGCAATGACGATGCTCCGTCCGTCACGCGCACTTGGTGCTCGCTGATTCACTCATTCTCCAAGAAAATGGAAAAAACAAACCTCTGCAAAAGTGAAAATAAATCGCATTATAATTTATGTGTATCAATCTAAAGTTTCCAAAACCTTAAATTTTATTAATAAAATCGTTAGTATATTAAAATGAAATGTTTCGTCCTTTTAATTATTCTCTTATTTTTTTTTATAAAATATGAAATTACTATTACGAAATATGAGTTTTTTTAATCCTTAAGAGAGATATAATCCTTATATTAATAAATGTATATGATAAAAGAAATTTCACACATTTTCATAATATAATTTTATTTTTAATTCCACAAGTGCTTAGCTGTTATTTTTTCCATCAATACAGAGGCTAATGAGGTCTATTTAATTTTTAAACTATATGGGCAAAAATCATGTAACTATATGTAATTTTTCTTAAAGGTAGGGTGGAAACTGAAAAAGACGTGTACATGTATCTATATTATTAAAGAAAATGGAATCTTAAGTAATCATTTCTATTAAAATTATATATTTACCCTTCATTTACTATTATTTAACAAGAAAACTAATAATAAAATAAATTATTAAAATTATAACTAATAAATAAATATGTTCGCTTATTCATTTTTCTTTCTTTTTATTTCCTTACTCTTTCCAATTTTTTCCACTTTCCCACTAACTACACCTATATATCTCTTTTATCTCTCCCACTAACTGCATATCTCTCTCTCTCTCTCTCTCTCTCTTTCTCTTCATTTTGTATTCATATGAGCAAAACGAATTTTATATTACTCAATTACATCAATGTTTTAATAAGTAAGAAAGAGTACCATCCTACCCTAAAAAAAATGATGTGGCTTTTAACTTTTAAAACGGATAGATAAAAAATTATACAAGAAAGTGGAGTGTGGCTATTTTAAGGAGGTAAGCTCTCGATTTTGAAAAAAAGCTGAGAATGGGGATAATTTTTAATATTTTTGAGAGTGGTCTCGTAATTTACCTTTTTATTAAATATAAGAAAAGAAAACCAATTTGCAAGTAATTAACTACGATGGATCTTTTCACTTCTAAATACCCAAGAGCAAAGAAAAGGGTCGAAGATAATGATGTTGGTAGTATAGTATCTGCCAATGGGGGCCATGTGATGGATTCCTTCAAACGTCTTTAATGAACAATATGATATTAATTAGCATTCATGGACAATGAGACAATTGATGATTCGACTCATTGGCACCACAATTTGCTTTTATTTTATTCAAAGGGTCACCATATAGCTTCATTTTACATGTTGGCCCCCCAAAAAAGCCCCATTTTCTATTGTTGTAGATGGGGCATGGATAGAATCATCTTTGGATGTTTTATGATGAAGGATTTCAATTTTTGAACGCTAACTGTTGAGTATCGTGACATCTCCACCAAGCCAGCTGCCAACCTTTTCCACCTAAAACTTGCTTCAATTTTCAACCGGAAATAAATGTAATTTTTCTAAGTTTAGAGTACAAAAAGTCGTATTGTAATCGGAACTAAAAAGTGTAGATTGCAAATACATCCTTAATCTTGAATTCAACATTTAGACTATCAATCTTAAAAAAAAAAAAAAAAAAAAAAGGAAAATAGCTTCTACAACTCTGTATGATCATTTTGTCCTTTAAAAATAGTAAAAACATTGAAAAAATAAAATAATACATTAAGTATAACAAAATATTCGAAAACTGTAAAATTTAAATTTTTTTATTTTTCTATTTTTTTTTGTAATTTTATTTAGTTAATTTTATCAATTATTTTATCCAAAAGCAAAATATTGAGATAGAGACAGCAAGTTCATTTTTAAAAGATTTAAGATCTAACTACTAATTCTGAATATATAAAAGCTAGTTGTACATGGAACAAATACAGATAAGTGTATTCGCAATATATAAGAAAAATACAAACGTACCATGGAAAAAGAATTTCCGAGGCATTTGCGCTTAAGTCTAAACCAAGAAACTGTCAATTATCATTTGGTCTAAAATCTTCCTCACGCTTCCTTAGCAAAATATCTAATGGAGAATCGTCAACCATCGCAAACCACTCATAAGCAGATACTTTTCGCACATGTGTTGTCCTTAAATTATGAAAGGAGAAAGAAGAAAAGGCAAAACTCTTGTCAAATGCCGACAAGTACACAAGTAACACACTTAAGGTTTCGTCTCGGCTGTCTAATTGTTTTAGCTTATCTCTGCCATCGCCAGATAAGTTCTTACTTCTTGGACAAGACTAAAAAAAGAATTGATCAACGTTGTCTTCGTCAATTTAAGCTGTAACATTGTTTAAAATCTAACACAGGTAATGATTAATCGTGGTTTTTAATTAAAAATGGTGGGGATCAAATCTTCTAAATTTTGGTCAGATTAGGATTTATCATTTTAGTTAAGGTAAGATGTTGGTCAGAAGAGCCCAGGGATACTAGACCCATTAGAAAAGAACTACCATCAAGCCCAATAGCCTGTAGAGATATACTTAAAATTATGTATAGTACCTAATTTAGAATTGCAATTTCGTTTTTTCAAAAGCAGAATTAAATACTCCCTTAAAATTGGAATTGCATATTTCATTGTAATCATGATTTTATCTTTTAAATATATTTTTAAAGATGGGAAAGAGAATAGAATCTAAAATTACACTTTATTTTTATATACCAAACGTGACATGAGAATCTAACGTCAATATCATTAAATTATAAAAATTTTAGCATAAAACAATTTAGTTTGATTCAATAATAAGTTAAAGAAATTTTGAATAATAAATGAGCTTGATAAAGGTTTTAGAACAAAAAAATGTAAGTTGTGCATGATTCTATGTCCTTTGAGATAAGAATTTCAACGTGTGCATAGAGAGAAGTATGGTTAAAGCTATAGTTGTTAAAATAGCAATTTTATCTATACGATTTTATAAGTTTATAATTTTAAGAGATTCTTTCAAATTAACTTATGTATAAAATTATTGTCATGTAAAAACTTATGTTTTTTTGTCAATTTTATATGTCAAACTTAGTACAAACTTACTATTTTAACCAAATTTATCGATTCAACATATATGCATTGAATGGGCTAAAAATAAATAAATAAATATATATATATATATAATTAGGCTTCTATTATTCTTTTGACTATTAAGATAATAAAGCATCTTCTCTATCCTATTCCAAATTTTTTCCAATCTTTCTTTCTCTCTTAATCCCTTATTCGATATTTATAATTTTCATCTAGGTTTTAGCTTTAATAGAAAAATCTATATGAAAAATCATATATTTAAATTTATACCATTAATAACTCAAAATGAGTTGAAATATTTGGTTTTCTTCAATTTATTACTTTTTTTTTTCAAACAAAATAACGGGGAAAGAATTAGTTTTGATTTTGCTTATCCTTATTCCATGGATGTTAGAATACAGATTAATAATTTTTTTATGGAAAAAAAAACTTAATTTATTCATTTCTTTAATTTTATCATGTATTTCAAGTTTTTTATAATTACTACAAACATATATATAGTTTTTTGAAAACTATTTTGCTTGAGTTGTAAAAATTTATGTTTTACCTTTCAATTTTATGTTTCAATTCTATACTTTTTAGCGATTTTAGATAGAATTGTGAATTTAATAATTTTAATTAAAACTCATAAAATTATAGGCATGACAGGCTTGCTTTCGTGAAAGATTTTTGCCATAACACTAAAGTTTGCAAGAATAGATACATGTGGTTTTATCCTAAGATAAGAATTCTTACTTTATAATAACGGGAGTCCTTAATAACCCCTTAAATATATGGTAGTGTTGATGGTTTGTGTTATTATATAGTGTCTTATTTCCATATATTTAAACAGGTTTGTGTGTAATAAACTTTAACGTGTGAAATGACTTATTAATTATATATAAAAACCTAAATTGTATTCCAACCCATTTAATAAATAAGTCTCATATTCGGATCGAACTCGTTTATAGATTAAAAAGTTATAAATAAATTTATAAAATATTTACATATACAAAGGGAAAAGGGCGATAATAATATTTAAATTTTATAAAGACAAATGACATGTTATCTTCATATGTAATATAAAATTACAAACCAAACAAAAGTCTTAGTAAAGTAAATTCTTAACAAATATAATAAAAAAAAATCCAAAAATTTAAGTTACATAATATCACTAAATTAAGTGAAACTATGTCTCAAATGGATACTAGTATTAATACCGATGTTGATTGTTAAATTTATCATATTGTCTATTAAATTTTCAAAAAAGATAGTTAACTATGATGCAGTTTGAAGAAATATATAATATTACTAAATTTAATTTATATAACATTACTAAATTAAGTAAAACCATTATATTTTTTTAACTAACTATCGTGAAGGGAGATTTGAACCTTTGTCCATTCTGATGGGAGAAAAATGGCGATGCCACTAGGCTACAATAATATTAGTTGAAACCATTGTGTGAGCCCTAAAATCGCTTTTAAGGCAACTATACCCAAATTTAGGGTCTTTGGGAAAACTTATCTGATTGAACCCAAATTTTATGATTAGGTTAGAAAGATTAGTTAAAGTGACTCAGTAAAGTAAAATTTTAGAAATATTTTCCTAAAACCCCCAATTTCAATCTTAAAAATACAATTATTTAATATAGTGTAAAACCTGTCGAAACTTCTAAAACCTGTCGAAACTTCTAAAACCGAGCTCAAAACGCAATGAGAACTTAAAAATAAGTTCTTTAAGTTATAAAATGGAATAACATATCTTAATATACTATATAAATATATATGTATTTTTATGAATATACCCAGTATATATAATAAATATATTTATAAATTAACCTGAAATTATATAATTATATAAAATAAGAGATAAATTCATAAAATTAAAAAGAAAATATATCTTAAATATTAATAATATAAGTAAAACATCATCACATGAATATAGTTACTCATTACATGTATCATTTATATAGGATATATACTCGTATATTAATAAAATCATTAAACATTAATAAAAAAACACCAAAATACGCTAAAAAATCATCAAAAAATAGGAAACAACCTAGAATTGAATTGGATTAAATATGTAATAGCTTAAAATGGATAAACAGATGCATCAAAAGTGAATTAACAAGAGAATTACACCTCTTACTTACTACTTTACCCTTATAAATTGGAAAAAAATTACTTAATAATTAAGAAAAAATTCCAACCAACCCAATTCCTTATAAATATGATCTCTAGGTTTAGACTCCACATTTTAGCAACTAAGATCATGAAAGAAAAATTCAAAAAAATATATATGAAAAATAGAAAGAAAAAAGAAAAACAAAGCCCTCTATTACACCCTTTCTGTTTCCAACCCAACCAATGACCTAACAACAAATCTCATAGGCTACCAATAGTAGACCCCATGTGCCACCCTTTTGACAACCTCTCATTGACCAATGGCGGTTAGAGCTTCGACGAATAATTAGTTTAAATTTCTGCCATAATTTTCTTGTATTTTTTAAAAATAGTAAACCATTTTAGAAAATTATGAAAAAAATATTCCTATGTTATTTTTATATTAATTTCATTCCATAATTTTATTTTTGCAAAATTATGAATATTTTATATACTTACTTAAAATGCACTATTCATCTGAATTTTCAAATTTAAAATAAACATATTAAATGATATTGTTTTGAGCTTAATTTTTTTTTTTTTGAGAATACATATTACATCTAGTTTATTGTTATGTAGCTCAATTTTTATTTTATATATGTTTAGTATTTATTGCATTTTTTCCCTAAAAATGGCTAAAAATAGGGCAATTTATGAAATAAATTAATTTTAGGGGAAATAATTGATGAAATTGGGATCTAATTAATTGTGGATGTTTGTAATGATATCAAGACAAATTGAAATTAATTTGGTGTAAAAATCATATTATTTACCTAATTAATCATAATTTAAAGGCAAAAACGTAATTTTACCTATGTAGGCAATAAACCTAAAAGCATGAAATAAGTTGCTAATTGAATCGCATATATCTTTTCGAGTTTATATAAATTTTTGTAGAATTATTTAATGATTCATGCTATTAATTAAGAATTTTTCTAATTAAATAGCTTAAATTAGTAATCGGGACATGTATTTAGTAATAATAGATTAAAATATGTTAATTATTTAATTAAATTATAATTGAACATACCCTGATTAGATAGAATTACTTATTGTTTTTATTATATTTAGTAATATTATATGCATCGGGTTATGATATATACATAATAGAGATATATAATATATGATTTATCATGTTTTACCTTAAAATTGTGTAAAAATATGTTTTATTTATATACTATGATATTAATATGATATCGCTTGCTATATGACTTTATCTGTACACTAGGATTAGAAATACCTTATAGGAATTATTTTTTGAACAAAATACGTAATACATATCGTCGAGTTCATGCAAACTCAACAACACTAACTTTATTAAAATCGGATTACTTTAAGTAATAAAATAGATATTTCCTATAATATTATGGAAAATACCATCCTACGATGACATTTTTGTAATTGAAACGTAATTTGATTAATGAAAAATACGTTTCGACATAGTCAAAATGATATACTATAAGTAGTAGTAAAACTATATATATATTTAATAATATTAAATAATTTAATGTACCCTATGTAACAGCATATAATACTTAAGTATATATATACATATGTGTATGTACCTATATTAACATATAAGTAATACATGTTGGTAAGTATATATATAAATATATATATTTATAAGCAACTCTATTAAATAATTATATAAGTAGTATTTCAATCCAATTATATAATAAGAAGAAGAACTAAATGAAACCCTAACATTTTCGTACATCTTACGAAAGCTGAAGTTGGGTTTTGGCATATATATATGACTTTCAAGTAAGCGAAGCACTGATGTTACAGATCTATTGAAGTGAGCTTTAGTACAAATAAGTGGGATTTGTGGAGATTAAGTATATGCTTGCTTGTTTGTACGCATGTTACGCTTGTGCTTGGTTACTAAGATGCTAGTTGATAGCTAAGCTACATGTTTTGCTGTGTTGGTTGACCTTTTTTGATGTGTTATGAATTAGTTGATCACCCTTAATTGGATTAATTGAAACACAAACTAAAATTGTAAACGAACATGCATTGCATCCTACTAAGGGATCGCTAGGTTTCTCTGATTAAATTCTAACAACTTCAACGAGGTTGCAATGAATTGGCATTTCCCTACACTTGGGCGAGTTAAGTGACAAAAGAGGAGGTTGCAGCAAAGTTAGGAGCATTGCATTTGAAGATAGTTACGGGCAGAATAAGAGCCCCCATTGCACAAGTTTAGAATTAACTGTAAGAGGGCTTTGTGGCCTTTATGGTTGACATTGTGGCCATTATATCTCAACTCCTCAAACTGGGTTAAAACAGGTGAAATTTCTCTAATCTTACGACGAATCGGATAAGTGTAGATGACACATTGCTTGTTCACGCCTTGCACGTAATAATTGCTTGACAACTTGGTTATACTATTTAGCTCGTATGTGCTTTTTGCCTCCTGCTCCTTATTGAGCTGTGATTTGCTTACTCCCTTATAGATTTGCTTGCAGGTTCTGAGTAATTATACTACATGACAATCACCTTTTGTGCAAAAAGAGTATATTTGGCCTTGGGTAAGGCAGAACTAATGAGGACTATGTTTGTGGAACTTTTTGTTTTTTATGAGATCATCTAGATTATCTAGGCGATATAGTTTGATTCGTACTTTTGAGTTGTATCACATACTTATATACTTTTATAAATACTTTGTACTTAATTTTATTGTAAATATAAGTTGTTATGAATACAAATGTTAGTATATCTGTGGAATTGTGAATGCTTCAAAGCTGTTTATCATGTGAGCCTTATGTATATAAAGGTTATACTAGTGACTGAGTGGATAGTTTTTGGCATAAAATTGATATGCATGGCAGACTGTTACGACTTGACAATGTTTAGGGCGTGACACATTATTAAATGTATATAAGTGTTAATATCAATTTTGATTTTTAAATTTAACACATTGTCTTCAAGTTTTTAAGGGAGATAGTTAAGGAATTTTTTAGGTAAAATGATAGTTAAAGGACCTAAACATAAGTTCATAATTTTTTCCCCATTTAAACAATGATGCAACAAAAAGAATATATGGCTGAAAGTAGTGAATTTTACATCTTTAATTAAAATCTTTAACTTGGAAAGAAGAGATTTGCACAACAAAATTTAACTATAGAATATATGATTTGAGAGCTTGACTCAAATCATGACACGAATTTAAATATGTTTAGATGGGTTTAGCTTGTTTGTGTCCCATGTCTATTTTTTCTGTACACAAATCTGTTTAAACCATATTGTATTATGCCTAAGTTGAGTCTCAAATTGTCAGCCCTACTATAGTGTAGATGGAACACTAAAACAAAGTGGTGCATCACGACCCATTAATTTTTTTTTTCTTTTTGTCGAAACAAACACTTTATTAAAATAATACAAAAGAGTCTTGGGAAAAATTTCCCACATCAGTAGATAACAAAAAAAGATAGCTGGGGAGAGGGTAAAGGGAACCTAACATCCAAATTCTTCACCTTTTTACCTTAGCCATAGGTGGCTTCCCACCCCTTAAAGGGAGTTACACAACTACTAGTGGATTAAATAACCCACTTTTTTTAAGTTGGTCTTGACTTACCATCAAGAAGTAGTCATTTTTACCATCTTAAGGGTAGGGGATGGTTGGAACAAGATTTATTTTGCAAACATTTCTCCAAATTTAGTCCTCTATTATTAATTTTTTTTTTAGAATTATTTATTTATTCATTATTTTATTTATTTTAATACTTTATTATATTATTTATTTAATAAAAGTACATAAACAACTAAGATGGTACCACGTGACTATATATATATATATATTTTTAAGTTTCTATATTTACCTTTTGTTTTTTTACTTTTTTCAAAATTTTAATCTTTTTTATTAATTTTATTTAACTTTTGTAATTTTATTGTATTATTTATTTTATATAACAACATGGATAGCCCCATGCCATTCCCAAATAGAAAAGTCAACATAATTAATAAAAGGACTCGTTTATAAAAGTTTGTAAAGGTTGAGGATTTGAATGGAAAACAATAAAGGTTAAGGACCAAAATTGAAAAATAGTGAGACGTTGATGACTAAAATTGTACAATTTCTAAAAATAAATGTAACTTAGTTAGAGCATAAGTGCATGATCTATGGGTTGTGAAGGACTTAGAATAAGCAATGAACAAAGTAGTACAAAGAACATATAGTAGAACTCAAAGAGAAGACAGCAAAAGATAGTAGAAGACCAATAGCTCTACTTTTGAAAAACTAACTAACAAATTGAAATTTACAATATATATATATATATATATGAAATACAGAGCCCTATGCAATAATATATATTTTAACTCTACACCTTCTCCCTTAGGTGAGCCAATATGAGAGTCCCAACCTGTGGTTTAGGAACACTTTTGGTCATTATATTAGCAAGTTGAAGAGAAGAGACATAAGAAACATCAAGGAATTCAAATGTAATGTGATTTTGAAGAAAATGAATGTCGATTTCAACGTGTTTGGTGCAATCATGAAAGTATGGATAATCTGAATTGAGTTTTATAGATCTGCTGTTAGCAAAAAGATGGACAAGAAGTGGTACGAAAATGGCTAGATCATGTAAAGCAATAGAAACCATAATAGCTCTTTTGTAGCCAATACTAAGCTCTAATATTTCACTTTAATGAAAGAAGCAGAGATAATAACTTTTTTTTTTCCATGAAAATAAAAAAGTATCAAGAAAAATACATACCTTAATAAAGATTTTCTATCAATTGAACTCAATTCTTGTCCAAGTAACCAAGCAAAGGTAAAGAGTTGGAAGATGAAAAGAATAAACCTCTACAATTAAGCCCTTTAAGTACTTAAGCGCATGAATAGCCACTCTAAGATGTGGAGTTTATGGTTAGGAAACAAGTTGACTAAGTTGTACTATAAGAAATATTAGGTATTGTGATAGTCAAGTACTTAGAAAGAAGATGATAAGATGAAGAGTCAATACATAAAACATCACCTTATTATGAGTATATGTTGTAAAACTTGTTAACTTCTCAAATTGCTTTCTAGATATAGTAGTCACTTTGATTAATGTGTAATTCACATGCAACTTATGTAGCATTTTTGAGAAATCTTCTTACAGTTTTTTTCTTTCTTTCTTTCTTTTTTTTTTTTTTTTCCTTTTAGTACATTGGATAAATCTGAGAATGTGAATGGATAGAAAATTCCACATATTAGAAAAGTGAAAAAGCATTGAATATATGTTATAACAATTTACATAATGTTTTAGAATTACTTTTTATTCAAATTCGTTTTAAGTAAAGGTATATATCTATAGTCCAAACATTTTACATTAATAAGTTTAGCCTATATAAATATCTGTAGCCATGACGTTATACAAATGTACTCTCTTCTCAAAATCAACAAGCATTACTGTTTATATTTCAACGGAACCTTTGCTCAATACTTACTTGGCGTTAGGACTTTATGTTCCTATTGTTGTCCATTGGTTATTGTAGAGAGGAGTCTTTTTAGAAAAAAAGATAAGATGTTTTGAGAGACATATGTTACTTAAACTAGATTAATGAGTGATCAAGCATGATCTCCAAATACTTATTCTCAAGTACAACGAATTACATGGTGAAGTGAAGAACATTCTAAACCATTATTCCTTTCCTAATTTATGTATATTTAACATCTTAAACATTAATCTCATTGGTATGTTACCAACTAAACACACCATACGAAGTTTGATGCTATTAAAATATATATGTTTATTTTCAAAGTAGTTCACCATTCGCAAAAGTATTTTCTACTAATGGGTATATATATCCCATGAAAATCACACGAAGGATTGACTGTTATCTTACAAAAGGTTCTAAATACTTTAAACTTGATCATTTTCAAGCAACAATATTCATAAGGAAATTCCAAGAATTATTGATAATCTAATTGCTTCAAAAGAGTTGAATGTACCTCATAACAATCTCATTGGAAAAATTTCTCATTGATTTAAAGCATGAGCAACCTTGAATGTCTAGATCTCTTTTTAAACAAACTCACTAGATAGATCCCAGTGGCTCATACAATTGACAACACTTGAAATCTTAAACCTTTCACACAATCGTTACAAAGTAATGATATCGAAAGACATCTAGTTTGGTAATTTGTAGGAATGTAGGATTATGCGGATCATAAGTTGCAATTACATATTATGAGTTTAATACTCCACAATTATCATCTCTGTCTTCTATTTATGAAGATGGTTTTTATATACTTAATTAGAATGCTATCTTGATGGGACATAAATTTAGATTAGTAATTGCTTTTCCTTTAACTTCAAAAACTTAAATGGTTTGTGTTCTCGTTTAAGAAGATATGTTGAAGAAGAAGATGAGGCTTAAAAAAAGAGCTAATAATAGGGCACGCAAAACATTATCTTATTGTTAGCATGTGCTCTATAATATCTCAATTACTTGAATTAAATGTAAGATATGCAATAGTCATTTGATTTATATGCAATTCAATGCTATTAATGTGCAACTTCTAATATCACTAAATGTTTTTTTTTTTTTGTTTATTAGAGCATAGGATTACTGATATGATGTGAACTGATGAAAACTTTCACATGTTATAGAAGTGAAAAAGCATTAAACATATACTATTATTAATAATGTTATTTGTGTGGAATTAATTCTAATAATATAAAATTAAAAAATATTTTTGCAGCATAAACATTGTGTGTTAGTAAAATTTTTACTTATTTGCACTTGCAATCTTCATATTGTACATATGAATTCTCTTTTCAAAATTAATAAGCACAATTGTCTGATTTTCAATAATATAAATGTCGAATAGTCATCTGACACTAATACTTCATTCTCCTACAATTGTTTAATGTTTGTCTTAATAGAACAAGATATAACGCTTTGAAGTAGGATATCATGCTTATGTTTGATTAATGCACAATTAAGATGTCATTCATATATGGTTCCATACAATTTTTCATGTGATTAAGGTGCAATGATAAATTAAAATAGCTTATTGAAGATTTATTTCCTATTTAGTTGGAAACTATCCTTAAACTACAATAACTTCCATGACCATACCAAACCATAATCCATTTTCTAATTTATGTATATTTAACATCTCAAACAATAATTTGCTAGTTTATTAATGTTGAATATGATAAAAGAAAAGTCCTACATTAGTTAAAAATGGGAAAAGGGATTGTCTTATGATATGATGAGTTGTAAAGTTAAATTAGCTTAGACTATTTTAACATAAACAACCTATACATAAAAAAAGCTCATTTTCTAAAGCACATAACACTCCAATCGTACTTGGATCGAGTTGCCACAACTCCACAATTAACAATGACATAGCTAGAGTTTGATTCTACGAAATATATGCATGTTTAGTTTCAAAGTAGTTTACTATTCTTAGAATTATCTTCTACTAATGAGTGCAAATATTCCACAATAATTATAATGAAAGGATTAATTGTTATCTTAGCAAATGTCTTAAAAACTTTGATGTTAATGAACTCTAAGTAATAATTCCACAGTCAAATTTCTAAAATCATTATTGACCTCATTGCTCTTAGTAGGTCAAACCTATAACATAATAATCTTGTTGCAAATATTCCTCCTTCAATTTAAAGCATGGCTAACCTTGAATGGCTAGATTTCTCTTCAAACTCACCATTTGGATTCTCAATGGACTCATAATTGACAACATGTAAAATCTTAAACCTTTTCTACAATGAGTTTGATAAACTATAGACTTCTGGCCCCCTCACTCATGTACGCCTCTGAGGCTTATAGTTTCTTGTAAGGGGGATACTCTTATGTTAGCTTGTCGAGAACAAGCACCAGTACACAAAAAGATAGTAGGCGAATTCCCTTAAGTCTCAACTCAGACACATTCTTCTCTGCATGGACTCCTGCCTAGTCACCAACTTGCCTAGTCTTGAAGTTAACCTAATGAATGCCGAGGTCGAGGTGATTGTGCATCGAGCCTAACTCCAATCTATAGATATGAAAAGCACCAAGGCCTTAACTTGTTGAGCTCTACTTATTCAGCTTATAGAATAGTAACATCCCTCTTTTGTCTTGATAGTTCCAAATACCATCGATTTGCAGCAATCACGACTTCATTGCAGCTCAACTACTACATCCCAAGAATCATCAATATGAACTCATTGAGAGGCCCCCATTTGTTCTTAATTTTCTAACATTTGTACTATATTCCCTCTTTATCATTTGTCCTATTTACTCTTTTCGTACATTCTAGAAATCTCTTTCTTCATTGTCTTTTATGTAATTTTCTTTATTTGTATTGTTGCTCTAAAAAACTTACTATAAATAGTCCTTTTATTATATTCGTAAGGCATCTTACATCCTTTCAAATATTGAATATACTTATCCTTATTAGATATCCCTCTTAAAGTATAATTTCTTTACATTCTTATCTAATCTTACCGAATAGCTCGAGATTAGTAGTGAATGGATATTAACATTAACTTGTGAGTCATATCAAATAAAGTATTGAGTCGTGTTATATTCGTTGGTGCATCATATTCTTCGAACAGCTCCATAGAAGCTACCGTGTTTACCGATCCTTCCATCCTAGTTTTCTTCGATATCTCGAAGGAACCTATTTAATTACTATTCTCTACAATAAGTCCTAGTAGTCACTGAATGCATAGGTACATCAAAGTTTAAAAGAATGATATCAGAATGTAAGCAATTAGATAAATTTGGGATAGATTCCCTTGTCAGTATAGAATGGCTTTATAAAGAAGATGCATATCAATAATACTTGGCAATGCACTCTTCTCAAGAAGCACTCAAATTAAGTAAATTATACCTATGTAACATGTATATTACTTGTAACATAATCTTTTTAACAGATACTTAAGTACTAGTGTTTACAAAATGAAGAGGCATATATTACTACTCATGTGTCATTCGTTTAAGGTTCACGAACAATGTTTCAAACGCCAATCTGACCACTAGCCCTCTAGCTGGATTAAAGTAGACATAGTGGTTGACTTAAATGATTCTATGGCTTATGGAGGACATAAAAAGGATCATTGACTTAGAAAAGGAGATAAAAGACAAATGGACATTTTCAATGCTTTTATAAATATTATTTCTAGTTTCTATAGAAAGATAACTTGATGTTTGAATGAACTTTTACCCTATATCATTATGTTTATTACTTGCCTATAAGTTGGTTTCTCGTGTGTAACATTTGTCTTTTTATATGATGTTAGTCTTAAGTTTAACCTCCACTACTTGCTTATCCTATACTTTGCCTTAGAATCCTAATTTTTCAAAGTCATGAGGATATAAGGTGATGTAAACTAGTTAGGTTTGAGATTTATGGAATATATGGATTAGTAGAATGAGAAGAAGAATTAGAGTTAAAGAAGGTTAGAAGCTAACCATAAGCCATTTAAAGGCCATTAAAAGCCATGAGTTCAAAAGTGCAATTCTGATTTTTCTTTTTTCTTTTTTATTTTTCAATTTTAGATTAGTTAATTTTATAAAGTCATAGCTTTTTGTATGTAGGGAATTATAGAGCTCATAATGTGTCAATAAAGACTAATTTGAGGGATTTTTCTATGATCCCGTCCTTATTTTTTAAGAGATTGTTACAACCATCCATCTCACTCTTGATTTGTACTCCTTTAAATCTAAAGCATTGAACAAACTATGAATTCAATAATTTAGATTTTAAAATATGGAAATGAGTGGTTGGATGGAGGATGGGATTGGTCTTATCAAAATGGTGGACGGAACCATATAATCTCCCTTAATTTGAGTTTACTTTAGCGTAGGGCAAGCTACTTTATCATTTAGTAATATTTTGGAAGTCAAATTTACCCATTTTAAAAAGATAATAAGCTATAAAAAATTTAGTGTTAGTTTAGAAAAAGCTTATCTTTATTTTATTCGATTCTTGCTTTTATGGAATTTATATTATATTTAATTTCCTTACTTATTCTAGGGTTATTTGACTATAAATACTTACAATTAGTTCTATCATTAAATCTTTTGAATTCAAAAAGATTATTCCCCATTCATATTTGTCTTTATTATGCTACATGTTGTGTCATAAGGTAGGTTGTGAAAGTATACATACTTGTGAAATTGAGTAGAATCCATATTCGTATGTGAGTTATAACTCATTTAGTTGTCAACTAGATTATGTGCAATAATAGGTGAAGAGGTTGCTTCGATATCAATGAATCTCAAAAGGAACCGACATTGATATAGAGAAGAAGTAGGAGAAATTAGGGATGCAAATGAGACGAGCCTACTTGTAAACTATTCAAGTTTAATGGCAATACTCGAATTTGACTCGCCTATAGTTAAGCCAAGCTCGAGCTACTTGAGTAGTTTATCAAATCAAGCTTAAACATTATGATATCTAGCTTAACAAGCTCATGAACTTAATCAAACTTGTTGAAAGGGCCTTTTGGACTTTGATCCCTTAGGCCTATGCCGACCCGATTAGCCTTATGGCCAATGCTGACCCGATTGGCCTTATGGCCTAAACCGTGCTTCTCTAGACTTGACTTCCCTATCTTCGTAGCTAATCTCAACCCGAACCCATTATACCGCTTGCCTAACTATAATGGTTACCAATAGCTAGGAGATTGCAGATAAGGTTGAGCATTTGAAACAACAACCATCTCCTACATTTGCGAACCACATCAGACCTTACAACTCCACTATCCATTACTTGTTGATGTGACTTCTACCCACTAACGACTCTTTAACCACCAACTCTATTCCTCCATAAATACAAGACTACCACCAAATAGTAAACCACCTGATACTTTGCATAGTCGAGTTACATACTGTCACTTGGTGTTCTTGTTATCTACATACCCCTTTTATTAACTTAAGCATCAAAGTAACTACATTGGACAACATCTCGGTACCCTTCACTTGTTCTTGTTTTGTACGATCATATTACCATGAAAAGTTCAATTCACTTCAAATCTCTATTAGTCAAAACCTAGAGACGACATTTGGCATCATCTATAGGAAACAAATCCAATCTCCTACCTAAATACATATTAAACACTCACCTAAGCACCATCTTCGATTGCCGGCATGTCTCTCATCAACAATCCTAAGAACAACTAATTAGTGAATAACTAACCTACTAACAACTAACCCCCCGTTAGGGAGACGCTTGAACAACACTTGGAGCATATGAAGCTCTTACTTGAGGAGTTTGCTACCCAAAATAGATTGCTCCATGCTCACCTTAAGGACGCTGAGAGGCGTAGCAAGCAAACCTACCTACCTAAGGCTTCTGATGCTCGTACTGGGTACAATAACCAATAGCAATAGCAGCGAAATGGTAAGGATGAACTACTTAATCCCTCAACGTAGGAATAGTAAGTGCAGTTTGTGGCCACTTGCGATCGTATCCTTACTGGAAATGAGTAAGTGGTTGATTCCCATGGAGTAACGGCATACTTTATAGCATGGTGAGCTCACCTAGCAAACAATGCCGATCTTAATGAGCTCTGCGCGATTGTAAGAAGGCTCTCCGAGCAGTAGGTGAGTAAGCAATTGATGACGCCGAGCTAGTTGCTAACAATGCAACCCCTTTTAGTAGGGGTGTCAAGGACAAATTTTTGGCTTAAAACAGCAAACTTCCTACCTTGGACTAGTACGATGGCACTGGTGATTTTCATGATCACCTTCTTTATTTTTGTACCCTCATGAACCTCAATGGTTATGGGAATGTTATTATGTGTAAGGCTTTCCTAAGTACTTCAAGGAAAACAACTTAGACGTGGTTTAACCACCTACCCAAGAGCTCTATTGGCTCCTTTAACAAGATAGCATGTAGGTTCAATCTCCATTTTAGGGCTAGTAAGCCTCCGTCTAAGGACACTTCATCCTTGTACTTAATTAAGCAAAGCGAAGGGGATATTTTGTGAAAATATGTAGCTCGATTCAATAATGCTGCAGTCAAAATCTCCTAATTGGATGAGGGTGTAATAGTACATGCCACACAATTCGACATCGGATACTCTGGGGACTTCTTTCGTTCAGTTGTGAAGAGCAAACCAAAGACCTTAGCTGAATTGTGGAATAAAGCCTAGAAGTATATGGACTAGGAGGACAACATCTGCACTAGGTGTGATGCCGAATAAGAAAGATTAGGTAGAAAGAAGAGCAGGGAGAAATTATTTGTCATGGATTGCCTTGGAGGCAGGGCACTAAGCATAGCTAGAGGGGAAGGCTTGAGTAGTCAGAAGCATTAAGCTAAGTAGAACTCACTTCCCCTTCCCATCTACACTAGCACGCACCTCTAAATTGACTAATCACCTATGTCTTTGTCGAAGTATGGAACAAAGGCTTACTATAGAAGCCCCCTAAGATGGAGGGGAATCCCAATCAACAGAACTCAGATAAGTATTGCCAATTCCATGACAACAATAGTTACACCATGGAGGAGTGCTTTTAGCTAAAGAATATAATTGAGTATGTTATTCAGTGAGGCTACTTCAGTAAGTTTGTGGCCCAATAGAGGAATAACGATCATTTCGATGATGATGAAGATATGGTACCTTGAAGGCACCCAAGCAAAGCATATTAAAGATCACCGCAATGATTGACCCCTCAACGACCTCATCAACATAATCATTGGGGAGCTACATCTAAGTAGCTGGCCAAATACTAATAGCTCGATTAACACCCCATCTAAGGTATTTGCTATTAGAGAGAAGAGGCAAAAGATTGAAACTTTAATCTCTTTCTCCTATGAAGACCTGTAGGGGGTAGACACCCTTCATCAAGATGCCCTTGTTATCAAGGCAAGAATCACGAACTTTGAGATCCTCAAGATTACTGTTAAACCCTCCCACCATAATCTCATTGGCTTCAATTGGGGAGCTGTCTGAGCTAAGGGTATCATCACTCCCAACATCAAGCTTATTAATGACAACATTGTTGTGCGATGAATAGTGGAGTTCGTCATAGTTGATACCCATCCCTTTACAATGCTATCTTGGGACAATCGAGCTTGAATGCATTTAGGGTCATCACTTCGTCCCTCTACCTAAAAGCTAAGTTCCCGACCCCCACTAAGGTAGGAATCTACAGGTGCGATCAAAAGCTCTCCTAAAAGCTTTATGTTAAGGCCACTAGAGCTGATGGTGTCTTCACGCTAAAGACTGGCCTGAAAGAGAAGCCTATTGAGAGGCGAGCTGGGTGAGAAAATAGAAGAGGTATTGATTGGCGCTTCTCTAAACTAGACCACTAAGGTCGAGATCGAGACCTTTCTTAAGGTGAAGGAGGAGATAGTTTCCTTCCTATGGGCCAACTTAGATAGGTTCACTTAGTCAGCATCAAACATGTTTGAGATCTTTCCTGACTTAGCAACATATAGCCTCAATATTGATGCCAGTGCATAGCCTATTAAACAGAAGAAGAGGCATTTCATGCCAAAAAGATAGGCTACTATAGAGGAAGAAGTGTAGAAGCTACTTAAGGCCGGCTTCGTCAAAGAGAAGCAGTACCTAACCTAGTTAGCAAACGTGGTGCTGGTCAAGAAGAAGTCTAGGAATGGCATATGTGCATCAATTACACTGACCTCAATAAAACTTACTCACAAGACTACTTCCTTCTCTCAAGGATTGACCAATTAGTCAATTCCACATTGAGATATTCTCTACTCAACTTTGTAGGAGCCTTCTCGGACTCTAATTAGATCAAGATGGACTCGAAGGATGAAGTCCATACCTTTTTTGTCACCGACTTCATTACGTACTATTACACTGTCATTCCCTTTGGCCTTAAAAATGTTGGGGCAACATATCAGCGTATGGTGACCAAGTTGTTTAAGCCTTAGCTTTGGTTGAACATGGAGGTATACATTAATGACATCATAGGTAAGAGCAAATGGCTTTGGTAATCATGTCAATGACCTACAGGAAGCCTTTAACCAGATGAGAAAATATGGCACGAAGTTGAATCCTTAAAAGTGCATATTTAGGGCCTGCTTCGGCAAATTCCTAGGCTTCTTAGTCACCTAAAGAGGAATCAAGACTAACCTTAAGAAGATGCAGGTTATCAAGGATATGAAGCCCCGTTCCTTGGTTAGAGACATATAGAAGCTCATTGGTATGGTGATCATGTTGTGCAAATTTGTCTCCAAGAGCGCTGATAAATGCATTGAGTATTTTTAAATCTTTAAGAATCCAAAGGGTTTTAAATGGACTTTACAGTGTGCGGCAGCCTTCAAGGAGCTATAGGACTTACTCATATACCCTTTCATCCTCTCCAAGCTTATTCCAGGGGAGGACTTGTATTTCCACCTAACCGTCAATGACCAGGCACTCTCTTGTGTTGTTTAGAGTAAAAGGGAGAGAATTCAAGCTTGTATATTACGGCTGTATTATTCTCTAAGGGCCTAAGGTTAGGTATACTAGAGCAAAAAAATTTACCTTAGCTGTTGTCATCTTGGTACGTCGACTCAAGCCTTACTTCTAAGCGCACTAGATTATCTTACTCATAGATCAGCTACTATGCATACTGCTGCAGAAGCTTGATGTGTCTCGGTAGATGGTGAAGTACGCAATGGAGCTGAGTACGTACAAAATCCAATATCAACCATGAATAGCCTACAAGGCATAAGTGCTGGCCGACTTCATGGTAGAATACAAAGGAGAGAAGGAAGCACCACTAAGGGATGATAAGCTGGTGTGGACTCTCTATGTTTGATGGATCATTTAGCTCAGGGGAGAGAGGTGTAGCCTTAATACTTACCAGACTGCATAAGACCACTATCTATTATGCCCTTAAGTTTGGGTTCTACACTAGCAATAACGAATCCGGATACAAGGCATTGATAGCCGATCTTAAGCTGGCGAAAGGGATCAGCACTAAACATTTACAAATTTTCTCAAACTCAATGCTTATCATCTAGCAAGTCCGAGGTAAATATGAGAACAGGGACGACACCATGGTAAAGTACTTAGAGAAAGTAAGGAGTCTCCTAGCTGAGTTTTCTTTGTAAACCATCACAAAGATCCCTTGAATCGAAAATTCAACAATAGATTGGTTGTCCAAGCTTGCCTCTATAGAGATACAAAAGCTCGAGGGAGAAGCCCAAGGTAAAGGATAGGAAGATTTTTATAGAGTACTTGCTAGAGAAAAGCATAACTGTAGATTCAACTGAGGTCTTAAAGCTCACGATAGCACCATTAGAGTCAAGTTGGATAAACCCCATCAGGAGTTACTTAGAGCAAGGTACACTCCTAGAGGATAGGAGAGAGGCAAAGAACTATACATCAATCAATGGCATCCTATGTAGTAAGGGAGTTGGCTTCTCTTATTTAGATGCCTCCAAGTAAACGAATGGCTATACGTCATGAAAGAGCTATCTGATGGAGTGTGCAGCAACCACATTCAGTCCCAAACCTTCTACATCTGAGCTTTACAACTCGAACATTATTGGCCTACCATGAGGCAGGATGGAAAGATTGTAGCCCAAAAGTGTCCCCAATATTAAAAGTATGCCCCAATCAGTCACACCCCTAGCACCAATCTCCAACCCTTGATCAATTCGTAGCCATTCACCCAGTAGGGCATTGATATCCTCAACGCCTTCCCTAAGGCCTTAGGAGGTCGACAATACATCATTGTAGCTGCCAACTACTTTACCAAGTAGGTCGAGGCTAAGGTTGTGGTCGTGGCTAAGATCACCGAGAGGAACATTAAGTCATTCATTCGGAACAATATCCTCTCTAAATGTGGGGTTGCCTATACCCTCATCATAGACAAGGGGTGTCAATATGATGACCCCAAGTTCAAAAAATTTTATGCCAAGTACCACATCATGCCTCACTTCACATTGGTTGCTAACCCTCAATCGATTGGCTAAGTTGAAGATTAGATCATCCTTGAGAGCTTGAAGAAGAGGGTAGACTAAGCTCAAGGTGCTTGGGCAAATGAGTTGCCTAATATCTTATGGGGATACAGAACTACCCATTATATCTCTATAGGCGAAACCTTATTTTGCTTAGCATTCGGATCGGAGGCAATCCTCCCTATTGAGCTAAAACTTCCCAACATTCAAACTCAAAGTTTCAATGCTATCCTAAATGAGTCCTTACTATAAGCTAGCATCGACACTATAGAAGAAATCAGAGACCTCGCTGCAGCTCTGATAACTGCTTATCAAAGCCGAGCAGCCAAATACTATGATCAAAAGGTCAAATATAAAGAGTTCAAGGTCGGTGACCTAGTATGCCAGAAGTGAAAAGTCCTAGACTCACGACAAGGATGAGTTAAGTTGGCCCCCAATTAGGAAGATTCGATTAGGGTAAGAGAGAGCTTAGGAAATGGAATATACAAATTGGAAAGATTAGATGGTGAGCTCATTCTACGCACTTGGAAAACTGATATCCTTAGGCTATATTTCGATTAATGTACAAATTCCTTGTAAATATTTTCATGAATATCAATGAAATTTCCGTTCCTCATGTATGCTGTATATGTTTACTTTTTTCCTTCTCTTACTCTCATACTAAGTTCTAGCCCTTAAATGGTGAACAAACCCATTATTTGAGCAAGTCAAAGCATCGCTAACCTAATCCTCTTAGGTAACCTTAGTAAGGGAAAACACCCCTTATACAATTGAAGGACTCCTACTACCTGAGCAGGTCCGAAAGCTACTGTCTTGACCCTGTCGGGTAACCTTAGCAAGGGAAAATACCCATTGTATAATTGGAGGATTCCTACTACCTGGGCAGGTTAGAAAACCATCGACTTTACCCCTTCAAGTAACTTTAGCAAAAGGGAACACTCCTTAAGGGGCTCCTACTACTTGGGTAAGTCAAAACGTTACTAACCTGACCTTCCCTAAGTAGCTTCAATAAGGGGAAACACCCCTTACGCAACTAAGGAACTCCTCTATTAGATAAACGTCAACCTTACAAAATAATTCGAAGTATGCAGTCAACTACAAAAGCGCAACGACTAAGTGCCAAACTATACTACCTAACAAGCACAACGAATTATTAATAAGCACTAAGAAACAAAAAGAGGTAAGATAAAAATTTATTTTTCAACAATCAAAGAGTAAGTACAAGTAGTTGGGGACGACATACCGGCCTAAAGCAATACAAGTACATAAAAAAGATAGAAAAGGAAAAATAATGCTCATCGCTTCAGATCAACCATCTTCGGTAAGTCTAAGAAGTCTAATGCACCTACTTGCTCGAAGGATCGATCTATTTAGGCTGTTGGGCCTTGAGCCGCTTAGACTTAGGTCGAAGGAGGAGGAGGAAAGGGCTACTAACTCTGGTCAGCAGAAGGGTTACCCTGACCCTATTATATCTTTATAGCACCTTCTTAATTAACCCTTATAGATGACTGAAAGCTGTTATATTAATTATTAGGCTAAGCCCATTATTTATTTAAGTTGTATTCCTTATTGGCTAGGTAATAAGGCTTAAGGAATCCAGTTTATATTGGGATAATTAAGGAAGATTTGGCTTAGTAGGCTCGAAATAGAGATTGTTAGATTAGTCTGTCTACCTCCAACCTTTCCTAGGTAAGCTCATGTACCATGAGGAAGGTTATTAGCCTTGGGCCCTTGCAAACTCATTCTAGATAATTATGAAATAGGTAAAACTCCATCTCATCCATCAATCGTCAAGATGATTCAATGGATGTCATCAAGCCCAAGAGCCTATAAATACTTAGTCATTCCTTCTCATTTGACGTAACTTTAGAGATAAGAGAAATGGTGTTCCATTATGAAAACTCTGCTCTCTAAGATTAAATAGCGTTCAAGCAAAGAATGGACTTAATTACTCAAGAATTACCAGGTTGACATCTTAGGTTCCCTAGGCTCCCTTGCCTGTTACTTATGTATTTAAGACTTCGGAATTACTCATTCCACCTATCTATCATTCTCTCTCCAATCATCCTATTAAGTGTTATCTCCATATCACTATTTTGAGGCCACATGTAATACAATACTCGTGTGACTCACACAGGATTGCTCTAATTAGAACCCCTCATCTACAACCCATTATTGAGCTACTGGGGCGCAAGTGGATGAAGGAGCTTCTTGTATAATCCTGGAAGTAGGAAAGGGACTGCTGATTCTAGATAGTAGGAGGGTTACCTAGACCTTGTTTTGTCTCTATAACACCTTTTGAAGTGACCCCCTACTGAGTTGCTGAGGCCAAAGTAGATGAAAGAGCCTCTTGTGTAACCTCGACAGCAAGAGGGGTGCCTTAGGCTACTTTAGCTGGTAGAGCAGCCATCTGTTCTCTCTCTTTAGCTGGCCTCTCATTCTTATGTGTAAGCTCATCTAACCAATCCAAAAAGCCTAAGTCAAGGTTGGGATGATGTTCTAGGACATTTTGATGAATCTCCCGACTACACTCGACAACGATATCCTAACACTCCTTAGCCCACTGTCATGATTTGAAGAAGTTCTCTAAAACCTTCTCCTCGGCAGCCTTATTGGGCACTTTGCCATTTTCTAGATCGGTGATGAGCTCCTTCATCTCCCCAGCCTCCTCGAGGATTCTCTACTCCAGTTTGACCTTTTAACCAGCTAGCTCTAGTAAAGTATCTTTGGTAAAGTTACATTCAGCTGCCTTTGTTACTAGCTCTATCTGTAGATTGGAGATTAACACGTTTAGCTCTAGGTTGCATTGGTTAAGCTCTTCTTTGGCCTTTCTCTCTTCTTCTAACTTTTTAGCTTAGGACTTGCGCTTCTCTTCTAGCTAAACCTTCAATGCCTTAACCTCCTTGCTAGTATCCTTGGCCTCTTGCTGGCCTTCCCTTTCCTTCTGCAGTATGACCTCTAAAGCAGCATTCTACACATAACAATGATGTAAACATCAATTAGCCTTGTGAAATTTCTTAAGAATTTGCTTAGAAGAAGACTCTGCCTCCTCTAAATCCTTCGATTCACCAAGCATAGTTGATCGAAGATCTTTTACCTCTTCTAACACCTCTTTGTAGAGATTGACCCATAGCAACACCTGAACATGATACTACATATTGAGAAGGACAGCATCAGTAGCACGAAGAAGACATAGAAAAACATTACAAAAAAAAAAGGAAAAAGAAAAGGGATGACTTATAGTAATAAACGTGCATTTAATAGTTCAAGGAGTTGAGGTGAACCCTAAATTCAAGGGGGTCATCTAATTGACGCGTTAATGTTATCTATAGGACGCTTGAGTTTGTTGGGGTGAAAGACCCCATTGACACCTCTAAGCTAAGAGCCCAGTGATGTAGCATTATATTACCTCGTGATAAAGAAAGTATTTGAAAAGTTAGCTTCCACAAGAAGTTTTACCGAGGCCCCTTCAACTTTTATGTCATTGAAAGAACTTCCTCAATGCTTCAACAACACTACGCCTCGATACACACAGGTTAGCTTGACTTAGTCCTACTAGCCTATACCATCCAATACCTCTACATACCTAGTACCTCTACTTTGCACTCCTATCACTTGAAGTGCCTAATCTACCAAATTTTCACCTCAACGTAAATTGCTCGGCTCGACCTTATGAGCACTCAGCTCAGACTGTTCTCCAGCTTGGCACTTGAATCGTCATCTCTGCATAAGTGTGTTCTCTTCAGATCACTTCACCTTGCTAACCCTTGTGTTTAGCTTGGATCTCCCCATCGAGAGTCTCCTCTATCCTAACCAGACAAAGGGCTAACTTCTTAACATTCTTTGTCGACTAAGGAGGTTGGATCTCCTGTATCCAACCTTGGGGCTAAAGCACCTAGCTCAAACTAGTTGGTAGCTTGCTTGGTTTGGTCACTCTTATTCGACCCCTAAGTTACCCAACTAGAAGATCTTTACCTCGGCCTTTTGCTAGTATGCGCTTTAGCCACGCCACATCAATACCTCCACCATGACATTGGCATAATAACATTATCACCATGTCACTTATCTAATATGAGCACCTTAGAACTAGATTGAACATACACTTGAGAAGCCCATCTTTCCCCTCTCCTTACCTCCACAACGGTAATGAAGCTATGTGGAGCCAAGCATGGTAGGGGGAGGTAAGTGTTAATATAGCCTTTTAGACTTAGACCCTTCAAGCTTATGTTAACCTAATTGGGCTTATGGCCTAAGTTGTACTTCTCTAGGCTCAGCCTCCTTATCTTCATGATCAACCTTAGCCTAAGCCCATTATACAGCTTGTCCAACTACTAAGGTCACCAATAGCTAGGAGACTGCAGATAAGACTTAGCAGTTGAGTCAATAACTACTTTCTACATTTGCGGATCACGTCAGACCTTGCAACTCTACTATCAATTACTTGCGGACGTGACTTCTACCTACTAATAACTTTCCAACTGTTAGCTCTACTCCTCTATAAATTCAAGACTATCACCTAACAGTAAACCACCTGATGCTTTGCACACTCAAGTTATTTACTACCATCTTATGCTCTTGCTATCTATATACCCCTTTTATTGATTTAAGCATCAGAGTGACTATGCTGAACAATAACTCGACGTTATTCACCTGTTCTTGTTTTACAAGATCATATTGTCATGCAATGTCCAAATCGCTTTAAATCTCTATTGACCAAAACCTAAAGCAAAACCAAGTTGAGTTTGAGTATTAATCAAATCTAAGCCAAGTGTAGATATTATTCTTGTTTTAGTCAAATTAATAATATTTTTTAAATCATCAAGTTAAAATGAGCTTAATTAAGTCGAGTTAAACTCATAAAGTACCACTTTGAGTCGAATTTGAATTTAAAATTGTAAGCTCGATCGAGTTTGAGTTCGATCTTTACCTTTAAAATTCCAAGTCTAATTTAAGTCGAGCACAGCACTGTATCATCTTGAGTTGACTCATTTACACTCATAAGTAGAGTTGCGCACCAAGCAGAACCGGCTTGAAACCAATTCACAGGTTGATGATTAGTTGAACCGTACTCGACCCTTAAGGCTATGGGTCCAAGGCGTTTTAAGTAAACTAGCGGTTCAAGGGCCTATTCAAAACCCCTTAAACCATGCCTTTATTTATTTATTTTTAAATTAAATTTTCTACATTTCTGTCAACTATTATTAACAATTTGTTACTTACTTGCGTATTTCTATTTTCTTTCTCAAATAATTTCAATACTTTTATGTAGACACATAGTGACTTGTAAACGATTCACTTTTATTTTCGATTTTAAATTTTTTCCGTTTCGAAATAATTGATTTGGATCGCATGAGCACATAGTTATCAAAATCGCAATTTTATCTATACGATTCTATAAGTTTATGATTTTAGGAGGATTTTCTAAGTTAATTTGTGTATAAAATCATTTTTTTCTATAAACTTACATTTTAAATTGATCCTACATGTCAAACTTGATAGAAATTTACTTTTTTAACCTAATTTACCGATTCTATATATATTAGTGGAATGAGTAAAAAATAGAAAAATATAACCAAGCTTCTATTATCACATTAACTATTAAAGTATTAAATTATCTTCCCTATCGTATTCTAAATTTCTTCCTCTTTCTTTCTCCCATTCCTTTCTTCGATATTCATAGCATTCATTCGGGTTTCAATTCTAATAGAAAAGTTTATAAGAAAAATCATATATTTAAGTTTATACCATTAACAACTTAAAATGAGATAAAATAGTTGGTTTCATTCGATTCATTGCTTTTTTCAAACAAAATAATGGAAAAAAATAGTTTCGACTTGCTTATCTATGTTCCATGAATGTTATATTACTGATTAAGAATTTTTTTATGGAAAAAGAACTTAATTTCTTTATTTATTTATTTTTATCATGTATTTCAATTATTTTTTTATAACCATTATTTTTATTATATATTTTATATAGGTCATAGAAATTTATGCTTTTACGTTTCAATTTTATGTTTCAATTCTACAGACCTTTTAGTAATTCTAAGTAGAATTACTAATTTGACAACTTTACATGAACTTGATGGTGTTTGATTTGTTTTATTTTTTGTTTTTAAATTGAAGTTTGGGCGGACCCAAACCAGTGGCTAAACCGCCAGTTTAAGGGTTTATTAGGTCAACGGTTCTCTAAGACCAAATTGCTTAGGCTTTTAGGGTCAGACGGTTTGTCAACCAATTCAAACATATCCCCATTTGGGCTAAGCCAGTTAAAAGGCTTGTCAAGTCGGTTTACGATTTAAAACTGACCCTTGCACAAATCTACTTATAGAAAAAATCACTTGAATATTACCAATATTATAGCATTATGGGAACAAGTGGTTGACATGAGGTACTACGAGAACCGTTCAATATAAGTCTGGGAAATAACGATAGACGTTGTTCGGAAGAATATAAATGTTAAGCGAAACATAAATCTATAATTGTTTTCATCAAGGGATTAATCTGTCTTTACGTCCACCTTCGTAAAAGTAGGTTTTCATTTTTCTTCTTTTTTTGGTAATTTATCGATTTTTTTTTTTTTTCGAATAGTTGTAAGAGCCATATTATTCTTATGTCTGTGGTACAAGAATTAATCCAGGCTTGATGAAGAATCCAGTTCTTATTTTTCTTAAATTTCAGACATTCGGTAGAAAAAAGCAACTTAGAGTTGCTACCAAAATTCCTAGTAATTACTGCTTTATATATAGAGAGAGACATCGAGGGAGAGAGAAATACAAATATAGATATATTATAAGTGACATGGAATCATAAATAATAAAAAATTCATAGAAACGTCTTTTGAATAATTATTGTAAAAGTTCGTCAAAGATAAAACACGTATGGTTGAGTGCTTAATAGTAAAAAATAAGCAATCAACTCATCCTATGTAGATAATGTTGGCTACAGATAAACCTATTCATGGGCCGATTCTGAATAGTGAATCAACTCAATTTAGTTTAAGGTGAAGCCAAATCGATCTTTAAATTGCTAGGCTACAAGGGCCTAGGCAACTATCTAGGCTTGCTAAACCAGTGAGTTGTGTAATCGGTGGGTTAACTCACTGTTGAATCAGCCGGTTTTGCCTTTTTTTTTTTTTTATCAAATGTGAAAATTTCATCTCCTTTTAAAAAAAATTAAAGAAACAAAACAAAGAAGATTTTGTTTTTCTATAGCTATTTATAATTAATAATTGCATTATATTTTATTTTTCTACTATAATTCATAATTTTACAACTAAGAAAAATTATTTATTCGTTACAACTTCCTTCGCTTTGCTTGATATTACTCATTATTTTGATATTATACTAATATTAACTTTATGCAAGATAAACCTATTAATTTGAAACGAAGTAAAATTTTAATTGGAAATATTAGTTAATTGTATACGCAATATTAAAACTAATTATTTTGAAGAAAATAGACTTGAAAATTAATAAAAAAATTAAAAATTATTAATATAAATAATAAAATTAAAAAAACAAAAAAAAAAGAGTCACTTTAAGAGCCAACAAATTAGCCCTTGAACGTCAAGCCTATTGAACCAATCTAGAATTGTGATTAGCCGGATCGATCATGGTTCAACCTTTTATCGATCCATGAATTGGCAGTTGTGGGTTGATGCGACCTAATGACTAGGTCTAACCACAGGTTTCTTCCACCCAAATATATATATATATATATATATATATATATATAGACAATAGCCATAAATTATAATTTCCTGGGGTAGCTTATTGTTATGAAAATTTCATTTTGTTTCTTTCCTTACTCTACGTATGCTCCCAATTTAGGTGTGATAACGTGAACTTTGTTATGTGTAATTGGTTTTGTTAGGTAATCGTCATCGGGTTTCACGTGGAGATGGGCGATTGCTTTGTTGGATGCCCTTCGAGTAGTTTTTTATGTTCCAAAAAAAATGAGGAACTTGCTTGGGGATATGTCTCCTCGATGATGTTTGTGTTTTTGTTGCTGTTGTGGCTGGATGATTCTATCTATACCGTGTGAACTTTGTTCCTTCTATGTTTCAGTTTAATCGGAAAAAAAAAAAGAAAAAAAGAAAAAGAAGAAGAAGAAGGGACTATAAACGCATCAAGTAAAGATGGGAATTATTCTTTTTCCATGATGAGTTTTTATTAAACATGTTGGAAGGAATATCCGATACGATTAAAGTGGCGGAAAGAACTACCGTGAACCTTTAATAATTAACCTATTCTTAATGGCATAAAACTTATCTTATAATGTTGGAATCATGAACGAACTATAATCTGAATAATGTGATTATACATAGTCATGAACTGGACATGTAGTCTGTAGATGACGACGAATCTTTGTCCTATGGCTTAACTCTTCTAACAAATAAAAGAAATTATACGTACAATAGGGTTGGTTTCAGCCCAAAAAGTGGGCCCAAATAAGGTGAAATACCGGGCAATAAAAATGGCCCAATGGAATCCTCTATACTGTTACAAAATGAGATAATTATATTATAATGTGTAAAGATTGTGGATGTAGATGATTAACGTAAAAAATACGTAGTATGTATGTTTTCAGTCAAGTTCAAACAGAGTTAATGTAATTATAGTAAGGAGTCGACAATATACTTTGTATGTATCATATATTATAACTAACTATGGTAACAAAACTAATATAATTATAATGAAAAATATACAATATATAACTATCAATCGGATTTGAATACGTAAGTTTGATTGTAGATAATAATCTAAAAAACTATTATCAAAATTATTATATATTTAAGTATAATTAATAATTATATATCAAATGCACATATATTTTAACTTATATTATCTATACAACATGAAATGAAATCAATGGTATCACATATCATAGTTATGATTTATCCACGGCCTGCACCACTTGAAGAAATGAATATCATCTCCCTTGTGATTGTCCAGTTTATAGAAAAATAAATAAATTCATTAATTAAGAGCCAGGAGTATAAAACTCTGTGCGTGGGTTCGCAGCCGTTTAAATAACATTTAATACGGACCTACGCCTATTCTATTTCCAAAACGAGAACCTTAGACCAGGGGATGCCCATCGCAAAAACAAAACGAAAGAGGGACCCAGGAGACGTTCCGAAATGACGTTTTCCAGCAAAACTGGTAGTGCGCAACGTGAATCAGTTCATTGACCCTAAGTTGACGAAAACAATAAAATAGTAACACAAAGGGCAAAAAGTGAAAAATAAAAATAAAACCTGAATCAGTGTTGTCCACTACTTGTATGATGTATAAGTAGTAAATAAATATTAATAAAATTGGGATATATAGTAGTATGGATGTAGTTTTCTTAATAACTGCCTGTTACTACTATCATGCATGTGAACTTCACCGGGACAGATCCATCACAGTGTATGTGCACTACATGTAATCTATAACACCAATGAAGCATGTCTTTAAACAATCCTATATAAGTACTGGATGAACCTATGACAGTTGGTCTAACATTCACACCTCCAACAGATCATACATATTATTACATACGTCTCTTTCCTCGGACATAGATATCATGTGTCCTTGTCGATCATATGTGAAGAATAAATACGGTTTTCTTAATGTTTCCGAAGAACCACCGAGTGATCATATAGAGGAGCCGGTTGAAGAGAAACATGACCCTCCGCCTGAATCCAACAAGGGAGGATGCACTTCATGCCATCCATCTAAAGAAGACCTCAAAAAAGCCTTGAAAATTTTTTCTCCCAAAAGAAAGAGGACATAGCATGAACCATAGCAAAGCAGCGATCAAACGTTTTAGCTCCGGGAAGTTCATTGAGTAGTGTACTGCTATTGCATTTTCTTATGTTTATGTCGCCTTTAAAGTGTGAGCCATGTAGGTGTCGTAATCTGGTTATGTCAATCAAGCTTTACATTGAATTGGCATGGTGTGGTTTCAAGTATTAAGCTTCTTCTTTTGATTACAATAAAGAGTCGCAGGCATGTGTCAGATGTAGAAGTTGTTTAAGTTACTATTCACATTATTTTGACACGTGTGCACTAATTACTTGCTCATGTGAGATACTGATGCACACATATAAATACTAGCCTTGTACATACATTCAGTTATGATAGTCAATGAACACATTTTAGTTTTCATTCTTTCTCTGCAATGGCTCATCTTCTGCAGTTGTTCTTTAATTGGACATAATAAGTTCTCAATCCATCACCTTTCATTTTGTTCAATTCGACGAGCTTAATATGATATTAGAGCACTAGGTTACACACTATTTCGGCTGAATTTTGTTCTTCCATTGGCTATTTCTCTATGATTCGAACTGTTTTGTCTATGTGATTCATCATGAACATGAAGTAAGAATTGTCTTACAGTGATTCATTGTTCCAATTTGGATCTGGCAACCTAAGGACTACGATCATGAACGTAATCTTTAATGGAACTAAGCTTCCTAGTTGGAATTGGTCAATTAGATTAGAATTAGATTAGCACTTAGAGCTAAGTCGAAATTAGCATTTATTGATGGTTCAATTCCAAAATCGAAGTTAAATTCTCCTAACGAACAAAAGTGGATTCATTGTGCCTTTATGATAAGATATTGGAATTTAAATTTTATGGTTAAGGAATTATTGGAGGGTTTCCTATATGCCAAATCCGCTAGAGAGCTATGGGAAGATATGTATGAAAGGTTTGGCCTTCCAAATGGACCGTTATTGTATTAGCTTTAGTCAGGAATTGTTAATTCTTAACAAGGTAGTATGCTATAACTATGTACTACAACAAATTAAAGAAATTATGGGATATATTAAGTAGTTTGACATCTTTACCTATTTATGAATGTAGTGCTATGAACAATTGTTGTTGTGATCCCATAAATATGATGGTAGATATGGATAATAAGACAAAACTTGTTCAGTTTTTTTATGAGGGTCAATGATATGCATGAAAACACTAGAAATCAAATTCTATTTATGGAGCCTTTGCCATCGACAAATAAAACTTACCATCTTGTTTTCCAAATTGAGAAGCCAAAACAAGTTACCTTTGCATTTTAGTTGAATAGAGAATTTGCTACATTTGTTGTGAAGAATCAAAAGAAATTTGGGAATAATGATAGGAAGGACAAGAGGATTAAAGGAGATAGGTCACACAATTGAGAATTTCTTCAAGATAATTGGATATTCAAAATGGTTCAAGGGTATGAAAGAAAAAACTTCTAGTGAAGTGGTTGCTTATGTTCCAATAATCTAGTTGATATCGGCAATGATGTGAATCAATGAAATGTTATGGATTTGAATACTAGAGGCATGGCTTATGTTGCAGTTGATAATTCTCAACTTGTGTCTAAGATATGTCATGAAGTTTTAAAGGCAATGAAAGAGTAGAACATAGTAGATGAGCACGCTTCAATGATGGCATTTGTAGGTAACAACCATGTCTTGGCTTCTTCTACTAACTATGATAATAAATCGGTTAATTGGATTGTAAACTTGAGTGCTTTGAACCACATAACTCTATACCTAAATCTTCTTATCAATAAACACGTATTACCCAAACCTATACATGTCAAGCTTCCCAATGAAAATATGTTTACTGTCCAGACAGTTGGAAATATCAACCTAAACAATCACATTATATTGATGGATGTTTTCCTCATGCGAAACTTTTGTTGCAATCTTTTATTAGTCAATAAACTACTTTCCAAAACTAATTTGATTGCTATGTATGATGCCTAAAATTTTCAATTTTAGGACCTCAAATTAAAACAATCGTTACTTCAGCTGAGAGCTATTATGGACTATACATAATGAGCTTAAAGCCTCTTGAGGAAAGTTTGTTATCTACTAATTATTTTGTTCCCATTTCTATTCATTGTTCTTCTCCTAGTTTTGTTTCTATACTTCATCCCAATAAAGGTATGTTCATAGATCTATTTCATAGTAGACTAAAGTTTCAAAGCTACAGCATTTATCACAATTCAAACATTCAAATTGATCCAAATTTTTTTGTGACTCTTGTCACTTGGTAAGTTTCATTGTCTACCATTTAATCATTGTATTTCTACATCTTTGCACCCTTTTGATTTTATTCGTTTGGATATACGGGGATCATATAACACTAGCTCTATTTCTAGTGCTAAATTTTTCTTGACAATTATTAATGATAATACAAAAGGCACCTAAACTTTTTTGATGACTCACAAATATCAAGTTCCCTCTCTTTTGTCGAATTTCATTGCCTATATTCAAATACAATTCAATATTACACGAAAAGTTATCAGTTTAGACAATGGTGGAGAGTTTATGTTTAGTGAATGCCAATCTTTATTTGCTAAACATGAAATTAAATTTCTTAATGAAGAACCCGGTTCTTCTTCTTCTTAAATTTCTCACATCCGGTTGGGAAAAGTTACTTAGATTATGCTTAGGTTGTAGGAAGGAAAAGGAGATGGGAGGAATTTGGAAATAAAATTGTACGATTCCCTTACTTGGAAATGGAAGGGAAAGGAGAGGAAATGGATTTGGGAAAGCAAGTTTTCCTCTAAGTCCATTAAAAACCATTTTCTCCAATTGGGAGGGATTGTAATGAAATGCATATTTGCCCTTGAAATGACAACATATTATGCAATTATAGTGTCATTTATGGCATTTTAACAAGATAAAAAAAAATTATATTATCAACTTACCTTCCACTTCCTTTCTCTTCTTTGTTCAACTAAGGGAATTTATGTTTTTCTTTTCATTTTCTTTTCCTTCTTATTCTTTTCTTCCCTCTTAATTCCTTCTTTCTTTCCAAATATAGTGTTAGAGTTACTGCTAAGTATCTTTAGATTTTAAAATGCTCTGATGTGGAACTCAGATTTTCATTATTTGCGGAAGGTGGATTCTAAAACCACTTCTCTAGACTGTCGTGTCTATTTTCACACAAATTTCACCGATAAATGCTAAAACACATAGCTAAATGCACAATAGCCCACAATTAGCAATCAAGTCATTATATATTAGTGCGACGTGGACTGTACTTTTATAAATTGTAACTTCCCGGGTTAGCTTATCGTTAACAAAAATTTCTTTTCTTTTTTTGTTATTATTTTTATTTCCCCCCTACGTCCGATCCTACTTAGGTGTAATAAGGTGAATTTTGAATGTCTTGGTTCTGTTGGGTAATCGTCCTCGGGTTTCACGTGGAGAGGAAGACGTCAAAATGGTTACGAGAGTGAGTATAAACTATAAACGCATAAAGTAGAGAGGGGGAATTATTCTTCATCCATGATAAGTTTTTATTTAACATGTTCGGAGGAATATCGGATACGATTGAAGTGGCGGAAAGAACTACGGTGAACACGTCTTAATTTAATAATAATTAACCTATTCTTAATGGCATAAAACCTATCTTATATTGTTGAATCTTGAATGTACTATAATTTAAGTAATGTGATTTTATATAGACATGCCTACGAGGAATCTTTGTCGTATAGCTTAATTCTGATTTTTGAGCAAGCATAGCTTAATTTTTTCAACTAATGAAAGAAATGATTTGTGTAATGATGTTGGCGCCACCCCAAAAAGTAGGCTGAAACTAGGTGAACTACCAAGCAATAAAAATGGCCCCATAGAATACTCTATGTTCTTACAAAGCCTTTTTTTTCAAATATAAAAGTAAATCGAGATACATGTTATAATATATTATATGAAAAAAATGTTTTTCTTTCTTTTTTGTTGAGTTTAAATAAAAGATCAATGTTATAATACTTAGTATAAATAGATAGTATAGATTTACTAATTTAGAGTACCAATAAAGAATTATATTGATGATAGAACTAGCACAATTATAACAAGAAGTTTATAATAACATTTCCCATACACACCAAATGTTATAAATACCATGACAAAGTAACTAAGTTATGAGATTGAGTTGATAATGTTCTTATATATATATACCACATGTCATAAGTATGATTTATCCCTAATTTGACCGGTTGAAAACATATATGCTTTACTTTCACTCGGAAGTAAAGATTATCTCCCTTGTAAATGTCCAGCCTAAAAGAAAGAAAAAAGATAAAAAACAAGGCCAGGCGTATAAAACTTTTAGAGGCATTTAAGTACACATGTAATAAGGCCTACGGCAATTCTATTTCCAGAGTGAGAACTTGAGACCAGGAGTTGCCCATTGCAAAAGCAAAATTAAAAAGGGACCCGGGAGATGCTCCGAAATGACATTTTCCAGCTAAACTGTGGCAGTGCGCAACGAGAGTCACTGCATTGACCCTATGTTGACGAAAACGCTAAAATAGTAAAACAAAGCCATCTCCCTATAAGTACTAGATGAACCTATAACAGTTGGTGTCACACTCACATCTGCATCAGATCATACATACCTCTCTTTCCTCGGACGTCGATACCATGTGTACTCGTCGATTGGACGTGAAAGATAAATATCGTTTTCTTAATGTCTCCGAAGAACCACCAAGTGATTACAAAGAGAAACCAGTTGAAGAGAAACATGAACCTCCACCTGAATCCAACAACGGAGGATGCACTTCATGTCTCCCATCCAAGGAAGATCTCAAGAGAGCCTTGAAAATTTTTTCTCCCAAAAGAAGAGGAGACGCCATGAACAAAAGGAAAGCAGCGACCAAACATTTTAGTTCGGGGAATTTGATTAAGTAAGGTACAGGTATTACATTTTCTTAAGTTTTTGTCGCCTTTAAAGTGTGTACCATGTTGTTATTGTGGTCTGATTGTGTCAATCAAACTTTACTTTGAATTGGCATGGTGTGGTCTGGATATTATGCTACACTTCCTTTTCTTCTTCTTCGTTATTTTGTACCTTATTTATCATTTTTTATATGATTTGTATGTATTTGAAATTTTGAGAAATTATCTTATCTATATTTTATATATTTATATTTCATAATTATGATAAATATCATGATTAAAGTATAAAAATTGGAAAGTAAAAATCCATGTACCATAAGAGAAAAAGGTTTAATAATCATACTTGATATATTAAAAAGGATATTTTAATTAAAATAAGTAAGGTAAAAGGTAGGGGAAAGTCTTGTGATGGACTGCAGACAAGGATGGTAAAGAGGGTGGAGTTGGATTGTTAGTATGAGATAAGTCTGGGAAAGTTCTAGGAGGTGTTTATAAGCATATTTATAGAGTTTCTCCTTTGGAAGCAAAATTGATGGCAATTGCTGAAAGTTTAAGATAGGCACAATGACAATATTATAAGTTGGTGATCTTGGAAATGGACTCAACTCTAGCAATTGACTAGATTCAAAAACCAAACATTAACTTAGATCTTTATCATTCAATTTTGGCTTAGTGTACTAACTTTGTTTCTTTTTTTTATCATGTCATCTTATGCAGGGTAATCCATGATGTGAATCATGTGGCTAACTTATTAGCAAAGGCTGGACAAAGGACTTCCTACTATGTCTATTTTGATTCTACTATTCCTAGTTTTATTTCCAATGCGGTAGCTAAAGACTTTGAGGGATGTTATGTTTCTCCTAATTTAGTTGTTGATCCAAGGTGATGTTTTTTCCTGGACTATTTAGACGACTTTTTAGTATGTATTTTGTTTTTCGATTAAAGTAATATAAGTTTGATGCTTTTCTACCAAAAAGGAAAAAACTTTATTGGGATTTGTTACTTATCTAATTTGTACTTATATTCTTATCTTTTGCTATTTTATTCTTGATAAACACAAGGTTTTAATAAATGAAAAATAGATAGCAAAAAGATAGAAAAAAATCGATGAAACAAAGAGACCTAATCAATCGTGATCCACTTTTAGTTAAATAGTGGAAGATCAATATAAAAACAAAGAAGATTGAGTTGAACTTTATTTATATCTGGGTCCAAATCTGTAGATTCAAACTTGATCAAATGACTCGGTCAAATGTAGAAAACATAGGTTAATTGTAACTTCCTAGAACTTAGATATGTATCCTTATCAACTACTGATACATCAAGCATAAACATTTGCTAAAATCTCTAAATAAATATAATAAAATTTAATTCTTCAAATTAATAAAAAAAAAAACTTCTAAATAAATTTCAAAAGCTAAAAATAAGAATTTACTAATTGCAGAACAACTTTAATTGTCCTAACTCATTGCTACTCCCCATCCTAGTAATATTGACGATTGCATCCAAAATCATCAAACTCGTAATTTCTACTCAAGTACTTATACTTGAAAAATTAATATGAGTTAAGCCAAAACCTAACAAGGAAAACAACAAACACATGTGCATGATACATACCACCAATAAGTCATATGCATAACAATGATAACTAATGCAACTAACACAATTTATTATCTTGATTATTAGCTAGTAGCTAACACAGTCTTGGCGTTCTAAGACTTAAGGCAACTCATAACTTCTAGACAAGTAATATATATATATATATATATTATGTGTCATACCCATCACTCTAGTAATCCTTCCTAAAATTTACTTAGGTCATCTCAATACGGAATTTCCACTTAAGACAAGTCGCTTAAGATCACTAGGTGTCTTACTAATCCTTTTGGACCCTACCAAAGGAAGGTTGAAGCAAGACAAGCAAAAGCAACATAAATTTCTTTGAGTCCTAGTTTGAATTAATTCCACTTAAATAATTACTCTAAACAAGCACAATAAGCAAACATGTATCTTGTACCTGGATTAGCAATAACGTGAATATTTATTAAATCAACTCTTAGTCTTGAAGCAAAAATTACATAAGATATCTTATTTTTAGTAGTCCATTTTGATATTGAAATTTTAGTACTCTATCTTTGACTATTCCTTTTCTAACTTAATTCCATGGATATAAACTAGAGCTACTTTAAAAATTCTTAACTATCTTTTAAGGTACTTAAATATTAAAATAATTTTAGATTTATTAATTTATTACTTTATTTAAGTAAAGAAAATAGAAGCAATTTATTCAATATTGTAAAATATGATTGGATGATACAGCATAGAAACCAAAACACATGGCATGAAATTTACACACACGCCACATAACTTTAAGCAATATATAGCGTGTGCTCAAATTTCTTACATATCATATGCCTACTTATACATGGTGTGTACAACCTTAACATACTATGTACTTCATCCTCAATATCTCCTTTTTTATTTTTCTAATAACAATTCAATTAAAAATGAAATATTAACTCTCTCCGTCATCTTTAAGACCAAACCTAAAGTAATTTAGATTCGAGTTTACTCTTTGATTCTAATACTCTTAATAATTAATAACGTTTTGATTTGTTTTTCCAAATCTAAAAGAATTGCAGATTCATAACTATAATAATAGGAATTTGAGTCATGCCTTTTATGATCCTTTAATTTGGAATTTCAATATCATTGAGAATACTTGTGCCATCATAAAAGCCTTTCAAATAAAGATCTCTATAGTTAGACATAATTTCAGTGCAATCATGCTATACAAAAACTTGCTTCATACATTGATTAACATTTGAGTTATAGCATTAGATTACAAAAACTTGTTTCATACACTCATTAACATTTGAGTTATAGCCTTAGATTCACATCGCTATAATGTATATCATAACTCCAAAAAACCTTAACATAACCGATTCTTTAAATTAGTTTTAATTTCCAATAATCTGTTATAGAGGAATTGTACATAACATTATCGTATTAAAATTCCCTCTACAGATAACTGATGAAGGGGGTTCTATCACTGTTAAGGATAAAGTTCTGAAAAAGATGGAGAAAAACTAATTCAATGGTATGTTATATATTTGTAGGAGGGTTTCCACTTCACTCGAAACTTCCAAAATTGCCCCTAACTTTTTAAAATGTATTATTCTCATGCCATTGACTTTATATTTACTTCCTTTTTATTGAATTTGATGAGGTTTTACATTCTTCCCCTCCTACAAAAATTTTTTCCCTTGAAAGTTTCCTAATCCCTAGATCTTGAATTTCGATTTCTCTATATCTCTTACCTCTTTAAATGCCCCGACTCCATTTCTTCTATATCTTAAATCCTATTCTTACTTCCTCTCTTTATTTTATGCATTTGTAATTACTTCTCATTTACCTAAATAATGGAAACTCTTCTTTCCATAATCTAATTTTTAGAATCATTCCAACTTACTAACAGTTAGGACCTCTCAAATTCACTATAATCTTCCCTTTCTAAGTTTCTTTCACCTTGCATTACCCCTTTAGAACTTAATATACTTGATCACTTATGCTCTTTGAGATCTATCCTTTCATATGTGAATATCTGTCTTGTCCCGTTATAAGATCATTTATAAGTTTACTATTAGTCTCTCAAAATAGATAACTCAATGTTATATAAATGGTCTCCCCATAGCATGCATATATATATATATCTCCAATTATGTAGTGCTCTTCTCTTTTACTTCATCTTCTACTATGCTACTCCGATATATTTCAATCATAAAATTCACCTTTCTTATAACTGTTTTCCTCTTGTTTTAGTATGTATTTCTATCATATTGATCCTTTACTCTATCTTAACTCGGGGAACTCAACTTATTTGGATCACTGTCCTAATATTACCAGGTTGTAACTAATATTTTCCTAAAATTAACGTTTGTAAATTTGTGTCCTTTTAACTTTGATCCACAAAATTTTAGTCACTTTCCTTATTCTATATATTTTTCAAATCCCTTTTTTTGAAATAAGAGTCTCCGAAATTTTTCATTAATCGTATTCTAGATCCCAACTTAATAAATTTTGGATCTCTAAATTTTATTTTCTAATTCCTCATTAAATCAAACACCTAATGACACAGATGAACTCCTACCTTATTACTTTTCGTAATCTCAAAATTTTTAATCTTCACTTTCAATGCACAACTACAATCTATTCGATATCATTTTAAAGCCACCTAACCCTACTTGTTATGTGACTTTCTTTTAGTTATTACTAACAGAAGGAAAGTTTTATAATTGTTGTCATTTCTCAATTGTTATAATCATTTACACTTTATCGTTACAACTTAATTAATTAATATTATGAGTTATTATCTTTACATTTCATTATTTCAAGATTTAATACTTAACTTTAGTTATTTACTTTTTATTATTTCATTATAACTTATTCATGCTATAAACCCCATAAATATTTAAGTTTTAGATATAGAGTTGAATTTGAGTATCAATAGATATTTCCTTAAGTTAATAAGACCAAAGGAATTAAAATCAATAAAGTTTTAAATTAATACCTTAAAAGGAAACAACAAATAATAAATGAAATCTCAATTTAGTAAATTGACCTCGAATTATATGAAGTGGCTCAAAGTCACTATTAAACAATTAAAGGCATTTTTAAATAATATCAATTAACTAAATTGAGTTGGTTTAAAATTAATTATTATAAAATTTCAAATTTGTAGTTACGAAAATACATATATTGTGCTACATAGGTATATATGTACGCACAAAATTTTCCTATATGTAAAATTATTTATACAAATTCCATGTAACATCAATGGATTTAAATTAAGCTAAATTAAAGTAATAAATTATTAAAATCACAACATTACTCTTAAACAATGTATGGTACGCTATATATGTACATGTATATGTATATATATATAATCTTGTCAGCATACAACATAATATATATAATAATGGTGATTGATTAAATTGAGCCAATTAATTAAGAAAAACACTAAATTAATAAAAGAATTACATCTTTTTTCTCTTAAAATACCTATATAGGGCCAAGTACATACTTATATATCATATATGCTTTCTTTATGCTTTTATGAATTATGCGATAAAGATAATTTTTCTAGGTACATTAAACTATAAATTATACCATTTATATTACTAAAATAATTTATACGTATCATGTATACCTATCGATTTGATTTTATTGGACGCTTAGTATAGTTTAACCTAGCCTAACCTAAGTCTGCTTTCTAGAAACCTATAACATCGCGTGATCAAACCAAAGAACTACCAAGACAAGATAAAGGGAGAAAATATCTCCCCAATACTATGCCTAAAAACATGTTCAACAAGGAATAAGGGCTCCTCTCATGCTTTGACCCTAAGCTAGTCGCTTTTCCTCTTTCCCCCTTTCTCCTGGACAAGAACCCCCCCTCCTTACTTTCCTTTTCTTCCTTTTCTTTTCTTTCAATTGCTCTTACGAACGCATAACCAGCCCTCCACTCTCCCTTTCTCTTGGATTATCTCCCAAACGAGACATGCTCTCTCATCGAATCTCTCTCAACACTCTATGGTCCTTCAATCTGAAAACATGTGGGAAGACTGGACTTCAAATCTTTAATCCATACGTTCCATTTCTCGTTTTCCATCTCAACAACTTCCAATAAGGTAAGAGAATGACTATCACTCCATCCTTAATCCTCAATTCCCGTCATCTCCTTCTCAAGGACTCGTCTCTTCCCCTTTTTGTGATTTACTACTTTCTAGCTCTCCCCTCATCTATGTCGCAACAGCCCTGGTTTCAAGGAGCCTAAGAACAGTGCATTTTGTATCCACTAAAGAACCCTCGATGAGAACTCCGACAAGTGCCACAAAGGAGTCACAACTACTAACGGACAAGCTAGGTAAGCTCCGAACCCCATTGCAAACTCCTTCGTTTGGAATCGAGCCGCAAAATTTACATTGTTACTGCTCGTTGCTTGCTAGTTATTAAAATATTTTATGATCTGTAAATATCTGTCAATTATGTAAAGAGTATATTTAGGATATTTGTTTTCTATGTTTAGAAGGTATTAGAATATTTTAGGATCTGTAAATATTTGTCAATTATGTAAAGAGTATATTTAGGATATTTGTTTTCTATGTTTAGAAGCTTAATTAGTGCGTCTATGTTGTATATATATTGGTCCTCTTTGGCCTGTGATATAAACAAAAAAATCACACAGAAATTTTCTTCTCAAAATTTATATGGTATCAGAGCCTGGTTTAAAAAAAAAAACACTATGACTGGCGAGGGAAAAAAACCAGCCTCCCCTTTCCTGTTGACTTCGAGTGATAATCCTAGTAATATAATTACTCAGGTGCAATTAAAAGGAGACAATTATGATGAATGGGCTCGAGCGATGCGAACGCCGTTGAGGGCCAAGAAAAAATTTGGATTTATTGATGGAACGATTAATCAACCTGCTGATGATTCCACTGAATTAGAGGATTGGTGGATTGTGAATTCAATGTTGGTTTCATGGATGCTCAACACAATCGAGCCAACACTGCGATCTACCATAACATATATGGAGATTGCAAAGGATTTATGGGAAGATATCAAAGAGCGATTCTCTATCGCTAATGGACCTTGTGTTCAACAAATCAAGGCAAAACTTGCCAACTGCAAATAGAGAGGTTTGTCGATTGTAACTTATTATGGGAAATTGAAACAACTCTAGGAAGAACTTGCGAATTATGAGCAAATTCCCATCTACCGTTGTGGAAGATGCAATTGTAATATTACAGCTGAACTTGACAAGAAACGAGAAGAAGAGAGGCTTCATCAGTTTTTGATGGGGTTAGAAGATGCATTATATGGAGCAGTTCGTTCCAATATTTTGAGCACAGAACTATTGTCAAATTTGAATAAGGAATACTCGTTGGTGTGCCAAGAAGAATGTGTTAGAAACATCTCACGAAGGAAGGAGGAACATAGAGAAGTTGTGAGTTTTGCAGTGCAGACCAATAGAGGAGGGCGAAAGTATAAAACAGAAGTGAAAGATAAATTTGCCATTTGCTCACACTGCAAATGAGAGGGACATGATTCTGAAACTTGTTTTTAGCTCATTGGATATTCGGAATGGTGGGGTGACCGACCCAAAGGGGTTGGACGTGGACGAGGGGAACAGAGTGCAGGGTGTGGACAAAGTAATACACCAAAGGTGAATACAGCCTATGTAATTGGGCAACCATCATCATCAATGGCAGCAACGGAAGAAAATACAGCTTTTGGGACCTTGGCAACAGAACAATGGTCATTCTTTCTCAATTTGTTGAATACGTGCAAACCGGGTACTAGTGAGAAGATGAATGGTAAGGATAATCTGAATTGGATTATTGATTCTGGTGCTTCACAACATATAACAGGTACTTTAGAATGTTTAACAAATTTGAAAGAAATTGTGACATGTTCAATTGGATTACCTAATGGAGAGCAGGTGATGGCATTGAAAGAGGGATCAGTTTGCTTGGGAAAACATATCAAACTAGACAATGTTCTCTATGTTCCAAATTTGAATTGTAATTTGATATCTGTGTCGCAATTGCTTGATGGCTCTAATTGTAATGTCTAATTTACTAATAAAATTTGTGTTATACAAGACCGCACCTCGAAAAGGTGATTGGAGCGGGTGAACAGTGCAAGGGACTTTATTATTTGAAGTCAGCGGTATCAGTCCAAGCATGCAAGACAAGCCATGTAGATTCTTTTGAATTATGGCATAGGAGGATGGGGCATTCGTCTACAAAAATTGTGGAATCTCTTCCTCAAGTTGAATTTAGTAATAGTTCAGTAAAGAATAAACCATGTGACATTTGTTTAAGAGCTAAACAAACAAGAGAAGTTTTTGTTTCTAGTGACACTAAAGCAAATGAAATTTTTGAATTAATTCATTGTGATTTGTGGGGACCTTATTGTGTTAATGCTTCTTGTGGGGCCTCGTATTTTTTTACCATTGTTGATGATTTTTCTAGGGGTGTATGGATATATTTGTTAACTGAAAAAACAGAAGTGGAACTTGTCATGCGTAATTTCTTTGCCATGACTAAAAGATAATTTCAAAAAGATGTGAAGATAGTTAGAAGTGATAATGAGACTGAATTTGCTTGTTTGCATAACTATTTTCCTGAAAATGGAATTTTACATCAGACCTCATGTGTAGGAACAGCTCAACAGAATGGACGTGTTGAGAGGAAACATCGTCTTATTTTAAATGTGGCTAGAGCTTTAAGATTTCAGACCAATCTTCCCATCAAATTTTGGGGAGAATGTGTTCTGACGGCTGTATATTTGATCAATCAAACTCCTTCTAAGTTATTAAGAAGAAAGACTCCTTATGAGATATTGTTTGGTAAACCTTCTAGTTATAATCACATTTGAACTTTTGGGTGCCTGTGTTATGCTCGGAACTTAAATAGGGAAATAGACAAGTTTACTAGCAAGAGTCAACGTTGTTTATGTTGTCTATTTGTAGGATATCCTTTCGGAAAAAAAGGGTGGAAAGTTTATGATCTTGATACAAGAAAATATTTTGTATCCAAAGATGTTGTGTTCTTTGAATCTGAATTTCCATATGCTGATAAGGAAGGTGTGCAACTAGATCTTGTACAAGATACTTCTTTTGATATCACTAATCATTTTAATGGTGAATTGAATGAAGAAGATGAAAGTGAGGTACTTGAGAATTCGACTATGACTCAAAGTGATAATAATGACAAGGGGGGTGTCATTGAAATCTTGGGTGAATTTGTTCCAGAACAACTTGGACGGGGTCATAGAATAAAAGAAGCTTCTACTTGGCTGCAAGATTTTGTGACATATACTGCACAACAAATAAGTCCCTCTGCATGTTCCTCCAATCTAATTCCGTCCATAGGTACCTCCTATCCTATAGCATATTATGTAAATTGTGATAAATTTTCTCCACAACATCGTTCTTTCTTAGCAGCTATGACAGCCGAAAAGGAGCCTGTTTCTTATATTTAGGTCATCAAAGACATTCGATGGAAAGAAGCCATGATGAAAGAAATTGAGGCACTTAAGGCTAATGGGACATGGACTGTGCAAGATTTGCCATAGGGAAAGCAAGCTATAGGCAGTAAATGGGTTTACAAGATCAAATATAACTCAGATGATTCAGTTAAACGTTATAAAACTCGATTGGTGATTCTTGGAAATAATCAGATTGAAGGAATTGACTACAATGAGACCTTCGCTCCTGTTGCAAAAATGGTTACTATACGTACTTTTCTTTCGGTGGCAGCAACAAAGGGATGAGAACTCCATCAAATGGATGTTCATAATACATTCTTGCATGGAGATTTAGAAGAAGAGGTGTACATGCCACCTGGGTTCTCTACTTAATAGCCTGGCAAAGTTTGTCGATTACGTAAATCACTTTATGGGTTACGACAGGCCCCTCGATGTTGGTTTTCCAAATTGACAACTGCATTAAAGCAATATGGATTTCTTCAATCTCAATCTAATTATTCATTGTTTACTTTAAATCGAGACAAGATACATTTGAGTATACCGGTGTATGTCGATAATCTTGTTATTGCGAGGAATAATGGAGATGTCATTCAAAAGTTTAAAGATTATTTATACCACTACTTCTACATGAAAGATTTGGGAACATTGAAGTATTTTTTAGGCGTAGAGGTGGCTCGGAATCAAGAAGGAATTTTTCTTTGCCAACGCAAATATGCTTTGGATATTATCAGTGAAGCTGGATTATTAGGTGCTAAACTATCTGGTTTTCCTATTGAAAAAAAATCATCATTCAGCCTTAGCAGAAAATGCATTATTAGCAGATTCAGAAAAGTATCGGAGATTGGTAGGAAGACTGATTTATTTGACTCTTACTCGACTTGAGTTGTCCTATAGTGTTCATATTTTGGCACAATTTATGCATCAACCAAGGGAAGCTCATTGGGAAGCAGCTTTGCACGTGGTTCGTTATTTGAAGGGTAGTCCTGGGCAAGGAATACTTTTACGAGATGATAGTGATCTTCAGTTGTATGCTTATTGTGATTCTAATTGGGGGAGTTGTCCTTTAACTCGACGATCTCTTACTGGATATTTTGTTATGTTAGGAACTTCTCCCATTTCTTAGAAGACTAAAAAGTAACATACAGTGTCGAGATCCTCTGCTGAAGCAGAATATCTTTCCATGGCTACCACTGTATGTGAACTGAAATGGTTAAAAGGTCTTTTGCTGTCTCTTGGTGTTGTACACTCTCATCCTATGCTGTTGTATTGTGATAGTCAAGCAACTTTACACATTAGTGCAAATCCCGTGTTTCATGAGCGAACAAAGCACATTGAAATTGATTGTCATTTTATTCGTGATGAGATTCAACATAGATATGTTCAGACTGCTTATGTACGTAGCTCTAAGCAACTCGCTGATATTTTTACTAAGGCATTGGGGATACAACAGTTTTGGGTATCTTCTATGCAAGTAAGGGGTTTGCAATCTCCACGCACCAACTTGAGGGAGAGTATTAAAATATTTTAGGATCTGTAAATATCTGTCAATTATGTAAATAGTATATTTAAGATATTTGTTTTCTATGTTTAGAAGGTATTAGAATATTTTAGAATCTGTAAATATTTGTCAATTATGTAAAGAGTGTATTTAGGATATTTGCTTTCTATGTTTAGAAGCTTGGTTAGTGTATCTATATTGTATATATATTGGCCCTCTTTGGCCTGGAATATAAATAAAAAAATCACACAGAAATTTTCTTCTCAAAATTTATACTAGCCATCCCCATTTATGTAAGTCAGACTTCGACAACAAAACTCTGGTAAGCGACGTAGCTCCAAAACTGTTATCTACCTGTACACGATTGAATACGCCTAGGTAAGTCAATGTTTTTATATGTGATTTCATCATGAAATTCCTGGTAGGATTCAAAATTTAGGCGTCTAATGTACCAAGAGTTGTGGAATAGAAACAATTGAGTTATGTGGGAGTTGTTGAGTTTTCTAACCAAATTGCGAAAGTAAAATGCACCCTGTTGTAGCTAAGAACCAAGATGAACGAGGACATTAGTTGTGGTTGTTTAGGAGCCAATAATTGCAGGTGGGAGTTGTTGAATAATGACCCTTCTATGCCGGTATGCATATATAGAGGGAAAGGTAGATTTTTTTTTTTTTTTTTTTCATTTTGCCTTTATGCCAAGAACAAGTGGAAATAAGGGGGAACAAAGTCGAAGGCGTTGGAACTCTTGGGAAACTTATAAATATATATTTTTAAAATATGCCACATGAGGTCAATAAAAGCTAGACATTAAAATTAGGACTCACCGAGACCATGTGTTGACAAGAGGAAAAGGAAATTTTTAAGGCGTACATGGGAACATATTGCAATTGGCCCTGACTGTGTATTCTAATAAGCAAACAATAAGAGTATAGACTTGATATAAAAGAAATAATAAAGGTAATGACAATAATAATAACAAAAATGATAATAAAATGAGTGGTAACAAAAATGATAGATATAATGACATTAACAATACCAATGGATTGAATAACAAGTTCACTTGCATCTATATTCGTAATATGAATTTTAAATTTGTGAATTAGAATACCAAAATTTAGTATTAAATAAGTATTTAAAATTCAAAAAAAAAAATACAGTCATATATATATGTCAATAATGTTCTTGATGATATTCCCTCCATAACTTCGAGTCAACTAAGAGTATGATTAAGGAAACCAAATAAAAAATAATAATAACAATAATAAATCCTAGAATACATTCACCAAGCTCCGATATATAAAGTCATATTAAATTTCACCTAAATAGGATAGGAAGATTTGAAGCGCAAAATTTCCATATGGATATATATATATAGAGAGAGAGAGCGAGCTAGAATAAAACTATTGGAAAAAGTTTTATGTGTATTTTTTTTTATCTCGCATATATATATATATTTATATTTATGAGTGACTATATGTGCATAAACTCGAAAATATATATGTGTGCTTGAGATCTACCTTTATTAGGTAATATAATCTATATTTGTATATAATGATAATATATTGATATTACTTATAACAAGATATGTTTGTGCATATATCATGCTTGTTTGTGTCCACTATTTTTGTTACGAGATTAGTTATATGAAAGACAACTATACTCAAATGATATAAATTCAATAGAGTGTTAGTATTTATATATACATATGCAATACGAATTTATAACAAAACACTTAAAATATATCAAGCCGCGGAATCTAGTAAGTGAGTCATCGAGTAATGTATATTTACTCAAGTTCTACTATTTGACTTTGAAATAACAAATACGATATCCATTTTGTATTATGTTTCTATGGGAAATTGTGTTCGATTAAAAAGAAAAATAAAACAAACAAAAGTCATTGTTACAGAGCTTGTCTTATTTTCATATAAAAAATTACCATTTGATTATAGCCTAATACAAGATCTATCTATATTGATAAAGATTATTATAACTTTCTAATATATAGTTATATGTTATTGATCTCAACCAAATTAATTACTAGATCACTTTGGACTAAGTTCAAACATGATTTCAATCTTCTTAAGGTAGGGTAAATATTTGACTTAATCAAACTTACTTTATACATAGTAAAATATAAAATAGATGATGCATATAATCTTAATTAAGGATAATTATGAAATAAGCAAACCCTATATAGTAATCCTTTTATTTGAGCTTTTTCTTTTGGAATTCTAGATATTTACTCTATTTTATTTATCGTTAGGTGATAGTGAATACTTAACAATTACTACGATCAATTACTACTATGGATAAGTGAGTATCATCGATGACTTTATACTTGTTTTGTGTTTGTAATTAGTATACTTCAAGTAAATATTAATAATTTGATGCATGGAGGTTCGAGTTATGCATTTGCCTGATATTGGTTTATTACTATGTAAAATATTGTCGAATATAATAATTGAAGATTTAGTTGTATGATTGACTATTGCATAATTTGAATGATTTGTAGATATTGATTAATTGTTCAATAATTTGATTTAATTATATTTAACTTATCTTAAATTAAAAGGATCATGCATCAACCATGCATTGCATTATTTGTTCCGACAGTTACCTCACGTGAAAGTAAAGAGAGGCCATGTGGTGATTGTTTCTATATATTGAATTAAAGTGTTTTAGTACAGTGTATTTGTACAACATGATTTTATCCTAGTCCATGGACTTATTAGGCACTGGAGACACTAACTATATAGTTGAAGGTTAAGTCTAAAGATCTCTATTGTAGGGTATAAGTGTAGACTACGAAGGTCATCTTACTGCTAAACCTAGGATTTTATATTCTATCGGATTCTTGGAAATGAAAATATATTTTATGAAATACGGAATTTAAATTTATGATTAAAAAATCTAAGTACTAGAATTCGGTTATGATTGGTGTTGATGTATCTCTAACCCTTACCCTGAAAGGTATTAAATCCAATATTATATGTAGCATTGGTCAACTGCATATATTGTTTGGTATACTACGTGTACATGCATTAATATGTTTATTAATAATTTATTTGATAACCTGTTTGTCGGTATAGTATAAGGAATATCTCATTAAGTTTTTGTAGCTTACTTCATAACAATTTTTCTTTTATAGGTTAATAAATAATCTAATATGGGTTAAGAGTCGAGCGATGAATGTAAGTATTAAGATATTTTAGAGGTTAAAATTAGAGAGAATTGTTTAGTTCATTTAAAACTTTAAATGTAAATACCATTTATATATTTAGATTTTGTATCTTCAATAAGTTTGAATTTTAAGTCTATACTAATTGATCTTATCATTTAGTAGAAGATATTGATTTTTTTTTGTAGTTTTAAGGAACTGTGGAATATTAAATATCCATAGTTATTTATATTTTATAATATGTTAATTAATTAATAATTTAGAAACCCTAGTGATAAATGAATTAGAGTCTTGTAATTTCTAATATGTAAGACGATTTTTGTATCATAAGTACTCACATAATATGAGAATTATAGACAAGCTTACTAAGCTACTTATAGGGTCCCGACACATGCTCTTTAATTTATTGTCTTTATTTTAATGACTGTTATAATTATTACTTTTCTTTATTATGATTACTGTAGGAAATATCGTAGGCATGTCCTTGGTCATCTCAATTACCTTATTGTATATATTTAGTTATTTCTTACTAATTTGTTTGATTACTCGTTCATTCACTTGTTTGTTCTTCTCTTTATTCCCTTTCTATTATGATTTTTTTTTTTTTTGTTGGTTGTATTTGTTGTTAATTCAATATTATGGAACTAATATTTCATACTGCTTAGCACAATTACTCATATGAGTAAGGTTAGCCAATTTTGGCGTTTCACTAAACTAGGCACAATAGAGACACAACGGATGACTCAACCAAACTCAACATGATGCAATTAGATAGGATAATTGACTCATAAGACATAATAAATGTGATATGACATAAACTAAAACAAGAAGAAAATGTGGACTCGCCATTGCTATCTCATATGTATACATGCCAAAATGTATATAAAATATTTAATCCTTTCTTTCCCTTTGATTAAGTACTTTATTTTGTTATATATTCTCTTTTTTCTATTTCCTTTTTTTTATGAGACTTTTATTAAGTGTATATTGTTAATTATCTATGTGAAGAATAATATATATTTAAGTGATTCTTAGTTTTGCATTACTATTCACATGAAGAATTGTTAAAAGATGGTTTTGTGAAATGGAATCTTTTTATTATTATTGTTATGTTAAGATGGTCACATTGTAATTATTGATGTTGTTGTAGCCGATGTCATGATTGTTGTTCATATTGCAACCTTTGTTGAATAACTATTTTATTATTGCATTTCTTTCTCTACGAGGGTATAGTGAGACATTTACTATACTTTTTGAAATATTTAATTATTATTATTAATAGCATTATTAGGATGATTGTTAAAATCTCGAGTTAAATATACATTTTTATGAGTTTATAATATTTTTCTTAGTTAAAACAAATATAAAATTATTTAGGTATAGATTTTTTATAAAATTATGAATTTTGATATAGGATTTTACAAATTTATGATTTTACATTTTGTATGATTTTATTAATTTTATACATTCAAAATAATAGCAAAATTGTAATTTTGACAACCATACTAAAATTGTGATTAACTTATTATTATTATTGTTACTATTTTATTATGGTAGTGTTATTTAGTGGCAGATAGTCTAGAGAGACTCTTACTCATGTATAGAAATTTATAATATGTTTTATTATTTAATTATCATTCACTTTTAATAATATTAATAAATTATCAAATTTGCTGTATGTTGTCGTCAACATGTAGGTGTTATGGTCAATCACTCATATTTATGTTCAAATTGCCAGTTTCTCTCTTTTTTCCCATATTATTTGAGTTTTTATTTTATTATATTTTCATTATCAAGTTGGAATATTTATTACCTATTTCTTCTTTGTTAATTGGCATTATTAATTTCTCGAGTTATTAATTGCTAGACTTTTTAAGGTTTGAGAATATGTCCAATACACAGTATCTTTAATTATACCCATATATTAATTCTTATTCGTTACTTTGTTTTTAATTATATCCATATGTTAACCATTCTCAATCAATCCTTTTTAATGAAAAATTTAAGAGTTATTAATTATTCATTCTTTCTGGTATTCATTTTGATGTTTACTTACTTCCAATTCTACAAATCATTAGCAAATCGAAGATTTATGAGAGAATTACAATTGAGAGGATTAACATTGGAAGATAAGTTTAGATAAAGGATTAACGTTTCGAAAAGTTTAAATAAGACCTTAATGTTTTACAAAATAGTTTATATAAAAGATCAACAATTCGAAAAATTCAAATTAGTGATCAACATTTTATATATAGGTTCAAACATTTTTATAAAATGATTATTATGTTATGGTTATATAATAACCACATCCCTTATTTGAACTAGTTTGTAAAATATTGATTCTTTATTTAAAATTTTCAAAACGTTCATTCTTTATTTAGGCTTACTTTTAGATGTTAATCTTCTCTATTGTAATTTTCCCAAAGATTTATACTTCTTTAAGGATAAGTATCTATTACCTAATTTTCTTATAATCTTATAAGCCAGTTAATTCTATTGTGTGATCATATCTTATAGAAGTAAAAGAACATAATAATTAAGATACTTTTTATCTACCCCCAAATATACATATATAAATATTATTATTCTCTTTGCTATTTATAATCATCATTTATTTGTATTTTCCTAATTTTCTCTTATTAGTTTCATGCTACTAGTCAAAAACACTTTTATGAAGGTTTATAAACGATACCCATGTTCCATTTCATATTTAGTAACAACACTTATAGTTAATCTTATATTTTATCTATTGTTTTGTCATTTATTACATAATCTTTATATTTTATATTGGTCAACCAATACTTAATATATTTTTTGTGGTTATAATTTATTAGCTGCTATTTATAGCTATAAGATTAATATTGATCATTAAGTATTGATTGATACTTAATGTATTTTTTGTGGTTATAATTTGTTAGTTGCTATTTATAATTATAAAATTAATATCAATCATTTTGTCATAGCATATTTTATATAGATTAACAATTTGAGCATTCTATTCTATCCTTGTTATATACGTCTATTTATTGTACGTAGATACTTTACTCTTATTTCTTTTACTTTTAAACATGACTAGGTTTTATAGGCATCTATTATCTCAAAAATAAATAAATATATAACACCAATATATGTAATGATATAGATAAAATAATTCCACTAAACAACATTTTCAAAATAAATTTCCCTATAAGCTAAAGCCTAACACATATTATACTCAATGTTGCCATCTTACCGTCCTACAAATTCATTACCTAATTTCTTTAAAAATCATGAACCTATACTCTAATACCACTTTAATAAATATTTGCTAAAATGTCCAAATAATTTTAATAAAATTTAATTCTTCAAATAAACCAAAACAACTTCTAAATAATTTTATAAAACTCAAAACAAGAATAAACTAATTGCATAATAACTTTAATCATCTTAACTCAAATTTTTTTTTTTCACAATTGAAACTCTAGTCGCTACTCTCCATCTCAGTATTATTAACGATCAAATCCAAAATCATTAAACTCATAACTTCTACTGAAGTATCTACACTTGAAAAATTAATATGGGGTGAATGGAAACCTAATATGGAATACAACAAACATATGCACATGATATATACTACCAATAAGTCACATGCATAATAATAATAACCAATGCAACAAACAATATTTATTATTTTAATTATTAGCCAACAACCAATACAGTCTTGGCATGAGGTAACTCATTATAGACAGCCCATTTTCACCTCTTGTGTAGTTTTAATTTTTGTTAGGGCTTCTAATTTTGAAAATAACAAAAAATTAAAAATGATAAAAAAAATAAATAAAATAGAAAATTTTCAAAAAAGAGAAAAAAAAAAACTAAAAAGCTAAAAAAGAGAAAATTAAAAAAGAAGAAGATTAGATTAACTGGATAGGATCTTAATAAAATAATTGTTGAAAAAAATGAATATAATACGATAGCATTAAATCCAATAAAATCAAGATTTGTATGATTTAAATCTAATTTGGATCTTTGTCAAATCAAATTTAAGTCAATACAAAAGATTAGTTCCGAGTTTTATAAATATGGATTGTATGGTGTGAAAGTTTTTTAATCAGTTACACACCGGCCTACTCCATCCTCATTTGACCTTAATCTCCTTCATAAGGATCAATAGTAAACCCGAAGCATAGATCCTTGCGGACTAGCCCCTATTACGGACTCGCTATCGAGCATGTCACTATCTACACCGCATTTACATCAGCACTCCCATCACTGATCATCCTCAACATTCACTCGCTTACTATCCTGCACACATTCAGTGCATTCTACTCTACACCGCCAAATCCCATTGTCGCCAATGTTCATAGACTTACATAACTCGAACACCAATCAACAAACCATCTTCATACGCAGTCAATGACTATGCTAACAACAGCCCCATACTCTAATAGCAGCTAATGCTACTGATTCACACAACACCATACACAACAGCAGTACACATAAGCACAGTTATGTACCATACCATCTAACTACTAGTAAGCTCTAGATGCCAATTGCATGCATGACCATACCTAATACAACACACTGCCTGAGCATTGTTGCCATCTTCCATACTCTAATCAATCACTACTGGTCATGCTCCATCAACGCAACTCCAAGCCAATCCTTATCGTACGTGCTTGGATTGTCTCAGGTCATTATCGTAGTTTTTTTTATTTTATTTCTTTTCTGTATTCTTTGATTAGTTATTTGTTAATTATTTTACTTAAAAAACAATAATGATAGTAGATAATAAATAAAAATATAATGATTTTACCACTTAGAAAAAATTGCTTTCCAAAATGTAAAAATTTAATAAACTTGTTTTTTTGAGCTATGTCTTTCTTTTAGAAATTTTTAGAAAAAAACAAAACTTCAAGTTAGGACCTTTTTTTTAGAATTTTTTACTCAAAATGAATAAATTAAAATGTAAACTCGGTTGGTTTTCAGAAATTAAAAAAAAAAAAACCAATATACTAATGTTTTAAAAAAAAACTACAAACATCTAATTCCAACTAAAGGGTACATAGATATCTCCGTGACGACGTAAGATTTATAAAAACTTAAGTTTTTTCTTTTCTTTTATTTTTAGTTTGTAAAAAAATATTTAAAAAGGATAATTTTGAAGAATAAACCCAATTTTAAAAAATTAACAATGGTACTTGTTAGAGTTTAATAAGGTAACTCTCGAATTCAGAAATCTCTAGCTTTTATCAATTTAAAATAAAAAATTGGTAACTAAATTGTAATTAATCCACCCCATTAATTACAATTTTTCCTTTTTTCCCTAACTCTAGTCGGGTGATGACTTCAAAAGATTTTCAATTTAAAATAAAATAGAAAAACCAGAATTTTCCATTTTCTCTAGTCAATGATTAATGTAAAATGGATTAGAATTTAATATTAGTTGGAAAATGGGACATAAAATTAAAATAAGAAAACGAAAAATCAGGCTCAACAGATTGATGACTCTACTAAAGATAAGTCAAGAGAGTTAGTCACTTAAATTAACTGAAATTAGGATTATTTTTCAAAAAAAAAAAGAAGAAATACTTAAGTTGATCTTTTTTATTTTTATTTTTACTTTTGTAAAATAGAAATTATTGTTCTAACATTTTTGTTGCAGCTCATCTATGGGGTTGTTTTGGGGATTTTATTTTACTTTATTTTTTGTATCATATGTGTGGTAGATACGGTGAAAACCAAGCTGTCTTAAGACCTTAGGAGAAGGGGGGATGGGGGGTGTATTGTGTAAGTTTCGGATGTTATGGGGTAACTACATTTCGAAACTGATTAGGATACCCCACTCAAGTTTAAATGTGACCACATAATTATTATTTTGAAAAATGTAGTGGTCACAAAACTGGAGGACCTTTAGAAACTACCCTTTACATACATAAAAATCCTTTCAAAAAATTTGTGAGAACCCACATTGTGGCAAGTCTAAATAAATAAGGACATTTATGAAGTTATATTTCCCTTGTATTTTCCTGACTAGTCCTATTGTAATATTTCCCTATAAATATTTTATAATAATTCCATGTAAAGTTTAGGATATGCCTTTTTTGTAATTTTAATTTTTTTAGATAAATATGGCTAGATCAAGTCAAATTGCTTAGCAGGAAATCCATATTCATCCACCTCATTGACCTAAAAAATTACTCCAGACGTGGTTGCATCTTTCAACCTAAATAGACAAGAATTCCTTAAAAATAAGATTGGGTCCATTTTGTCCCTATAGAAAATCCTTATGAATATTACCTTAGTGCGGACCTTAATATATTTATAGGAGCTCAAATCTATCACTTTTTGCCTTAGCTCACATTAGTTGAGCCTAACCTTTGAAAAGTACTCCCAATTGTTATAGGCCCATGCTATCACAGATAATATCTATGTCCTAAATTTAGAAGTTACTGCATCGAAAATCTTCAGTAAGTTGTTGGGAGTCAGAAAAGTTGAGATAGACCTAGTTTTGGTTCAAGGGAAGACTATCTGGATGGAGGATGTCATCGACTAGTTTTCTACCGGACAGAAACATAAAGATAAATGGGGTATTTTTTGTACAAAACTAGAAGCTTGGCACCAGCACTGAGTCATGCCTATATCTTAGGGGTCTTTAATGCCATCTTATTCCCTGATGAAAGACGCCGGGTTCACTTTAGAGTTGCAAAAATTGTAACCTAGTTTCTTAAAGGGAAGACATAGGTCCTTGCCCTTTTGGTTGAACAAATCCAATCGCTGAATCATCTTAAAAAGAAGAAATGTGGTGATCTAAAGACCAATATGGCTCTACTTATGGTTTGGTTCATTTGCTACATGAGAAGCTACCAACTTGATTTCAACAAAGCCAATTTTACGCAATGATATGACCTCATTAAGTCTTTTAAAGAACGAATTAAGCTACCTAAAGACATAGCCTCCCATTATTGGGTTCAATAATTTCAGGTTATGAAAGCCAACAAACTACTGTGGACACCTAGGTGGTTTGCAAGCAAGTAAATGGTAAAAGAATGTAAAGATTTCAAAGCAACACCTCTGATTGACTTCAACCTTCGTACCGGATACATTCTAGCCAATGAACTCACTTAGGACATGATTCCCAGGCTATCATTAGAAGCTGTCTCACTTAACTTTCATGACCCTAACATATTGGTAGCTAACAAAGTGGCCAAACTTCTAAGCATCCAATCTCTTTTGTGTAAAAGGAAGACTACCCCTACCATTAGGGGGATACTAGGTAGAAGTCAGACAATTAAGGGACTTCTCTATCATTAACTAGAGAAGCTGAAAGATTTGGAAGAGATAAAGGAGAAAGAAGAAGTTCAAGTTGAAGTTGAATTTGAGAAAGTAAGTTAAAAAGGGTAAAAGCTAAAAACTCGCTACGAGGAGGATCATCAGAGGATAAAAGTATTAGAAATACAACTAAGAAGATTAAGGATAAGGAAGTGAAGACTCCTAAGATTTGGAAGAGGAAGAAGACACAAGTTGAATCCAATAGTCATAAGAAGAATAGGACATGGTTTTTTATTCTTTAGGAATTCTTTTTTGAATGAAATAAATGATGTAAAGTTTCATAATTATAAAAATTAATAAAAGCTAGTTAATTTTTGCCACATTAAGGGTCTCTTGTTGATTTAAATTTTCTTGCATCTGTGTATCTTCATTTTACATTTTTATCTTTATTCATCTATAAATATTTATGCTTGATAATTATGTCCTAATTTCTAAAAGTTAGGTTCATGAATAATCATGTTTTACTATCCTATAAAACACTACATTTCTTTTGAATGCTTGTTCTTAAGTGATAAAAAAAAAAACAAAAAAAAAGGAATTAATCTTGTAAAATAATTTTAAGTAGTTTCCATTTCACCAAGCACTTTGCAAGTTAGGAATATTCATTCATTTAAATAAATTAGTATCTTGCAAATAGGCTTCCTCGTTCAAAATAAATATGATTTACAAATGATCTTTGGTTCCATTGATTAATAATCAAGCACAAAGTTAGGCTCCCTTTTCTTTGTTTCCTTTTGCCATAATAACAAAAGTTTCCTTTTAGCATATTATTTCTATTCCTCTTTTGTAAATAGACTATTAGTAGTATTGTTCTATATGTAAATAAACTCTATAAGCTTATGTAAAGAATCTTAAGAAAGTGATTTCCTATTTATAATTTGATTACTTGGTTACTGTAACATAAAAACCCTATCTTTCTCTCTCTCTCTCTCTTTTAAAATGAAAAAAAAAAGAAAAAAGAAGAAATAAAAATAAAAAAGAAGTTGCTAACGATTACAAATCCTTATGGGACTCAATATGAACATGAACCACATGGCTTATTAATGTAGCCAACCAAACATGAACTCTTAACCTATTAAGGTAGCCAAACCAACTCAAAATTCCTAGTCCATCAAGTCTAACCATGAACCAAATCAAAACATGAAGCCATAAAACACCATCCTAAGTTGATCCTTAGTTAAAAAAAAAAAGGGCAATTCATAATCCCTTCTACCTCAAAAGACGTCGAAGAATCGAGTTTGAAATCACACATGGAAGTTTAGGGGTGTTAAGACTTATAAGTTTGGAGAAATTTAGGTGAGAATGTGAAAGGCATGGGGCATTTGGTCTTTGAAATTTAATTTTGAACTCAAATCGAGTGAAAATTATTATTTCACAATTGAGGCATGTTTCAAGAAATTAGAGAGTAAGGTCAATCTCTACCCTAAGGTAAATCAATCCCTATGTAGGGAATTGGTAACTCATTTTAAAAGGTTTGGAATGAAAAAAGGTGAACTAAATCCCATACATTAACTCCTAAACACTTTGAGAGATGACAAACATCATGGTGAGAATATTTTGGACTCATTCCTTAAATGGGGTCTATTTTGAATTTGATACGCAAACCAAAATGAAGTTAAGCATTCATTTTCATATCCTAAATATAATTATCCTTTATTAACCCCTTGAACTAATTTAGAGTATTTTTAAATGTAAACTTAGTCAAGAACCACTCCATAGTAAGACAATTGAAAGGTTAGGGTTATTGATTAGGAGAGAAGAATAAAACTGATTTGTGCTTATCTTAAGCATAAAAATTCAAGGATAACTTATGTTTTCGATAAACTATTTCCTCGGAAGAAGAGCCAAGTACCTTAAGACCACATATACCTTACTCAAGTCTATACACTCAGAACTCACAGATTCAAGGCCTTTATTCATCTAAAGATAAAGACTTAACAAAAAGAGATAATTACTTTTGGGGAGAGAAAAGCAAGAAATGATGAGGCAGAAAAAAAAAAAGATGAAGAAGAAAGAAAGAAAAAAGAGAAAAAAAAAACAAAAGAAAAAAATAGGAAGAAAGGCCCAAACATCAAGCTTAAGAAAAGCCATAACAAAAGAAGGTCTAGAAGTCTGAGTTACTCTAAAAACATAAGTACCTGAATTATATTCCTAACTACTAACACAAAACCCCATCTCAATTTCAAAATCGCACTCCAAATCACAAATACAAAACCTTCCTATTTATCTTGAATTACACAATACCTCCTACACTCGATAAAAGCTCTTCTGATCTTGAGGGATAATTTATCTTTAATAAAAATTATTTTTTGAAATTGCAACAAGTACATATCTAGTTTTTTTCTTAAGGATTCTTGACTTGTACACCTCAACTAGATAAAAGTATTTCTTTCATAATAGGCCCTCTCATTAATCTATTTTGAAATCATTTGACCAAAAGCCTAATTAATGAACCCAAAAAGACTTATCAAATTGATCAGAGCGTATTACTTGCAAATTGAATTGTAATTTTTGGAATAGTACTCGAGAGTGAAATCTAGACCGAGAGTGCATAAGGAAGTCCCCTTTAACTCGACTAATCGAGAGTTACTTTTTCCTTATGAAATAAATGTCTAAAATCATAAGGTCTATCCAAGAATCTTAGTATTAGGGCTAGAAACTATGATGGATATGAGATACCTTATATGGTTACTAATGAAAGGAATGGTTAGAACACTTGTTTCTTAGATAAAAATTTGTATCCATGAGTGGACTTTCAAGAAAAAAAAGAAGGAAAAAAAAAAGAGACTTAAAAAAAGAAAAAAAAAAAGATGAGAAGAGAGACAAAAGAAAGGAAAGAGGGGGAGAAAGTAAAGGCTCGTAATAAGTTTTTCCATCAATGTTCGCCCAAGTGGCTAAATCATCAGTTCATATCATCTACTTCTAAGTCATTCTCTTGATGTAGTTTTTGATGTTCATTAACTCCTTTTCAAGTAAAAAAACCTTATCCTTGATGCCTTTTTTTATCATCAATGGTTTTGTAAATTTCTCAAGTTAAGATGTTTTTTAAAATGTTACATCTCCTAGTTTTGCTTCATAGAGTTCTTAGCTAGCCTGTAGGGTACTTACTCTTTATTCATTTCTTTTAGGGTTCTAGCCAGTTTATAGAGTGTAGTCCCAATTCACAGTTTCTTAGGGTTCTAGCTACTTCATAGAGCGTTGCCCCAATTTATGTTCTCTTTTAGGGATTTAACCAACTCATGGAGCATTGTCCCGATCCACATTTTTTTAAGATTCTAGCCAGCTTATAGAATGTTGTCTTGATCCATATTTTCTTTAGAATTCTAGCCAGCTTATAGAGTGTTGTCCCGACCCATATTTTCTTTAGGATTCTAGCCAGCTTATAGAGTGTTGTCCCGATCTACATTTTCTTTAGGGTTCTATCTAGCTCACAAGAGCACTGTTTCGATCTACATTATTTTTTAGGGATCTAGCCAGCTCATAAGATGCTATCCAAATTCTTTTTTTAGGTTCTAGTCAACGCTAACCTAACTCAATTCTCATATTAGGCTTTAGATAGCTCATGGAGTGCTTTACCTGATTACTTAAGTTAGTTAGCTCAAAGAAGTACAATTAGGTTACATGTCGACATTTTAATTAGGGTTGCTAGTCTTTTAGAGACATCACCTCCTAAGCCAACCGACTTAGAGGAGCACGGCTGGGTTTTATGTTGACTTTTCAATTAAGGTTGTTGATCCCTTAGAAACGTTTTCACCTAGGTCAATTAGCTCAAAAGAGCACGACTAGGTTTCATATTGACTTTTTAGTTAGGATTGTTAGTCCCTTAGAGATGCTCCTGCCTAAATCAGTCAACTTAGAGGAGCATGACTAGGTTTTATGTCAACTTTTCAGTTAGGGTTGCTAGTTTCTTAAAAATGCTTCCACCTAAGTTAGTCAGCTCAAAGGAGTATGATTAGGTGTCATGTCAACCTTTTAGTTAGGGTTACTAGACCCTTAGAGGTGCTCCTGTCTAAGTTAGATAACTTAGAAAAGTACGACTAGGTTTTATGTCGACTTTTTAGTTAGGGTTGCTAGTCCCTTAAAAATGCTCCCTCCTAAGTCAATCGGCTCCAAAGAGTACGATTAGGTTTCATATCGATTTTTTAGTTAAGGTTGCTAATCCTTTAGAGATGCTCCCGCTTAAGTTAATTAACTCAAAAGAGCACGGTTAGATTTCATGTAAACCTTTCAGTTACAATTGCTAGTCCCTTAGAGACGCTCTTGCCTAAGTTAGTTAACTCAGAAAGGCATGATTAGGTTCTTGTTTAGGGTCTTAACCAACTCAAAGTGTACTTTACCTAATTACTGAGGTTAGTTAACTCGGAAAGGCATTACCGAGTTATCATTTAGGGTTATAGATAGCTAAAGGAACACTTTGCTCGTTCACTTAAGTTAGCTAACTTGGGGGACACTACTTTCCTTTTGGTATCTATTAAGGTTATAGTTAGCTTAAAAAGTGCTTTACCTATTCACTTAGGATAGCCAGCTTATAGAGCGTTACTATTCTTTTAATACTTTTAGGGTTCTTACCAACTCATAGGGGTGCTACCTTCACAATTGTTCTTTTTGAGTTTTTTTTTTTTTTTTGTCACAAAATCCCTAACAGACTAGTTTTAGGATAGCTAACTAATCATAACGCTTCTTAAGACAGAGTTATCTCTGAGGCAAAAATGGTGTCTTTTTTATCTTTATAACAAAATTTTACTCAAACTTCAACATAAAGAGAGGCAACTGTAGACACTTCATTTTCACTTCCTCTGTAGTTTTAATTTTTGTTAGGGGTCCTAATTTAGAAAATAACAAAAAATTGAAAAATGTTAAAAAAATAAAATAGAAAATTTTTAGAAAAAGAAAAAAAAAACTAAAAAGCTAAAAAAGAGAAAATTAAAAAAAAAAAAGATTAGATTAATTAGAGAGGATATTAACTAAATAGTTATTAAAAAACGTGAATTTGATACGACAGTGTCAATTTCAATAAAATCAAGATTTGTATTATTCAAATCTTATTTGGATCTTTATCAAATCAGATTTAAGTTGATAGAAAAGATTCATTTCAAGCCTTATAAATATGGATCACATGATGCAAAAATTTTTTAATCGATCACATACTAGCCTACTCCATCCTCATCTAACCTTCATCTCCTTTGCAAGGATCAACAACAAACTTGAAGTACGGATCATCACCGACCAGCCCCTATCACGAACTCGCTACCAAGCACACCACTGTCTACACCACATTCATGTCAGCACTCCTATCACTGATCACCCTCAACATTTACCCACTTGCTGTCTTGCATACACAAGGTGTACTCCACTCTACAACATCGAAGCCTATTGTCTCCAATGTCCATAGACTCACACAACCTGAACACTAGTCGAACAACAACCTTATCCTCTCACAACGTTATGTCACGGTTCATACTCCAACAGCAACTGATGGTATTGATTCACACAACACCATACATAATAGCAATACACATAAGCATAGTCACGTACCATACCGTCCAACTATTAGCAAGCTCCAGATGCCAACTGCACGCACGACCATGCCCAACACAACATACCGCTTGAGCACTACTGCCATCTTCCATACTCCAATCAACCACTGCTAGTTACGTTCCATCAATGCCACTTTAAGCCGATCCTTACCCTACTTGCTTGGATTGCCTTAGGTCATTGTCGTTGTTTTTTTATTTTATTTCTTTTCCATATTCTTTGTTTAGTTATTTGTTAATTATTTTACTTAAAAAGCAATAATGATAGTAGATAATAAATACAAATAGAATGATTTTACCACTTAGAAAAAATTGCTTTCCAAAAAATAAAAATTTAATAAACTTGTTTTTTCGAACTATGGCTTTCTTTTAGAAATTTTTAGAAAAAACAATACTTCAAATTAGGACCCTTTTTTTAGAATTTTTTACTCAAAATAAATGAATTAAAATGTAAACTTGATTGGTTTTTAGAAATTAAAAAAAACCAATATACTAAAGTTTTCGAAAAAAACTATAAACATTTAATCTCGACTAGAGGGTACGTAGATATCTTCGGGACAACGTAAGATTTATAAAAACTTAGGTTTTTTCTTTTATTTTATTTTTATTTTAAAAAAAATATTAAAAAAGGATAATTTTGAAGAATAAACCCAATTTTAGAAAATTGACAGTAATACCCGTTAGAGTTTAATAAGGTAGCTAAATACTATTACATCAATTGTGGGAAGGGAGGAATAAAACTTAGTTTATCTCATTGAGATATCAATGTTTATGCCATTTGACTGCAAAGGCATTGGTAGTGCTTAAGATTGAACCCCTAAAATTATTCAGGGAAGGGAGAAGAAGCTTTTTAAGAGATTAAGGAAGTATGACATTTATAATCCATTAAAATTTGGAATGTAGAAAGGAAAATACTAGATTACTTCAAATATGAAAAATTTTCCATTTTTTCATTGCAATTACAATAGTTTTGGTCATGTTTGAAAATTGTGTAAGAACCAAAGAGAGGTTGGCCTCCAAATTGAGGATAGTATTTGAACTCAAAAGATTGATGAAATGGGTCAAAATGCTATTGAAAATAAAAAATCAAATGAAAATCAAACCCTTTGGTTAATTAATTGCATACAATAAACAAACCTAAAAATAGCATCCCAATTGTCAACTAAGCTTAGAAATCAAACCAAACTATGATAAATACTAATCACAAAGCATGCCGCAAAATATCACCTACTCTTACATCATTCCTTCACCAGCAATCACCTCTATAGTAACCTAGATCACACATAAACCAAAACCATCTTCAATAGTAGCAAGCACATTCTTACCCTTGCATAAGCCCACCATCATGCAAAGCAACCACCCAAACATAAAATCATCAACAACATTTAGGCAAAACTAAACCATAAACACTTTAAAACTAAATTGCTAAAAGTTAAAAGTATTGGCATTTTTTGTACCTTTATCCTTACATGCATGTTTTACAATTAGTTTATAATAGCTCAATAATTAATAAAAAATCATCTATGAATGAATTGAAAATTTTTCAAAAAATTATCTTTTTTATTTAAAATTGATTTTACAAATATGAAATTAAGGTATTAGATAAGTTACACAAAAATCTTAAGTAGATAGAAGCCCATCTGGTCGGTGTGTTAAGTTAGTTTATTCATGTTTGAAATTGGTTCGAAACTAGTTCTTTTTAAGTTCCAAAAATTAATTATCAAAATGTAGGATTGACTTTATAAACATAAAATTGGGCATAAAACATGCCTCCTTTTGAAATTTAGTGAAGTTTGGTCTCATTTTTTATTTTAGCAATTTATTAGTCGTTGAGAGTCTTTCATGCTGTTGGTGGTGTTGCTTGTTAGCAATGGCAGCAGTAGAGTTGGGATGCAAGGGGTTGTCAAAACTCTAGCTACAAATAAGTAGGGTCTCTAGTTAAGATTTGGTGAACTTTCATAGGGATTGATTATTTTTATCAATTTTTTTTTTTTATGGACACAAAATTGATGGTGTTAATGATGGTAATAATGGTAGCGTTTAGTTAAGAGGGAATCAAAAAGCAGGTGTTGCTAGGATGTTATCGTAAAAATTTGGTGATTCTTTATAAGAAATTGATTTGGTTATGAATTTTAAGGTATATATAGGCTGATTTTTTTATTAAAATAATAATTTTCCTTGTAACACCTAGCAATGAGGTTGTGTTTGATGGTAATAATCATCTCTCAATCAAAATTCAAGTTCAAATTTTATATATACACATATATATATGTATATATGTATTAATTATATTCTTATTACTTAATAGTTCAAAAAAAGATAAACATAGACTCTATTTTAGTTTTATGCATTTTCTTAGGAGAAATTTACTTTCAATTCATTATTTGTTAAGGTCACAAAAATAATTCAAATATAATGGGATGCTGCATTATACACTAGATCCCAATTATTTGGTTTCAAGAAATTAAAGCTTAACACTTATTAACTTTATAACCAAAATCTTGTCTAATTCAACTTATCTTTGAAATCTAATTTCAAGTAAGAAGTTTGTCAATTTTGGGGGCCTTATCATAAAATTTAGTGTCCATTGGAAATATTTTTGCTAATCTTAAATTCTAGAGCAAAAGCCATAAAATGAAAATTTCTCAAGGATTTTATTCATTAATCATATAAAAGTTAACTTATTTTTACAATCAATATTTATGGGTCACTTTAGTTCGAATCCACGTTTTAATTATCTCTAACTCAAAGAGTAGGTTAACTATTACATGCTCGAACTAATTGCAAAGGATTTAGATAATGGTGCACTAACCAAAATGCACTAAGTTTGTACCTACATAACTTTTGATATTGTTATCTAAAAGTTACAAACCATATGTCATTGAGATCCTAATTTTATGTAGTTTCTAGCCATACTCTAAGATTTGAATCCCGACTAATCATAATATGATGAAAAGGCCCCCTAGCTAGCTCATACAAATGATGCTAGTTTTTACATGAGTTATCAAAACAGTTGAAATGCCTTTGGGATATCATTACCTTTGGGATATCATTACATGATATATCAAAAAATACTCTCATTATTGTCACTAAAAAACTTGGTACATATGTATTTTGATTGGAAACTCAACCAAGGACAGCTCATGAGCGGTTCAACTCCACGCAGAAGTCAAAAGGCATGGGTATTATGGTTTGATTTTTGTCTTGGATCCTGAGGGCTTTGCTGTTAAGATGTTCCAAGAAAATGCTAAATTAGACAATGCCAAAGCAAACTATAGATTAAAAATTATGCAAAATCTACTGTGATACATACATCGTCCTGTCTGGTTGATGTTGTACACAATTTTATGAATTACAGTGTAAACAATGCAAATAGAATGTGAGTCGACTAGTTTTGTCCCACCTCTCTTAGGATGAAATGTTCTTTTCGTAATACCCCGAAGCCCCAAGTGGTTACTCCCAGTAACTATTATACTTTCTCCCCGATATATTTCATGCAATGATTTACCTGCGACAGATTTTAGCTTTCTTTTTACAAATTTTAGTTCATCGTAATTTTCATTCAGACAGTTTCAAGGACATCGTGATGACGACAACCCACTCTTCTGCTTAGTCTATTTTCACGCATGTGCTCTTCTTCATGATGATAAGCTGGTGAGAAACCAAGAAAAATTTGACGAGAAGGAAGGAAAAAGCAAAGAAGAGAGGAAGAAAGGGGCAAGTGCAAAAAAGTGACATGTTGATGGGGATTGGCTAATATATATATATATATATATATAGTGTTCACTTCATTAAAATAGCCATTTCATCCTCTTATTTTTTACTGAAGCTATTAAGGCATTTAATTGCATTTTAGGTCTGTTATTATTCCATAATAAATTCTCATTATAAAACATATTGAATAGTTATTGGTTACTCAAATCTATAAATAACTATTTAATATTGAAGTTCATTTTTTTCCTCTCAAATTACTCTTAAAAAAAAAAGCGAAAATAATAAATTAACATTGATTCATAACTTATTATTTATTTATTTATTTTTTTCCAATTGTCAAAGCTTATGAAAGAACATATCTTTTTTTTCTTTCTGCTTGATATGAAATTAGTGAATGAAACAACCAATCATGGATCTCTGTTTTATTATTAATAGGTGCACCACTTAGTGGGATTTAGCACATCAAAGTTGGGATAGGTAAGAAGGAACTCGTTTTGGAGTAAAATAAGCAAGCGTACATAAACACCAACAGTTCATTTGATTCTAAATCATTTTCCTCTCTTGAAAGCCCAATTCTCTTCTTAGTTTGCACCTCCAAATCCTCAACAAGTTCTGCAGTCTTCTCGCGCTCTTCTAATCAGAACGATGATCAACAGTATCCCTACCACTAGTGTTTTCATTCTATACATCCTCCTAACTTTAGTAGTTTTCGGCATCCAAGCAGCCACGAGTGGCAGAGAGACACTAGATATTGTCATTGGTGCGGATGGTACTGGAGGTCTAGCCAAAGATTGTGATGGTGACTTTCATAACTTATCAGACACCGTCCGATGTGTGCTTCCAGCACCACTACCACTTGTTGACGATGTTTTGAATTTTGTTGATCAAAGACTAGCTGTGTTGTATCCAATCATCCAAAAGTTTAAGTCCATCATAACCTCAGACCCTCTTGGAATAACCAAAACTTGGGTAGGATCAGATATATGCAATTACAAAGGCTTTTATTGCGATAACCCCCCGGATAACAAGACTGCCATTGCTTTGGCATCCATTGATTTCAATGGGTTCCAATTGACTGCTCCTTCCATTGATGGCTTCCTCGATCAGCTTCCAGATATCGCACTCTTCCATGCCAATTCCAACAATTTTGGAGGTACGATTTCGTCTAACATCGCCAAGCTGCCTTACCTATATGAACTTGATATAAGCAATAACAAGTTCTCTGGTCCTTTCCCAACAGCAGTTTTAGGCATGACCGGCCTAACGTTCCTAGACATACGGTTTAATTTCTTTACCGGGTCGGTACCGCCTCAGATTTTTATGGAAAACCTTGATGTCCTTTTCCTTAACAACAACAACTTTGATCAGGCACTGCCTGACGATATAGGCAACACTCATATCCTTTATCTTACCTTAGCCAACAACAAGTTCTCAGGTCCTATTCCTAGGGGCATTGCCAAGGCCCTGTCAACCTTAACCGAGGTTTTGCTCTTAAACAACCGGTTGACAGGCTGCTTGCCATACGAGATCGGGATGCTGGATGAGGCTGTGGTTTTCGATGTGGGTAATAATCAATTGACGGGTCACTTGCCGTTCTCATTGGTCTGCATGAGGAAAGTGGAGCAACTAAATTTTGCTGGCAACCTATTCTATGGAATGGTTCCAGATGTGGTCTGCTGGCTAGGAGTTGGAAACCTGGTAAACCTGTCCCTTTCTGATAACTATTTTACGCAGGTTGGACCCTGGTGCCGGGTTTTGATCCAGAGAGGAGTCCTTAATGTCAACAACAACTGCATTCATGATCTTCCATTCCAAAGATCACCGGCTGAATGTGCAGCGTTTTTTTCGCGTCCTAGGATCTGCCCGCGTATGTGGACATACACTTATATTCCATGCAACCATCCACATGTTAGTTCGCTTGGCTATTTAGAACCTGGAAGTGCTCCTTCACCTTAAACATATGTGTTTCACTAAATCCAAGAGATGGATTTGAATTTTGTTTTTGTTGAATTACCTTTGGTATGTGAGGATACAGTCGAATGTTAAACCTTTTTAATGTTTTCAGTACTTGTAGATACAAGCTTAATCACTGTAGTAGTTGTGGAATATAGTCGAATGTTAAACCTTTCCGATCTTTAGTAATACAGTTTGGCTTAACTTAAAATGGTTCTATATGTTCGGATTGTTAAACTGAACCAAACTTAAAAACTGACTGCATCTTAAAAAATTTATAAAAAAAAAAGGGAAAAAAGATTCGTGCAATTCAGTTTATGCTGCATTTCTTTTCGTGGTTGATTTCCGTGCAGTGAATACTCAACATTAAAGTTTAGTAGTTAAAGATTTTCCTAGGACTCAGCTTCACAAAAATTATGGATGCCATCAAATGTTGTACCAGTTGGGACTTTGGCTTTTTCTTTTTTTTCCCCCCTTTCTTTTTTGGCCAACTGGGACTTTGGTGAGTTCACCCCTATTTGTTCCGTACATAAAATTGAGGGGGTCTCATTGGTTTATTTATAAAGCTCGGGACCTAATGATCTACATTAAAGTTTAGAAATCAAATCCTTGTGAGAAACACGAAAAGCAAATGTAATACTTTTATATTGAATTTATTGCAACCAATATGTTGATGGCTAATTTGGATTTGAATCCCTAAGCTCAAATAGACCTATTTAAAACTTAAGCTGAGTTTTCACGAATCGTAGCCAAGTCCAAGCTATTGTTTCGAGCCAACTAACCTCTAGCTCAAGAGTTCTCTATAGAAATAATGCCAAGCTACAAAGAAGTCTCACCACCCTCTTACAAGTCCCTCCCCTGCTTAGGCTTCGATTTGGTTCATAGAAAGTTTTTGAGTTATTGGTGGTCAGGACCTCTAGATAGTTGATAATAACGATTTTTTTTAGTTATATCTCACAAAATTCAAAACATACCCTTAATGTGTAAATCCACTTTTTATTTTGGCCCAACCTCGTCTCCTATAAATAGAAGATGAGTTCAATGGTCACATACCTTCACTTAAGCACACACTCTTCTTATGTTCTTATTTTCTAATGCCTCTTGCATGCAATTTTTTCTACAATTGCTAACTTAAGTATTATAATGACTTTGCCAGACAATCCGTGGCTATTCTACATACACTTTTCCTCTTTTATAGTCCTTCATTATGCACGCAAGTCTCTCAAACCTCCAATCGAATCTACTTAAAGTAAAACTAATATTGGATGGTTACATAGACGGTAGAATAGATGGTTGCTAAATAATTTAAAAAGGATGGGTAGCCAAATATGATGAATGGAAAATGTAGTCTCATCATATATTATAAAGATGCTTGGTTACGACTTCACTAAATGTCAAATTATAATACATTTGGCAAGAAAATTTAGCGTAAAATTTTATTAGTTTATATACACTACCTGTACATAACACATAAAGTTTAATACCCAACTAAATCTTTCCTTGTGAGGCAAACACTTGTTCAGGAAATTGATGTAACTATGCTTCGCCCTAGATGGAAGAAAGGCAAAGATGATGCCGATGCAAGATCCACAATGTTAGATAAAAAGGTATCTGCGTTGAATAATGTGTTTCCAACTTTTCAAAAAGGAAACGGAGAATGTTCCTTAAGCTTCTGTCCTAGAAAGCCTGGTGGAGTCTCCCCTTTTTAGCACAGTGCCAGTTCATTATAGCACAGAATCAAAAAACATGTTCACGCCAATAAAAAGAATAGGACACAACTAACCAGTTCCATTCCATTACCGACCTCAGCCGCATAAAAAGGTGTGTTCCAGCTCAAAAGGTGGAAATGGTTTTAATTTAGAATATGTTTTTTTGAGTATCACATCCTTGGAAACACTCACCGCTCTTAGGATTATCTAATGGTAGGAACTGGTCAATGGGTTGCTGATGAGAGTTGAGAAGTGGGAGCAACAGTGTACCATGTATCATCGTTGGAATTGTCAAAAGAATGTGTTAATGGGAACCATTTAGTGGATTTGTCTTATTGTTCGGCCGCATAAGTAAAGTCCAATAATTAATGGGCTCCTATTCTTTCTAGTTGCTTTAAGTATGTCTTCTCTTTCATCATATGGTATTCACTTGGCTTGTATAGAGTTATATGGAGATACGGCAGCAATCTTTTTCCAACTATTTACTGATTTGGGTCTTATTTACCCTATAACCTCTAGGTTACAGAAATCTACTGGATATGGAAGAGCTAGGAGCTAGGGGTAAGGTTAGATGAATAATTCTTCATAGGCAACTATTTTTGAAAAGTTAGGGGTGTATTTGTACTTTTCCTTCGTATTCGTTATATGCCTTATTATATATTGAAATGTGCATAGAGTTCACACTTTCATTTCACGCGTATGATGTCGAATGACACATCCAAGTGCGGTAATGGTCTTTATAAGACCAAGTTCTTTTCGAAACCCAATGAGCAAAAGAGGAGGCTTTTACTGTCCCGTGTGTGGAACTTTCACCAACTCTTTTACCAACTTTAGAGTTAAATAAGGAACACTCGGAGTAGTTTTACCTAGTGAGAACAATTTAACAAACTAGAGTGAACTTACAAACTTCAATGAGATTTTAGGTAATTTATCTCAAATATGTAAAAAAAAAATTCAATGTTACGAATGCAGGCAAAGTTTGAGTGACTTTGTGAATTACTTAGCAAAATTAAAATAAAATAAGTCAAATTATGAACTAAAGAGCTTTTATGAAAAATATTGAGATTTTTTGGGAAAATTATGTGAAATTGAGAAATATAAAGCCTTTCCAAGAGCATACAGTCTAATAGTGGACTTATGTACTGTTACGTACTATAAAATAAAATTATAAACTACTAAATCTTTTAACAAACTTTATTACATTTTTTTTAAGAATATCTGTTTTTTTTTTCACTTTTGAATAGATTTGCAAAATATAAGAGAATTCATGAAAGTTTACGGCATCAAAAACTAAAGTGGAATCACAAAGGTTTACAAGTTTTTACTGGAGTTAAATGTAAAAATCTGGAAAAAATTTACGAATATTATAAATAGTTAGACAAAAATTCAAGACAATTTATGATTGTTGAAGATTTTTTAAGAATTAAATCCAATTTATGAACTTAAAAAGGTATTTTATGTTTTTTGTATAAAAAGAAAAAGGGATTTTAATTTACACTATTAATCTAGTCAGTATGATCAGCCAATGGAATGGCTGCCAATAGCCTTTAGGGAGTCCTACAACTCTCATGGAGTTGTAAGTAGCCATCCTATTGATTGATTATGCTAACTGGAATAATGGTGTAAATTGAAGTTAACTAAGATATAAATAACAACAATTGAATTTTCAATTGGGTGTATAATTAAAAAAATCGAACTTTAAATGTATAATTGTAAAAAATAATAAAGTTAAAATATAAATTATGACATTGAGCTGAAAGAAAAATCTTATGGGTATTTTACTAAACTATTGAATGTTACAAACTCATAACATATGTCATGATGGTTTGAGTAATACTATAGGTTCTTAAGATATTCTAAGACAACGGTACTCCTTTTTTCGTTATTTTAATTATATTTTTGAAAAAACTTAATAAACATAATAGTTTAAGAACTAGTAATCAAGGTAAATTTTCTAATGGAAAATCACCAACTTTTAAAGAGTAGATAGTAAACGAATCAAAATTATAGAAAATTAGAATATAAAATTAAAAATGTAGAAAATGGAAACAAATATAGGAAAAAAGGAAAAACATAGTTTCAACTACATCAAACATTAGATTTGTTGGAAATTGACCTAAGACCAAATAAGTTGCAATTTACCACCATTCATAAGTTGCGACTCACTAACATTAGTGGATTGTGGGGTAGTAACCCACTACCCTAGGAGAGTTATGCAATTCTTATGGGATAGTAGGTGGTCACTCACCACCGTGAATGGGTTGCATAATGCATAATATTTTAAGCCTATTTTTGGTCACTACAAGGCTAGGAGGTGGGCAATGATACATGGGTAGGGGTTGCTTGATCTCCCTCTAGTGGTTACTAGTTACCCCATTGCCTTAGGATTATTGAAAAAGTTTCTTTTTCTTAATGTTCTTCATTTTTCCTATTTTAGTTCATTTTTCTCTATTCTTTAGTTTCTTGCATATTTTCTACTTTCTAAAATTAATATTTTCCCAAAAAAAAAAAATTACCTACATAACTAAAGCTTAACAGGATATCAAAATTCTTAAGAAATAGAAATTTGTCAATTAAGTTATAATGTAACCTATTGATAAGGTTGTTTGGACAAAAGCTCCTTAAGCTTATTCCAACTTGATATGGCTCATAACCTATGACTAGTCGCCTAGGCTTAAAACATGGCATGTTTAGCTGTAGGAGGCCTCTAACAACTAGAAGACTCTAAATAAGGCTAAAAGACTAAGTTAAGCAACCGCCTCCTATATATGCGGAACATGTAAAACATTACGATCCCACTCTCCAACACTTGCAGATATGGCTTTGCTTACTAACTTTTCTCCAACTACCAGCACTACTCTCTTATAAATACAAAACCCTCACCCAATAGTAAACTACTTGATATTTACTTTGTGCACTCAAGCCTACTTATTGCTCTCAAGCACTCGTATTCTCCAAACACTCAATTGACTTAAACATCGGAGTGGTCACGCGAAGACCACCCAAGCGCCCCCTCATTATGCTTTCTTTTAAAGGCTTTTCTACTTGCACGAAGTCTAATCTATATTAGCCAAGATCTTGAGACTACATTTGGCACTATTTGTGGGAATTCTGATATAAGTTCTTACCTAAAACACACTAAACACTTCCCCTAAACACCACTCTGACCACCATGTCTTGTGTTAATGATTTGAAAAACTGTTAGTTAGTAAATAACCAACTTACTAAAAACCAGCCCCAACTAGGAAATGTTGGAGGAGTGCTTAGTCGAAGAGTTTACTGCCTAATGTGTCTCCGGGGTCGGATATACGAAGGAGCACCATAATGAAGCGAATTGAAAAGAAACAAAGAAAAGGCTAGTAAAGCTTGAGCAGCTACTGAATGGATGCAATACATCACTCAATCCTATTTGGCCTATAATCCACTAGATATGATACATTAGTCTGAACTAAAGGGTCACTCGTCACTGCTCCTTACTAAAAAGAATAGATAAGAGTTGAATAATAATGAGAATAATAAGGTTGCTCAAAGTGAGTAATTTTTGTATTGAAGAGATGATGATCGTTCGTATAAAAGAAAGTGGGGGTTTATATACCTATCTACCAGGGTTTATACACCCGTACATGAATGAAAAGACAAAAGGGTATTTTACAACTAGGTTACATAAGACATACTAAAAAGGGTAAAAGAGATAAAGAATATTTAATGTGAAAAAGAAAGAATCATTCTAGAATACTGTATCAGAAGACAAGTATCGCTTGGCGTTTGGATGGGAGAAATATGGTACAAGGTAGGTAGAAATAGAGCAACGCTTGTAGTCAGGGGCTGACTTGATGTGGACCAAGTTAGGGACCAATTAGTTCTTCTAAAAAGAAATCAAATTGATTTGGGGTCGGATTCTCATAGTCAGATTGAGAGCTTGCCTCGACTACTCTAAAGATAAAGCGTTGCTACTGAACAGTGGCGGATCTAATGTATGTAAGGATATGATAGTCAGGTTGGCATGAGATAAGCTCGGGATAGAAATCCCCATCTTAGATATGGCCTAGAGCTAGTATCCTCTAAGCAAGTTCTTAGAGTCCTCTAGCTCGACTACACATGATTGGTTCGAGGGGTTGATTCCATTTACTACCCAAAACAAGTTGCTTCATGTTCACCTTGAAGAAGCTGAGAGTACAATGTTCAAATCCGCCTTGGGAGACTTCTTTCGATTGCTTGCAAAGAGCAAGCTGAAGATTTTGGTCAATTTCTAAAATAAGCCCTAGAAATACATTGATTAGGAGGACAATATTCACACTAAGAGCAACACCGACTGAAAGAAGTCGAGCAGAAAGTAAGATAAGGAAAGATTGTCCATCAAAGATCACCTCGACGTAAGAATGCACAAAGCAAATTAGAGGGGGAAGGTTCGAACAAGAAGAAGTTTCGAACTGAGCAAGACCCACTTCCCCCTCCCATATATACACAGCATACCCGTCTGAATAGACCCACTGCCTAGGTCTATTTTGAGGTGAAGAGCAGGAACCTGTTGCAAAGGCCTCCTAAGATGAAGGGAAATCCTGGTCATTGAAACTCAAACAAGTATTGCTAATTTCATAGTGACTACGGCCATACCACTAATGAGTGCTTCCAATTGAATAATGCAATTAAGTATACTATTCAACGGGGGCTTCTTTGGTGAATACATGGCCCAACAGAGGAATGACAATCATTCCAACGATAATGAGGATAGAGCACCACGGAGGTAGCAAACTGAAGGCACTTAAATAAAGAAAAACAATGATCACCACAACAATTAAGCCCCTAACGATGTTGTAGACAAAATTGTTAGGGGACTACATCTAGGGAGTCGGTTGAACACCAGTAGCTAGACTAACACTACATCCAAGGTGTTGGCAGTAAGAGAGAAAAGATAGAAAAGATAGAAGTTAAACACTTCGATCTCTTTCTTGGATTAAAATCTGGAGGGTATAGATCCCCCCCCAATCAAGATGCCCTGGTCATAAGGTCAAGGATTGCAAACTTTGAGGTCTTTAAGATTATTGTGGACACTGGCAACTCCATCAATATATTCTTCCTACATACGTATGAAAGGATGAGGACCAAGCTACCCGTCGAGATGAAGCCATACTACCTTCACTTTGGAGAGCAGCTATAGGAGAAGTTAGTTGAGAGAGGCCAGCCAGCTAAAAAAATCGAAGAAGTGCAGATTGGCCTCTCTCCTAACTAGACTACTAAGGTCAGGATTAAGACTCCTTCCAAGGTGAAGGATGAGATAGTTACCCTCTCATGAGCCAACTTAGATAAGTTTGCTTGGTCGACGTTAGATATGCCTAAGATCTCTCCTAACCTAGCAACCCACAACCTCAATACAGACCCTACAATCGAGGAAGAAGTGCAAAAGCTACTAAAGACCGACTTCATGAGGGAAGAAAAGTACCTAACCTGGCTAGTAAATGTAGTGCTAGTCAAGAAGAAGTCTAAGAAATGGTATATGTGTATCGATTATACTAACCTTAACAAAGCTTTCCTAAAAGATTGCTTCCCTCTCCCTATGATTGACTAGCTAGTCGACTCTACTTTGGAATATACCTTACTAAGCTTTATGGATGTCTTTTCGGGTTACAACCAGATAAAGATGGACCCAAAAGACGAAGTTCATACCTCTTTTGTCACCGATTTTGGCATAGATTGCTACACAATTATGCCCTTCGACCTCAAAAATACTAGCGCAACATATCAGCGAATGGTGATGAAATTGGTTAAATCTTAGATTAAGCTCAAGATGGAGGTATACGTTGATGACATGATTATTAAGAGCAAGCAGCTCATTGGTCATGTCAAGGACCTTTAAGAAGCCTTTGATTAGATGAGAAGGCATGACGTGAAGTTAAACCCCTAGAAGTGTGTATTTGGGGTTGGTTCGAGTAAATTTCTTAGCTTCCTGATCACCTAGAGAGGTATTGAGGCCAACCTTGAGAAGATACATGCCATGAGGGATATGAAGCCCTCTACCTCGATCCAAGACGTACAAAAGCTCATTGGTATGGTGGTCACGCTAAGTAGGTTTGTCTCTAAGAGTGTAAATAGATGCACTGAGTTCTTTAAAATCCTTAAGATTCCTAAGGCTTTTGAATAGAGTTCTGAATGTATGGCAGCCTTCAAGTAGCTACAAGATTTCCTTACGTACCATCCGATCCTCTCTAAGCCTTCTAAGGGAGGACATGTACCTATACCTAGCCGTAAGTGAGTAGGTACTCTCATCTATATTGGTCAAAGTAGAAAGGAGAGGATACAGGCCCGTATACTATGTCAACCATATATTCCAGGGGCTTAAGGTTAGGTACACTTGAGTAGAAAAATTTTCCTTGGCTGTTGTCATCTTTCGTCAACTAAGGCCTTATTTCCAAGTGCACCAGATCATTGTGCTTATAGACTAACCGTTGTGTATACGAAATCCAATATCAGCTACAAATGGCCTATAAGGTATAAGTGTTGGTTGACTTCTCGGTTGAATATATAAGAGAGGAGGAAGCACCATTAGGTAACGATAAACCAGTGTGGACTTTCTAAGTCGATGGATCATTCACCTCGAGGGGTAGAGGTACGAGTCTCGTTTTAACCAGACCACACAAGAGCACAGTTTGTTATGCCCTCAAATTCGGGTTCGACACCAGCAACAAGTAATCTGAATACGAAACCCAAATAGCTAGTTTCAAATTGGCTAAGGGGATCGATGCTGAGTATCTACAGGTGTTCTCGGACTCTATACTTATTATCCAGTAACTTTGAGGTGTATACGAGGCCAAGGACGACATTATGGCAAGATACTTAGAGAAGGTGAAGAGCCTTCTAGCTAAGTTCCCTTCATAGACCATCACAAAGATCCTTCGACTTGAAAACTCGCTAGCAGATTGGCTATCCAAGCTCGCCTTTACTGGGATACAAAAGCCTAAGGTAAAGGATATGAAAATATTTATTGAGTACTTGCTAAAGAAGAGCATAACTCTGAACTTGACAGCCGTCTTAGAAATTTCAGCATCAACATCAGAGCAGTGCTGAATGGATCCCATTTGGAGTTACTCAAAGCAAGGCATGCTCCCAAAAGACAGAAGAGAGGCAAAGAAACTAAGGTACTTTACCACCAACTACATGTTGGTTGACGGCATCCTGTATCGTAAGACAGGTTAGCCTTCTCTTGCTCAGATGCCTTTGAGAAGATGAAGGCTTGTACATCATGGAAGAGTTACACATTGGAGTGTACAGCAACCACTTTCAATCTTAAGCCCTTTACATCTGGGCTCTACGGCTCGAATATTATTGGCCTACCATAAGACAAGATGTTAAAGCCATAACTTAGAAGTGCCCCTAATGCTAGAAATACACCCCTAACAATAGTCTCCAACCCCAAACCAGTTCGTAGTTGTTCACCCAATAGGGCATTAACATCCTTGATGCCTTCCCCATGGCCTTAGGAGGTCGGCAATTCATTATTGTCGTTGTTGACTACTTTACCAAGTGGGTCAAGGCTAAAGCCGTAGCAATGATCACTGAGAGGAGTGTTAAGTCCTTTTTTTATAACAACATCCTCTCCCGATTTGGGGTCTCATATGCCCTCATTATGGATAATGGGCGGCAGTTTGATAACCTTAAGTTCAAAGAATTCTATGCTAAGCACCACATTATGCTGCACTTCATATTAGTTGCCTACCCTTAATTGAACAATTAAGTCAAAGCAGCCAATCAGGTCATCCTTGAAAGCCTAAAGAAGAGAGTGGACCGAACTTAAGGCGCTTGGGCAGAATAGCTACCTAACATTTTATGGGGGTATAAGACCACTCACCGTACCTCCATAGGCGAAACCCTTTTCGCCTAACATTTGGATCAAAGGCAATCCTCTCCATTAAGCTCAAGTTTTCCAACATCTAGACTTAAAGCTTTAATGCCATGCTTAATGAGTCCCTACTACAGGCCAGCATCAATACTATCAAAAAAATCAGAGACCTTGCTGTAGCTCGAGTAACTACTTACCATTACCGAGTAACTAGATACTACGACCAGAAAGTCAAACACAAAGAGTTCAAGGTCAATGACCCAGTTTGTGAAAAGCTAGAGGCTATAGGTTTGCGAGAAGGACAAGGTAAGTTAGCCCTCAATTGAGAAGACCTAGTTAGAGTTAGAGTTAGAGAAAATTTAGGTAAAGGAGCATACAAATTAGAGAGACTGCACGGCGAGCTCATCTTGTATACATGGAACATCAATAACCTTCGGCTTTATTTTGATAAATGTATCATCATGTAAATTATTTCAAAATTATGAATGAAAGTTCTATTTCTCATGAGTTGTCTACAATTACCCCTCTCTCTCTCTTACTCTTATATTAAGTCCTAACCTTCAAAGGGTGAATAGATCTATTAACCGGGCAGGTTAGAACGCCACTAACCTAATCCTCGAGTAACCTCGACAAGGGAAAACATCCTTTACATAAAGGAATTGTCACTTACCGAGTAAGTCAGAACACCATTAGCCTAACCACCTTTAGGTAATCTCAACAAGGGCAAATACCCCTTACACAAAAGAACTCCCACTTACTATGTAAGTTGAAACGCTACCGACCTGACCCCTTCTACCCTACCTCTCCGAGTAACCTCAGTAAGAGAAAACACCCCTTGCACAAAGGAACTCCCATTTACTGGGTAAGTCGGAATGCTATTGATACTCACACCAATAGACTATGTCACAATGAACCAAGTAAGAAGGCCAAAAAAGCATTCAATAAAAGTTGAAGTACATAACAGAGTATACAAATGAATTCGAGTTCTATTAATAAGTTAAAGATATATAAGATTAAGATTAACATCCTTACGTAGGACACAAGAAGTAGGGAAAGGGATAACTATTGCCTCGAATAAACAAACTCTAGCCATTTTGAAAAATCTAATACTTCAATCTGCTTAGAGGGTTGGTTCGTCGATGGCCCTTGAGATGATCGACCTTAAGTTGCAGAAGGGGTTGAAAGCTGTTGACTAGGGTCAATAGGAAGATCACCCTGACCCTAATCACCTTAAGAAGCACCATTAGGGGAGATCTATTAAGCTATCAAGGTAGAAATGGATGCAAAAGTATCTTGTCTAGACCCAGCAACAGAAGGGGCACCTTGATGCATCTTCAGGGTCGGACACATGGAAAGGCACCACAATGAACTGAAATAAGAAAATAAAATGGTGGTTTTAGCAAATCTGTAAGCAAAATAGCTAGATATGACGCACCAACAAGATCTAACATAGCCTAAGACTCGTCGAATGTGATGCACTAGTTTGAGTAATAGGTTTACTCACCACAATCCTTGCTAAAAGGATTGATAAGAGCGGGTAAATGAGTGTTTTCCAAGAGAAAAATCTCGAAGGTTTTTCATTAAAATGACAAGTTTAACTAAAACCCTATACATGTGCTTTATTTGCACATAGTGGTAAATGTGTAAATAAAAGGGCTAAAAGGATGCCCTAGTAGCATTCCTATAAATACATAATAGGCATGAGGGTAATTTAGGACAAATACAAGAATAAAGATGTTTAAATAACATAAACAAAAATAAGTGATCAAATGAGATGTCCGGATGAGCTGGGCTTCGACATTTAGTGGGATCAGTACCCCGAATCCTATCATCATCCCCTTCTTGAAAAAGTTTCGACCTGAAACTTGACAAGTGACTACTCCAACTTCCACCTAGATCAAAGACAAATTGGCAAAAGCAAAAGAGAAGTAAACTACAACTCAACTCGATGATCAAGACAAATATAATCCGGTGCTCCTTCCACTCATCATGAGCATGATCAATCAAGCTCTTCATTAGGCACTCTTCCTTCTGTTCATCATGTACCATATCAATTACCCTTGAGTAACTCCAGTAGCTATCAGTCATGCGGAATAGTACAACTTTGAGCTCAAGGATGAAATGAGCTCAAGGAATCTAGACTTGTAAGACTTCAAATTCCTACTCAACCTCAAGTACTTCATTTTCAATCGTTATTACCTCATCCACTTCCTTACAACCACTTTCTTCTTCGATCACCATGGATGGTGTAATAACTCCATTGACTTCTTCTCCCTCCTTGTTGGCCTCTTTGGGAACTTTCTTTTTGGCCCTCCATCTCTCTACTAAAGTCCTAACAATCCTTAAATCATCTTCAAGACTAGTTGGGGATATGGATTGGAGCACAACTTATTCTTTGTCATGAAAAGAATAAGTATTCTTCAAGGACACATAGCTCATATTATGACTCATTTTCTATGGAAAACCTAAACACATGTAATAATCTCCAATGTCAACGACATCAAATAAAACTTCATCTTGAAATTTTTCAATGGAGAAGGTTATTTTTGCTCGCTTCATCACTCAAATGCTTCATCACTATAAACAAAGTTATATGAATTTGAGTGGTCTATAGTTTCATAGCCCAATCTTCCAGCAATAATCTCAAAGATAAAGTCCACAGATAGCAACTAACCCAAATTAATATAATACCTGTTTAAGTTTCCCCTTTATGTAAAATTTCTCCATTGCCATGAGGTAAAATTTGAGCTTGAATTATGTTAATCGCACCACAATCTATAATCTTTGATGGATACTAGAATCACTGCACTTGCCCCTATTAATTCTAGTTATTGCCTCAGTTCCTATAGTTTTCCTAGTCAAACACTACTATCAACATTTCAGCGTGCACACACCTATGGTAGAATACTTATACACATAAGTCACTCCATTGACCAATCCACAATTTGGCACTACACCTTACATTTGGGTCGCACATGACAGATTACTTGCACTTCAACTTCGACTTTGGAAATTAAAATATGGCAATAGTAGCACCTCACGTTATAATAGCAGTTCCATGATTTGAAGGCAATAGGATGTTTCTCTTCAAGGTTAAAACAGCTCGACATGATGACAAACACTTTGGTTTTAACTTTATAACGGCTTAGACAAGCTCTTCTCTCGTGTAAGACCACACTAGAAGGCTTATAATCACACTTGTCCAGAGCTCGGATATGGCACTTGATTCGCACTCGGCAATGGGCTTGGGATTCCTCAGCTGTGATAACTCGCACCTGCACCTTCTCTGCATAGATGAACCGTACACTCAATTCACAACTGCACTTCCACAATCCTCAGAATATTAGTAGCTTAGTAAGACGAAACAACAGCTTAGTACAATCTTGCTCCTTCTCACGCAGCTCGGTAAATAGTTTAGTTTCAGCTCGACTTACAAGTAATCGACACGTACACGTAACAGCCTAGCACTTGCTCGGTAATGTGGGGAGTATGACAGTTCGGCTCAATTCACACACACCACAACCTGGTTTCAACGTGCGCAATAGTATAGTAATCTACTGTGGCTCAGTAATTCTTGAAGAATGGTTAGTACAACTCAGCTTAGAAATTAAACAAAACAGCTCGGCATTAACTATAGCAACTCACTAACTTCAGGACAGCTCGGTACTTCGCTACACTTACTAGATCAGGTCAATAACCAACAATCCAAGGCGCACGCGGCCTTTGCACTTCGGCAACCAAACTTACAAGAAGCTCAAACTCGCTTCAGCTCAACACTCATACACAACACTGTGAAACTTGGTCGGCTCAGTGTTGAATGGAGCTTGCAATAGTTCAGGGAATTAGTAGCTCAGATTTCTCGTTTGTTCGGCTCGGCAAGTGTGAACGGAATAGCTCGGTAATGTTAGGAGTATCACAATTCGACTTGGTACTTAGAAACACCTGCTACACTCAACTACGGATTTTGAAATTTTGAAGAGGCTCGAACCCTTGCTTATAGTCCAACAACAGTAGTTCGGTGATGACACAAAAGAATTCGGTCTGATTACTGCCTCAATTCACTTCAGCACTTTGGATTGAAATAGTTCGGAAATTAGATCACTGCTCCAGTTCAGATTGGCAAGGTGCACTCAGCTCGGATGCAGAGTTCAGTTTGGCATGTCGTAAAACCACTTCGTCATCTCGGCTCAGATACTTTAGTCTTCAGCTCGGCAAGTTCAATAAGAGTTACTCAGGTCGATACTTCGGGTTACAGTGGTTCGGCACGGCCTTTACACAACAGCACAACATGAGTCCACCTCAAGTCAACTCAGTTCAGCAATTTTACTTGTAGTTAGCTCGAAATAGTTCACTTCAGCAGTTCGGATACCACAACAACTTAGCTCGGCAAGCTCATGATCAAAACAGTATGGCAAGCACTTGGTTACATCAGCTTGGCAACAATTCAGTTCAGTGCACAAATTAATAACAATTCGGTAATCCTTCATTATCAAGTCCTCGGCTCGGACACAACAGTAGCTTGGTTCACATACACCAAATCGCATACACGCTCACTAAAGCTGGGACGAAACTAGTTGGGAGCTCGGCACTTGAATTGCGACAGCTCGGCCTAGACACAGCAGCCAGTTTGGTCTTTAGGACAGCTCGATAATCTTCTTCACCTCTGCACTTCAACCGAGAGCTCGAATATGTACTACGTAGCTCAACAATTAAGTTCAATCAGCTCAGCGCTTCGGACTGGAACAGCTCAGAGCTCGGATACACACAAAGAAAGCTCAGCAGTGATTAAATAGATCACCTCATCCCTATTTCAGTAGCTCAGCGAGTACACAAAACAACTCGGACTTCATGAACAGCTCGGATATAATTCCACAGACACTTGGTGCTGCAATCGCACCACTTGGCAAGCCACACGAACCTACCAACACAACTCTGGCGACGGCCACAACCAAACCCACAGACTTACTCAAGCCACGCACTGAACTCCACTATAGTAACAAACCCATACGACTCCACACTCTCACACTTGACGGCACAAACAACAGTACACTATGGTTCACCAAACACTGTACTCACACGAATTTTGATGTAAGTTAATAAAACACACAGACCCATACAAACGCTAACGACCACTACTGTCAAGCGAGCACTCAAGTAAAACCCACGCCACTTTATGCACGGGGGATTACCACAACTGTTACAACCCCATGGATTCAATCAGTCTTACAGCATACTCTAAAATCACTAATCGAGTAATTAAGCCCCTCAATTAAATATCATTCGCCGCAATAGTAACTCACCTAACAAACCCAAACGAGCACTTCCTTGGATTTGCACAATTGCTATACTAGTAAAGCACCGCCACTATACCAAGAGAGCGAGAAAGTCACTTCCAATTCAACTTTGATGGCCAACACTTGCAAACTCGCAATCCTGATCTATCAAGCTTCAGTTCTCCTTCGAAGGAGCAAGACCCAACTTCGAAATCTCACGACAATGACTATATGGAAAGGATAACAACTAAGTTTCTCCGTTTTGATATTGTAGTCTCAATGTCATAATAAGTTCACTCTTCGGTCAAATAATTCCCCGTCAACACCACATAAGCCAACGAACCAGCACCTTTCAAATACAAAATAGTAACTTCAACACACTCACTGTAGTAGCCATAAGAGGAACACAACAGCTATCAATAGTACACGAATAAAAATTTCACGGAACCTAATACGCTCTTTCGTTGGAATCATGCTCTGATACCAATGAAGCTGATACATCTCCAAGGTCAAACACACGAAGAGACACTACAATGAACTAAAACAAAAAAATAAAATGATGATTTTAGTAAATCCATAAGTTATCTAACTGGATATGATACACTAATAAGATCCAACACAGCTTAAGACTCGTTGAATGTGACGCACCAATCCAAGTGATAGGGTTGTTTGCTACAATCCTTGCCAAAAGGATTGATAAGAACGAGTAGAGGAATATTTTCTAAGAGAAAAGTGTCAAGGGTTTTTCATTAAAATGTTAAGTTTAACTAAAACCCTATACATGTGCTTTATTTACACATAGTAGTAAACATGTAAATGAAAGGATTAAAAGGATGCCCTAATGGCATTCCTGTAAATACAAAATAAGTCTAAGGGTAATTTAAGACAAATACAAGAATTAAGATATCGAAGTAACATAAATAAAAATAAGTAATCAAATAAGATGTCCGGATGAGTAGTAAACAAGTTGGGCTTCAGCATTTGATGGGGTCGACACCTCGAATCTTATCATACCTTGAACCTCGATAGTTGCTTGAGCAACTTCTCTCTCTCGCTCTTGGGTAGCCTTCTTCTCCTGAAAAGTTGGGGCATCCAGATGACCAAGGAAGCTCAGGTCAAGTTCGGGAAAATGGGAAAGCACCTCCTTCCTTATATAGCAAGCACACTTTACAAAGACATCCTCTAGATCTTGCAACTACCGCTCCGTCAATTTAAATTCGACAACAACTTTCTTAGTAGTGGCATCGCTGATAACTTCTCCGCTCTCCATTTTAGAGATGATTTCCTCCATCTTCAAAGCTTTTCCTTAGAGTTCCTTGATTTGCTATTCTAGCCTAACCTTCTAATTAGCCAACTCCAATGATGTAGCTTGGGCATTGTCACATTCTGACGCCTTCATCGCCAACTCGGTCTGTAGCTAGGAGACCAATACCTTCAACTTAAGATTCTCTCTCTCAAGGCCGACCTTGGCTCCCCTCTCCTTATGTAGTTTTTGGGAGAGTTGGGCCTTGGTCCTCACTCATCCTTAAGCCAAGCCTTCAAGTCGCTGGCTTCCTTAATGTTCTCTTCAGCAACAGTGTTTTCCCACTCTACATCCAATTACCTGCACATAAGAGCAGCGCAAGCATTGACTAATCTTGATGAACTTATCCAGATATTTATTAAAAGAGGGCTTTGCCTCCTTTAGGCCCTTCTCGGCTCTAGTCAATGCCACCTAAAAGCCCTTTACCTCTTTTCGTAGGGCATCATGTTCAATTGGAGCAATACTTGGTCGTAGTACTGCAAAGAAACGCGAACTAAGGTTAGACCAACAATGACAAAGAACAATATCAATTATGAAAGATAAAGGCTTACTTACTAGATGAGCAAGCTTAAGTGACCTACCATCTCCATAGGATTGCATCCTCCTACCCTCAACGGTTCCTAGAGGATGGCCCAGTTACTAGGGGTGTAAGACCCCAGTGAAGCTTGATAGCTGAAAGTCTAGTGTCATAATGTAACGCTGTTGCCTCGGATCTCTTACTTTAGCCTTAGAGCTCTCCCTTAACCCTTTTGTTCTTAGTCTTCGAAGTGTGAAGGCAGAGGTCTTCATTACTGGAGACATACAACACATCCTTGAATGAGTCCAGCTCAATCCTTAGGAACTTGAACTTGTTAAGGAAATAAAAAAATTCGTCTCCAAGTTCATCAATAAACTTGTAAGGGAGATTCATAAGCCACTCATATTAAGTTGCTTAGCTTAAGGGCATCCACCTTATAGGCTTCTACTTCTTGGCCCTGGGTGCTGCTTCCCTAACAGTCTCATGGGCTTTTTTCTTCTACCCAACTACCCTAAATGGAGCACTAACTTCGACCCCCTCTTCCTCACCCCTATTAGGAGGAGCAAGCATCACCATGTCCAGCTCGTCAGTACTAGCGGGTTCATCCTCCATAGTAATGGACGCGGGAGTGGAGACGAAGGTAGTAAAAGGAAAGGCCACACTTACAGGCTTAGCATCCAATGACTTTGCTTAGAGACCAAGAGGAATTCCCTAAGGTAGAACCACCGGCTTAACTTTGCTGGTCTCCCCAGCCCCTAATCTTAGCCCCATAACCTTACCCTTAAGGTCGAAGGCCTTCGTAGTCAGCTTTGACCTGGCTCGGTGATGCCTCATCATCTCGTCTACCGATGGATAGGGAATCTCTTCGGCTAGTCTCATACCTGCAAGGAACCAAGTGAGTAGTCAAGAAAGGCCAAACAAAACAAAGACAATACAAAGCACTACCATTCACTAACTCTACTGTAACCAACATAGACAAGGAAGACTCCTCTCCCCCATCCCTTACCCCACCCCTCTATTCCTCTTAAATAGGACAAACGAAGCACAACTTTACACACTATTATCACAAATGAAGCGGTTCATAAAAAAACAAACCTATACCTTCGACTCATTTCTTCGTCACAACCTTCTTTATGTTAAGGAAGAGCTCGGAGATCGGATACTTGAAGTATCTCTCCATTGTTTTCATAGCATTTATTTCATTGCCGTATCTAAGGGCCATAAAGGCTTGAATCTCCCTTACGGCTTTGGTATCATTGGACCCAAGCTCCTTTTGGACCAGTTCAATCCATCTTATTTAGAAATCTACCTCCTCTAGCAACTCCACCACCGGGTAATCATCCTACCAACCTTTAACTAAGTCTACGAGGCTACAGAATAGCTACTTCTCCGGATGACGTTGGAGGTACAGCCACCCACCTAGCTTTTCAACCACTTCTATATGTGGAAAAGCGTAGGTGGGTGGCTGTACCTCTTGGACCTTATGGTTGAAAAGCTCGGCGATAACCCTTATCACCAAGTATTCATAGAGCTCCTGAAAAGCCTTCAACGCCCTCCACCCATTAAGAGAGACTTATGTTAGACTGTATTGGTGAAAGTTGAAAAGCTCTTTCTTAAAGTTTCTCAGAGGGAGGTGTTGTCCATATTCTTCATACTTCTAAAACATGGCAAAGTGCCTCCCTATCAATAAAGGCACCCTTTTCTCCTTCCTTAGCACCCATACTTTCTAGCTCAAAATCGACTTAACTACATAATTGCTTGGGACCCAACTGGGAATAGAGGCCTTGATCTCATTAACTCGATCCCTCAGACCCTTACCTATCTCAGGCACCTCAAACAAATCTCTAGTTACTAATAAGGAAGCATAAATGTAAGAGTCCTTTGGGATGGCATTAATCAACTTGACCCTGTTTAAAGTCTCCATTGCCATTCTTGTGGCGTTATCCTAACGATATGACTTTGTGCTCTCCTTCGAGGGGGGGATCACTCCTCATAGTCTTGGAGTCAGTAATATTATATTTTAACGCATCTGATGGCATCTCACTTGTATTGATTAACATGATCAATAAGGAAGTAAAAAGAAATAAACTTTGAAGAAAAGTTTGTAAAAGGAATAGTTTCAAAGAAGATTAATGAAAAGAGAGAGTGAAATTTACAGTGAAGAATTGCGAAAATGTGCTTTCTTTGAACGATTGTAATATTTATAAGTCGAACGCTTTAGAAAGTGTGTCAACGGTGAGAAGGATTCATATAAGCACAAATCTCTTGAAATGTTGCAATGCGAACACGTAGAGGTGGTTTTATCAAACAATCATATTCAAAAGACAAAACACATGTAATTACATGCAAATCTACTATGATAGGATACTTGTCACATTACATTAAATGCATTGAAAACAGGCATGATAAAGTAAGAATTTGAAAAGTTACTTCCCCAAGAAGTTTCCTCAAGGCCCCTTCAACTTCCACGAGAAGACTCATTCAACACTCTAATAGCACTACACCTCGTATTGAATAGATTATATCTACTTGGGTACCGATCAGCTTAGTTCAAATCGATCTACTCAATGCCTCTATTCTACGACTTTACCTTAAGATATGCGACCAATCATATTATTGCCTCAGCTTAAAGCACCTACCTCAGGCTTCAAAGTCCTCACCTTGGTTCACCCATCCGGCTTAGCATACACGCACTCTACTCTAACGTGATAGAGGGCCAACTACTTTTACACCCCAATGACTAAGGAGGTAAGACCTCCTACATTCCACCTCAAAATTGTTGTCTTCACTTCTACCCTAAAGGAGATTTGTTTGGGTATGTTGCATATGTTCAGCCCTAATGTCACTCAACTTAAGCGTCTTTGCTTTAGCCTTATGCCAGTTTAGACACCTTAGCCTAGGCCACCTTTGACTTAAGCATAGAATATAGCCTATCTAACTATAGGAGGCCTTTAACAGTTAGAAGACTCCAGATAAGGTTAAAAGACCAAGTCAAGCAATCACCTCTTACATATACGAAACACATCGAACATCATGATCTCACTCTCGAACACTTGCGGATATAGCTTTGTTCACCAACTCCTCTTCAACTATCGACACCACTCTTCTATAAATATAAAACTCTCACTTAATAATAGATTACTTGATACTTTACGTATTTAAGCTTATTTATTACTCTTAAGTACTCGTATTCTCTAAACGCTCAACTAACTTAAGCATCAAAGTGAACACACCGAATAACACCCTGACGTTTCCTTACTGTGCTCTCTTTTGCAAGCTTTTCTACTTGCACGAAGTCCAATTTATACCGGTCAAGATCTTAAGACAACATAACCAACTTTAGAGGAGAAACTATAAATTTTTATTTTAAATAAAAATTAAATAGAACTAAAACTAAACTAAACTAAATCGGATAAAAAACACTATTTATAAACTATGGGTCTAAAATCAACTAAACGACCTAGAATTAATTCATTTCACGTAGTGATTTAGTCAAGTAAAATCAATTGACAATACTAACCTCCAACCATCGTAAGTATTGCTATCTCTCCAACTTGAACTTCTATTTTCTTTTATGGATATTGATGCAACTACACGTGTTAAGTACCTAAAAACATTACCTAATCTCGTCACAGTCATGACATTTATATATACTGAATCGCCAAATCCATATAGTCACATATTAACACAAACAACAACCATAAACTAGAGAAAAAACTCATTAATCTTGAAAACACGGGATTTTTAAAAAGTTTAAACTACACTATATAGTGAAAAACTCGAGTAGACCGCTGAGGCTCCAGTCGAAATCTATTAAAAGACATGCAAAAAATTAATCCACACAAGCAATAAAACCCAAACTAAATGTACGGCGTAGGAAGTTTCATAGAGTTTAAAGTTGCACAAATAAGTGTCTAAAGTAAAGAACACGGAATAGAGAGAGGACAATTTGTCTTCCAGACTCTTATAGATTGCTAAATTTTGGAATGTCAGAATGAAGCCAAGCAAAAGATTTGAGTCCGAGTTTAGCATGTTTTAACTCAAACGATACCACTTTTGCTTATCCTGTCTATATATATTCTATGCATATCATATCTATTATGTATCCCACATATCTATTCGAATCCTTATAATTATTCTCGCCAAAAATATATATATATATATATATATATAATTATAAAACTATCAAATACGTTGATAACTTTTGAGTATGGTTACTGATTTCCGAAGCTTTGCTCTTACTGGTGGGGTCCCTGGTCAATAATTTCTGCAGATGCACGGCCAATTACCGATTCTGAAGGAACCAATACCAAAGCGCGTGAGTGAAGGAAACTGCACGGTGGAGAAAATCCGAAACGTTATCCAGAAACTAGTCGTCGACCAGTTTTCACAAGCGTGCTATGATGATAGACAACCAGCGATCTTAAGATCATTTGAACATAGTGAACCCCTTCGTTCGTTCCGATTCTCAAATAACATATTCCATGGATTTTCTTGGGTTAAATAGAATAGCAATAAACTTATTCATGCGTTTGTCTATTGGGACGACTATTTTAAGGAATTGCTATTACTTGGATATAAGAAGTCCCAATTTCTTTATATGATTAAATCAATAAATTGGATAGTTATTTTTTTCCAGTATATTTCTATATCCATCAATGAGAACTTAAATGAGTTATAAATAGTATATTTTATTTCTCTACTCTATTCCTTTAGAATTATCAATTTTATTTCTACTTTTTCATTCCACAAACAAACATGCCATAGGATTTTTGGTCAAATGAACAGTGAACCATGTAACTAAAGAAGCATATTACTACATCATGTGATTTACTATTTCATGAAAAAAGTATAAGCCCAATGTAAAGCTTGTCAACAAATATTGATGAGTCAATTTCAATTACTTGATACAAAAGTTTGTACTAGTTTTGCCGTGTTAGTCACTATTTTGCCTTATGCTATTACTCAACATCTCCTACACATGAGATTTTGTTGATGGTCAATTTTCATCAAGATGGATTGAGGTTGGAGATAACTTGTGAATACAAACAAAGTAAGCTAAGGGGGCCCTTAGAGGTGGTTTTGGCAGGATCATTTCAATACTTTAGTTAAAGAGGGTTTCAAAAGAGAATTAAATAAGAATAATATGAGCAAAAAGTGAGGATTTAGTCGTTATGGTTTACTTGGTATCTATAGGAGCGGCCACAAATCTATTTAAGGAAGATATGCCATATCTTCAAGGTAAGCTAGACCAAATCTAAAAGATACATTTCGAATATTCTAAGAAATATCTTGTTCCAAACATATGTCAACAATGGGCTTTTTTTATTTGGCTGAGCCAATGATGACTTGTCTTCTTTGGCTTCTATGGATCGGATCTACACAATGGGGGCTTAATAGCATAAAGTCCAATGCTAGAAGATGGTAGGGGATCAGTAAGTGTCTTCTACCCATGCTTCAAAAGAGTCATCCATAGTGCTAGCAACATGGCTTTGGTTATAGAGGTTGACCGAGTCCAAAGGAGCTTGGTTTGGGCCTCAGCTAAATTGTCCATCGGCTTCTAAGCTCAACCATGCTCTAAAGAGGTAGGTCTAGGTTTAGAGGTTTACATTCGAAATAGTATATCAATAGAAGTCATTCACATTCTATTCATATAAGGTAGGCTATGATACTTCTCTTTATTAAATATTAAATTGTCATAGTCAATCTTAACGTTTGTTTAGCAAATTTTAAGACACTTTTGGCTGATTAACTATTTTTTTAGCATAATAATGCTTATTCTTGACCTTACAAAATAAATTCTCTATAGTTTCTTTCTCTAGCTAGTATATATAATAAATGTTGATAAAATTTACTATTAACCATATTTTTGTTTATTTGTTGATAGCATTCATTATTTGTAAATAGGTTTTATGAACACCTATTTGTAATGTGCATCTAGAGAATGCCAATTTGATTAATTTCTTGTTAGATCAATTTCAAATTGTTGCTTTGCTTATACAAATTTAATTATGCTTATGCATGAAATTACCTTTACAATTCATGCGATCATTTTGACTTCAAGTGTGAACCCCACCCAATTGAATCTCGGAAATGAAACTCCAGTAAGTAATCTAAACAGTAAACCATAGATAGGATGTAATCATCTAAGATTATCATAAAGACAATACGAGATCATAAAAGAATTCACCAATCAAGACAAATGATCAATAGCCATATTATACCAAATTGATTGAGATGACATGCATAATCCTAAATTAATATTTCAAAGTTCTAAATTTATCATGATTGCATGAGAACAAAGATGAGCATGTTTTGCTATATGATGAAATACAAGGTTCACAAGAGTTATTTTAAGAATAAGCATTTTTTATTTTGGTAATCCACTCTTGACTCTTAAACTACCATTTATGAGAGAGAGGAAAACAGAGTAGGTTTTATTTGAGTATGCACTCAATCCATTACAATACAAGAGAGAGAAAGGGAAAGAAAGTAAAGTTTTTCGCTCTGTTCTTAAATATTTTTAGAAAGATTTTTAGGGTTAAAATAATAACTGAAGGATGTATAGACCAAAACTTGTGTTTTTCCATAATATTTAGCTAAATAGATAAATATAAATAATATAGATATACCTTAATAATATAGATAAAGCAGTTATAAAATCATATTATACTTATTATATAATGAACATATATAACAGCTCTTATGAGATACGTGTTTTCTTTTATTTTTTATCGTAAAAACTTACTAAAAGATTATCAATTTGTAGTTTTTATATGGTATTAAGAGGGCCTTTTGTATCATAAAGAATTTATAACTAACTATTCGAAGATTTCAAGTAGTGGATAACAAGCTAGGAGATAAGTGGACACATCTTATCCCTATTCTAAGAAGAGGAACTTATATTTATCCTTGTACTTTTGCATTTATAATGATAATAATATATTCTTACAAGAATTTCTAGCAACATAAAAAGTTTAGAAAGTTCAATATGATCTATTTAGTTCTTTTTACATTTTACAAATTCTTTTTTGGGAAGGTACAAAAAGGTTATCAATTTTTATCTCATTTTCTATTTTAGTTTTTAACATTTCAAAATTTTTATTTAAGTACTTAGTGTTTGTAAAAGTTTACAAACAAGTCCTTTTAACTGATAGTATTAGACTTTTGAATTGAAAAAGTATAAAAAAAGTCCTTAAAATTTGCTTCTTTCTTTAATTCAATCCTTAACATTTTAAAATTTTTATTTAAATACCAAACGTTTGTAAAAATCTACAAATGAGTCCTTTTAACTGATGGCGTTAAATTATCATTCATACATTAACATATAGTAACATTTATTTTGGTCCATATAGTTCTATTAAATAAATGTAAAATAAAATATTAATAATTAATAAAGTAATTAAAAATTAAAGAAAAATATTAAGAAATAATGAAAATTTATAAAAAATGGAAAAATGAAAAAAAAGGGAAAATTATGGAATATAGAAAAAAATTACTAAGATAATATATTTAGTAATATATATATAACATATAGTTATATATGTATATATATTAATATTAATTTTAAAATAAAGTAATAAAAGTTAACAAAAATTACAAAAAAAAAGAATGGAAAAAATATAGAAGAAAGCAAATTTGGCCACCCAAGGGTAAGGAGTGGCAAGTGGCCTTTTTATCGATTACCCTCTATGCTTAGGTTATAGGATTTGCTTTTATTAACTTTTTTTGCTAATTTTTTGTTAACTTTTGTTAATTTATTTTAAAATTAATATTAATATATAAGTATATATATATATAACTAAATATATTATCTTAGTAATTTTTTTTCAATTTTATAAATTTTTTTTCTTTTTATTAATTTTTCAAATTTTTTAGAAATTGTCATTATTTTTAATATTTTTCTATAATACCTTAAATAATTTTTGATATTTTATTATGTTATTTATTTAATAAAAATACATAGAGTAGTAAAATATTGCCACATATCAATGTGTAAATAATGATTTATCATTATTAGTTAAAAGGACTAATTTGCAAATTTTTGCAAACATTGAGGATTCAAATAAAATTTTTGAAACGTTAAAAACTGAATTAGAAAAATAAACAAACAATGAGGACTTTTTTGTACATTTCTAATTTTAAAATCTAACGCTGTTAGCTAAACAGACTTGTTTGTAAAATTTTACAAATGTTAACTTAAATGAAAATTTTGAAACATTGAGCACAACAATAGATAACGAGGTAAACAGACATTTTTATACTTTTACCATATGATCTATTCCATTCTTTCTACATTTTACAAATTCTTTTTCACCATTTACAAAATTGAATAAAACTAGAGTGAAATTTTTTTATGAACACATTATTTTAAACTAGGCTTAAAAAAAAAAAGTTGTTAAACCTAAATGCAATATTAGGGTAGATAAAATTAGACATTTCTTATATGCAATAGGGTTTGGATTTTTTTTTTTAAATTTCTGTTTCATTTTAGAATAGCCTTTTTGGTAAAGTTGCTATTGTTTTTGTTACTTTTCCAATTTAGATAAGTATGTAACACTATAAAATTTTTTTTCTTTTATAGAAAAAAAATATACTATGTTTTTATTTGTTTTATCAACTTTTTCTTTATTTATTTAATATTTATTGATTTTTCTTTACATAGTCAAACCTAATTTTCTTTTCTTTTCTTCTTATATTTCCTTTTCTTAAGACAAATACAAAACTTCAAGGAATATTTCGAGATGCAAAGTAAGAATTACAGTTTGAATACTTTTCTATTCATTATTGATATAGGATTTTTTATATTTAATATTGTAGATGTCACTCCTCAAAATCAAAGGACATGAATAGTTTATCGAATATTCATATCATGGTATGAATATATAAAGGCTCAACTAGTTAAAACCATAATATATGACTAAAAACAACAATCATCCTTCCAACAATCTTAATAATGTCTTATGTTATAATGTAATCCTTCTAGAGTACTAGCTTAAATCTCACTCTTGTCACTGAAATTATAACTATGAATAAACATCTATCTTCTATACCTCAAAAATAAGATCCCATAAGTGGTGAGCTAAAAGCCTAGTAGATAATCATTACAAGCACATATGCATGCTATGTAAACATATCACATACAACTTATGTCTAAGTATCAAACACAAGTTATTATCTTTATGTAGGTATAGCACACCATATATTCTTAAAGTCTTAAAAATTAAAGTAACTTATGACTCCTCAGCATATACCTCTACGTACATAAATAAGTATGTATGTATGTAATACATACGTATATGTGGGTGAGGATACTCCCAAAACCATATGAATAGGCACCTTATTCTAGAGTCGTTACTAGGTAGGCCATAGTAATATTGGTGCACTGAAATTGTCCATAAAGGCATCCCATATCACCATTATGATTCAATTATAACTTCTTTCCAATAAACTATCTATATCTCAAAAGTTTACCAATCAATAGCCTATCGACCCAAAAAGCGCATGTAGTTATATCAATGCCTAATCTCCTACATCATTTCAAATTGCTACCCCTCTCGGGATAACAACTACTAATCCATGGTTACCATATATAATCACTACAACCCCAATGTGTCAACTTCAATGTAAGCATAAATAGCAAACAATTAAGGGTTTGATATTTTTAGATACATTCAATAAGCTTCCTAATATGCAAAGTTATATAATAAGGTAATCATATACCTGAATTGTTATCAATAATCTCAACACAATAAAACAAATGATCAATTCCTAAGAACACATACTACAATTAATTAAACTCCTAAGAGTATTATAAATTTGTAAACCTAAGTCCACGGGTTAATTTTCAATTGAAACCTAAAAGGAAACAATTTTGACCTTTTGAGGAATTATCCGATTGACTTGTGGGTTATCGCGGTCAATTGCGTATAGATGGAGTAGTTAACCACACATGCAAGATGATTAACAAGCTTATGGGTGTAGGCCAAAGGTTAAATCGAGATATAATACTAAATTAACCCCTTAAATCAGCTTATCACTCTTCAAAATTTAACCTTAGTTTGTCACAATTGAAGTGCGATTAGTCACAACTCTTCCTTAATAAACACTTAGCGTTGAAAATTAGTTCTAGACAAACACCAAATCAATTTTCTCCTAAAAATAAACCATACTTTTAAGATGATTTTCTAAATAATAGAATTTTTTTTTCCAATTTTAACTTTTTACTAGTACTTTTTTAAAAACTTCCTGATTTCATTATCCCTTTTAGTTTGCTTTTGTTCTATTTTCAAAGGGAAACAATGTAAGCCTCGTGATTTCACGTAGTGATTCGGAGTGAGTTGTTGTGAGCATAAGTGAAAGCAAGCTAATGAGAAAGATATTTCACAAATAAATCCTAGGTGTTAGTCGAGAAAACCCCATAGGTCCAGATTATAAATATATATATATATATATAATAAAATGATAATATTATATCTCAAAATAATTAATTTCGCTCGATTATATTACATTACAATTTACTCACCGTAAATGTACGATTTAAGTAACGAAAATTAATCAAACTTTAGAGGTAAATTATTTACATTATAAAATCATAAAATGACATAAAATAATATATAAGAAAATAATACGTCTACTTTGGACGCAATTATTATATATAATTATATACTCATAAATGCCTAAAATACTAGAAAATAAGTATAATTAACTAAAAATTTATAAGAAAATAATAAAAAATTTGACACAAAATCACCAAACTACCAGATTCACATTAGATTAGGAGTAGACACATTGTGGACAGCCGTGGACTTAGGAGATCAGCAACAAGACACCTAATATGCATGATTAGAGAGGTATTTAAGCTTTGAAGAGAGAGAAAAGCTCTTATTTTGCATGGTTTAACTTAGAAAATATCACTAATCCTCTCTAGAATATCACGGAGTCTTTACCAAATCTAGGAAAAAGGTGGAAAGGTGAAAATCATTGAAAAACAATTCTAGAAAAGGATTAAGAATTGAAATTGCGTAAACTGAATGGAATTGGAAAGCACGAGTTTAGGGGTATGCTAGGTGCAAACCATCACCACTGGCTAACAGTAGGGGAACCTAAGTAGGCCGGTATAGTGATGATGGAAGGTAATGGCTGGATAGCCACTTTTTGTTTAGTTTCAAATTTAACCCAGTTTAAAAAAAAAAATTAGTAAAAATACCAAATCAATTTCAAAAATTACAAAAAAAAAAAAAATTATATTGGCATATTTTTATATGTACTATTTTTTAAAAAAATTATATAGTAAAAATTTTAAACGAGTATATAATATCATTAAGAAATCGCACAAAATTGAATAATTTTTGAAATTGTTTTAAATAACCCTATTGACATAGTTTTAGAACCAAACTTTTCTAAAATAACCCTATAGTGCATGTAAGAATTTCATAAAAAGTCTTAAGCCAGAAATGTTTTCTATAATTTTTAAGGATTTTTAAGCCTTTAAATTTAATGAAAAATGCCCTTTTTCAAAAGATTCCAACAATTACCCTTGTGGAAAACAACATGCAATAATTCTGGAGTTTAATTATATCATACGTCACTATGGAGGGTGATCTGGAGATGGTTGAATTGAATGGGATTTCAGATATGCTCAAATCACTAGTTATGGTATACATGCATTAAGATGAAGATATGAGGATTTGAAACGTGGTTGATATGGTGATTATGGGTATGAAGAACCATTTGTATGATTATGATTTCTCATGCTTGTAAACTGTAATAAGATGCTGGAGCAAGTCGCTTTACGCAAACATGTAAATTGAGTTTGTTCAAAGCATACTTTAGAAGGTTGAATTGATAGAAGGAACACTTAATTCTTGGTTCATACGCTTGATCAAAAGGATAACTGGTAAAAGGATCTTAACTATAATCATGTTGGAACTTCATTTGAGAAGCTATTTGGTAAAGGAAGCATGGTTGTAATGACTTTAGAGACATGTTCAGAAGGTTGGCTAGAGAAAGGATTGTAATTAATGACCATTTCGGAGCCTCACTTAGGAAGTTATTTAGTGAATGAAGTGTCGTTGCAACAATTTCAAAGGCATATTCAGAGGGTTAGCTAATTTGGGAGGCTTAGGTGAAATCATGTCAAGGAAATCTTTAGAAGGTTGGATAGTAAAAGAGACTTAACTATACCTACATCACAGACTTGTTTAGGAAGTATTTGGTAAGGGAAATATAGTTGAAACTTCCTAGAGTACTTATTTCAAGGATTGATTAGTGTAGGATACTTAAAGGAAATGACTTTAAAAGCTTGTTCAAAGAGTTGATTGGAATAAGAAGTATAACTAAGACAACATTAGAGACTTGGTCAGAACGTTACTAGTTTAAAGACACTCATTTAGAAACTTCATTAGAAGGTTTTGAGACTAAAACTTGGAATTAGGTAAGTTTTCAAAACCTTATTTAGAGACTTCAATAGCAAGTTAAAACTCAACATAAAGCCTACACTACTTACTAAAGATAAGTCACAACCACACTTGAATTATTAAAATGAACTCATTTACTTTATATTTAGTAAACTAAAGTGATTGTATTGAATGTTTAGGGATAAATTGAAGCGAATGAGACTAACTATCAAGACCATTGAATGTCACATCTCTAGGTAAGTAGGATCAATGCTTCAATGCACTTTGAAGTATTATTTAAGAATACTCAAAGGCCTTAGTATGTATCACACTTGTAATTGTAAGTTAGTGGCATGTATATATGCAATGTGTGTGCTCGAATATTATATTATTGTTATAGAGTGTTAAACTGTATGTATTGGTTGCTTTATGATATTGCTTGCCTTGAACTATCTAAAATTACTTAATTACCCTAAAAGCCATCTAACTCAAACTCAGCCTAACTTTTAACTAGATATGTATTAAAACCTACTAAAGGAACGATTAGGATTCTCAGGTCAAAGACGAACCCTTTAATGAAGATAGTTGAAATGATCATTTCCTCATCCTCAATTGAACTAAGTGACAAGAGAGGAGGTTATAATAAAGTTAGGGATCGTAGTTCAAAGTGAAGTTTTGGGCGGAGCATGTTCTTCATTGCACAAGCTCTAGCTTCATTCCAATTTGTCTGTAAGACATCAAACTCCTCAATCTAGATTAGAGTCGATACAATTTCTCTAATCTCACGATAAAATGGATTACGTCGTGCAATAACACTTACTTATACATGCATAATATCTAGCTAACCTTGCTTAAAAATCCTGGTTACTTTGTGTCAAATATGTATTATTGTCTCCGCCTCATTTACTGAGTAAGTTATTGCTCATTCCTCTACAATTGTTTTGCAGGTTTTCAGTAGATTTACCAGCACTACCTCAAGTCCTAAAGATTAGAAAACAAGGTCAAAAAGTGAGATTCAAAACTAATTGGTCGAATTTCTATTTTGTTCATTGATTTTAGTAACCTTTAGGAAAACTAATAGGGTCTCCTCAAGTGACCCTCTAGTTTTCAACTAATGATATTTATTCTATACTTTATAAACTTATGGATTTTAATAAAATTTTAGCTTTATCTTTTGCTATCAACATATTTCTTGAAACTTTTTGTTAAATTCGAGATTTTGTTCTTCATGTAATTTATAAAACTTAAATTTTCTTAGATATTTAAACCATAAAGTTATTTTCAAAAGTTACATCACAAGTTAATATCAATCATATATTGAATTAGACGCTTCAAACTAATATAGTGGTAAACGGCTTGTGTAAACTGTACCTACGTTAGCAGCTAAAGTGACTAACTTCTAACTTAAGTTTATTTACACGACAGAGCTATTACTACTCCCTTATTTGGGGTATAACAAACAAAATAATGTATAGGTATGAAAATGCAACTTTTAAAGTTTAAAATGTTCTAAGTGCCACTTTAGAGTTGAGGTATCAATGTGCATAAATTGGAAAGATAAGTGGCTAAAGTGCAATTCATCCTTATCATCTATAATTAATTAGAGAAACATATATGTGTTCTCACTAGTCATCACTTTGCATTTATACTTCATATTAATATTTTGGTTACTACGTGTTGAAAAAACATTAGTTAGATGATAGATATAGATACTAAAGTGCATGATATGGGAAAAAAGAAAAAAGATGGTCAAAGTTGATATCTCTTTCATCAATAAGATTAGTTAACCCCCCCCTTTTTTTTTTTTTTAACAATCATATGTGCAAGATAGAAGTACGCATAGTGTTAAAGAACCAAAAAACATATACAAGTACGAAAATTGACAAATTCTTTAATTAATTTTATTATTTAAACATGAAAGCACCAAGTATTAGCAATTTTGCAAAACTTCGTATGCTAAACCATGTTATGTTATAACTAACTTGGGAAAGACTAGGGGTTCTTTAACAGTTAGGATAGTGGGTGATTTTAGTTTAGTAAGCACTTTACTAAAATATCCTCTTTACTACATATTTATGTTAGAATTTCTTTTTTGTTAAAATAAAAAATTAAAAGAAAATAAAATCACCCAAGTAACCAATTCGATTTAAAGAAAATAATTTCAATTAGAAAAAATGTTTAATTAATTGATGAATAATTATAAATGGTTAAAAGATATTACTAATAAAAGTTACAAATAGCAAAATAATTATAGATTCTACGGTTCTATCCTCTATTTTGATATGACCGATGAACATTAAATTTACAGTTTATTCAATGGTTTAAATTTAGATGTAATGAAATTAAGGATAAGATAGATGGTAGTATTAATCCCATAAAAAAAAAATAACAAGACCATAGAAAAATCTCAAAATAAATCATCGTTATATACCATATATTTATTAACATAATATTAATATTAATCTAACATATAATTGTGATATTAAAATTTTTATTTTTTCTATAGTTGGTTATTATTGAAAAGGTTAATATTGTATTTGGTACTCGAATTTTGAAAAGATCATTTTAGTAGTTAGTATCTATTTGTTGACGTGGCATGAATAGTATGTGGCAATGGTATGAACTAACATGTGGCATCATTTTTTAAAGAAAAAATATTGCTTTATTTAAGCCAGCCAATAACTATGCTCATATACACATTTTTTCACATGATAAGTTAAGATAGTATATATATAAGGCTTCTTTCATAAAATATTTCATGTAGGATTTGTGATAATAAAGGGGGTTAAGGGAAGGTTGGGGTAAGGTGGGTAGGTATGAATTGCAACTTGTAGTTTTAACAGGAAGAGTTAACTTTAGCTCTATTTTTCTCACTTAATTCAATTTTCAATTCAAGAAAAAATACTCAATTCTTAATCTACTCTTTAATTACTTTTAAATGATACAAAGATTTCCAAAAGAATTACTTCCAAAATGTGCTTTAGATAAATCTTAAAGTGGGCTCTTTAAGCATAATTGGTTTAAATAATCGTAATTTTCCTTTTAAAAATAGTGCCATGTGTTCAAAGTTTGAGTAGTAAATTGAACATTTTGATAAAGTTTAAGTATCAAATACAATGTTAGCCCTTGTTGAAAGTTGCTCCCCTCTTTTCTTTTTCTTTTTTCTTAATTTTAAATCCTCTTTATAAATAGGGTTAGTGTCGTAATTAGTCCCCCAACTTTACTTTTTTTTTCAATTTACCATCTAAATTTATAATTAGTCAATTTAGTACCTAATTAAACTTTACCTTATCACTTTTGGTACTTTTGGCCCAATTTCGCTTAACACTATTAGTTGACATGGACAACCTAACTAATATATGGATGACATGTGTAAAAATCAATAAATCAAACACTTTATTTGCCACTCCAGTTACTATGTAGATGTTTAGTTGGAATAGAATGAAAAAAAAAAAAATACCAGTGAGATTAAAAAAAAAAGAAGAAGAAGCAATACGTTCTTAACCTAATGTGTGGGAATAAGCAGTAGAGAAACCCATAAGCACTGTCATCTTCGAGAACTTATTTCTCTTCTAATATAATAGAGAATTTTAAAATCCAGGGATTAAAGCAACATCATACCCAGCAATAATGAATTGCGATTGTGTCTCATCGATTTTGCTCGAATTTCATACAAACAAGGCAAAATAGTACATCGATTTCACTCCAATTCCACTTACATGATTCAACAAAAGTACCACTTGATGGAGACAATTCTTGATCTTGCCTTCCGTTATTATTCATCGTCTTCTTCAAGAGTTACTATTGGAGCAAAACTTGAGGCTATTAGGTCGACAATGTTGTTGCTATGAGAAACCTTAACGCTTAAGAGTAGCTGGTGTATGTTGTGAAATGATACGTTTTGTTGTTCCATTACACCATCATATATTTCATCATTATCTGCTTCTTATTCTTCTTCTTTGTCGTCACAATTGGTTTCATCATCTTCGTATTTGGTTTCTTCGTCCTCTTCATCTTCTTGTTCTTCTTCATTGTCATAATCAATTTCTTCTTCTTGTTGTTATTCTTCATAGTGGTAATTGGTTTCTTTGTCTTTTTCCTCTTCCTTGAGGGGTTTGAGGCTTGGAATTAAGTCACTATTGTGAAAAAGGAAATCCTAAAAAATAGAGAAGAAGAGAGAGAGAGAGAGAGAAGAGGGGATAGTGCGAGGATTGGAGAAGATGATGTTTTAGGGTTTAATGGATGGGTTTCTTCATTTTTTTTTACAAGTGTCGTCCATATATTGGTTGGATTATCTATGTCAATTAACAATGTTAAGTAGAGTTTGACTACATACCAAAAGTGATCAAGAAAAGTTTAATTAGGTATTAAATTAACTAATTATAAGTTTAGATAATAAATTGAAAAAAAAAATTGATAAAGTTAACGTATCCATTATGATATTAATCCTTAGATATACTCGTTTCTAGAATTATCCATAAGAGATCATTTCATTTTCTATTAATATGCAACTTTTTAAAGAGGTTTAATTCTTTTTCATAAAGTTATGCATCCTTTGAAAAAAATCCAAAATGATGTATTTGTACTATATCCTTTTCTACTAAATTGTATTGCTTTACATAAAATCAATATGAAATGGGTTATGAAATATATATATATATATACATGCTAAAAATTAGAATAGTGGCTGGTTTTTAGCAACTGCTTTACCCCAAAATATTCTCTTTTGGTTACTATATGGTTATGCTAGGGTTCTTTTTTTTTTTTCGGGTAAAATAAGAAATTAAAAAAAAAAATCATCGAAACCACCAATAGTGGAACTTCAATATTATGGATTAGGAAGACAAAATGCATAATAAAGAAAATTAGAAGTGCCAAAAAGAAAAGAAAGAAAAGAAAAATTGCAATATAACTGGGTCGAGAGATGGGGGACGTACAAGAATTTGCTAGAACAATCCAGTCCGGGGGTCATCAACACTATGATATTTACTTCTATTATTTGCTATATATTAAATCTTGAACGCGAAAAATCTGAAAGGAATTCGCTTCGGTTTTCTTTTTAACGACTCCTTTCCAATATATTAATGAAAAGAAAAGGGCAGAGTAACATTAGCAAAACTACGAAAACCTAAGTAGAGTAGAGACAGAGACAGAGCGTCCGGAAGTGGAACAGAAAAATGACTGGCGACGCTGCGATGATGGAAGACGCCGATCGGATGGATACGGAAACTTCGTCACACCACCGTCCGCTGGAAGGTGACGATTCCGTTTGGGAGTTGCTCGCGATGGCTCGCCAGCTCATCAATCAAGGGAAGCCTTCTCAAGCCCTTCAAGCGGTATAATCTTTAATTTCATTGTTTAATTCTTTATTGTTCTTCCTGTCATTTCAATTAATTTTCATTCCTCTGTTTCTTTTAATAGAAGAAATTCTTTGGTGCATTGGGTTCGTTAAGATTCAGTTAATTCTGTGGTTGAATTCGGTACGAAGTTGTTTCGTGCCGTTTAGATTGGTTGTTTGGTTTAGTAGAAGATTTCTTTTTGCATATGCGTGAGCATTGTTGTGAAGTGAAGTATAGATCAATGGTGATAGTATGATTTCATTGTGTGAAAGTTAGATACTTTGACATAAATTGGTTCTTTGTGCATCCTACGTACGTGATTCAACTTGGATATGGTTATGCAATGGGATTCGGAGATATGATTCGGTGTGATCATTCATAATAGCCAGTCCATGGGATGATTCAATTCAACCACTAAAAAGAATGGGTCTCCAATAGCCAAGAGAAGCAATCAGAAATAGAAGAGCTTGCCCTGCCCTTGAGGAGAGATTCCATATAAACGTCATTCTATGTGGTCTCGCGTCTCATCTCTAACCACATGTTGCTACATATTTAGAGAAGGAAGAAGAGGAAGAAGAAGAAGAAGAACAAAGTGATGATTTTATTTATTTTTTATGATTTTTTTTTTTTTTGGGTGTATTTAAGATAAGAGGTATGAGCATAAATTGAAGCATTTAGAAGCTGCAAGGATAATTATTAAGTTGGTGGCATAAAATGATTCCTCCTAGTTTACCTAGTAAGATGAATAACATGAACTTTGCTAGTTGGCTAACTCTGTACATTCAATGTACTCTGGATGGAGAATACATGAAGTTTGAACGTGGTACAATCTTCAACATGCTTGGAGAGATATTAATGATTTAGGACCTCTAGACTTGTAAAACATCTATTCACAGATCCATGCCTGCCTTTATAGGGTCAAGGTACAGATGCATTTTGAGTTAAAAGGAAATTTTTCTTGTCTGGCTTCACAAATCAGGCTTAGAGGTTGCAGGGTGTTAATCAACTTGTCACAGTCTGTGTGAAGCTAGATGGATGTTCTCTCTGAAACCCAGGAGGAGCATAAATGCTCCTTCTGGACGATTGAGGGGCCAAATTATTTCTTTTTTTTTTTATTTTTTCTCCCATGGTTATTTTTGTTTTGCCTTTTTAATCTTTATATATATATATATAATTATTTTCTTTTTGATCATTACATGCTTCATGTTGCTTATAGTTGAGTGAGATCTCAACATAGCATGTATGTGTGAACATCACTGGGGTGACTATATTCAGGAAGCCAGCGCTATTGTGTACCACACAAGCTGAGATTTACTAGGCAGTTGCCAAGAGAGAGTGAATTGATAAGTTAGTTTTTAGAAAGATACAGTATTTCATGCACTTATATAGTGTTACTTTGTTTGAACTTTGAAGTTTGTTTATTACCATTCCAAATAATTCAACTCTTTGGGACCAGGTTTTCCCATCCGTTTCTCTTCCCCTTACATACTGTTGTGTATACTAAATCTTAAATGTTTATCCCACCTTTAATTTTTTTGCTTATACATGGCAACATATGATTGGAGAAGACACTATTTAGAAACATGGAAACTTTGGCATCACTTTTTATGGAAGAGGAAAATATTTGGACTATGCAGAAGCAACAAAAGAAATGTTGAGGTATGAAGTGGCTCATGCTAGCTTTGAATTTATAAGAAGAAAATGATCTTTGGGAGAAAGGAACCATATGGACTTCTTGTTTTTCTTTCCTTAACTTGAGGGTAATTGTAGGTGGTGCTTTTATATGGTTGTTGAGCACTAGGGAACCATTGGAAACCTGTAACCAATAAAAGGAACACACCTGAGGATTGCAAAATCTCATGGAATCCATTCAATTGGAATATGTATAGTTTTGGTTGTTTTATAATCCAGTTTCTGTCTTGGGTGGGATATGTCCTTTTATTGCTGATTTCTCTAGGCACTTTTCTTTTCACACTTATCAAACTATTTTCATTTTCAAAAAGAAAAAAAGAAAAAAGAAAAAAGGAAAGTACTATAGAAGGTGAAAAAGAGGAAAATTTTTTACTAGCTTGCTACTGTTTTGGTGTTAAAACAGGTGATGATGGCAACGCGAACCAGGGGTGGTGATGCAGCTATGTTTCAATCTCTAAATCGTGCTCGTGAGCTGTACAGAAGCAGGGTACATGCAAATGCTGCTCTCGATGAGCTGGCTTCCTTGTTTGCTGAATGTGCAATTGCTGAAGCACAACCTCTGGAAGCCGAACCCTTGTCATATGGCACTGCCAGGCCATCAGTTGAATTAGATGCTCATGGATCTTCTATACTAGCAGAAACCGGTAGAATGCAAATCGTGTTAGATGCATTTGCAGATGGGAGCAGTTTCATCTGCTTACAGTGTGGAGGACTTGTCAGTAACCATCGCAAAGACGAGCATTATGCTTATTGGTGTGGCTAAGTCAAATGTATATTTATCTGGTACCGAGTGGTTGTGCCAGTCGTATAAATCAATGCTTGTGAACTCCATAGTTTTGACATACCCTTTAAAAGGAGCAAGTTTTCCTTATCCTGTTGTCACTATCCCTTGCCCTGGGTGCTGTAATTCAGAAAGCACCTTGATGGCAATCGAAAGATTGCACGAGATAGTAGAACTGTGTTCGTAAAAAGTAGTTACAAACTTGTATTCCTGCATGAGGAGTGCTATTGTGAAATAGTATTTCTGATAACACAATAAATCGGGAGGTGTTTCTGTTATAACAGTGTATTTTCGGAACTTAGGACCAGGTCGAGGGTGCTGTGTCCTTTCCAAACATTTGTTTTAATTTGACTCCCTATTCTTAGTCTCTTCAGGGATTTGGGGCGAGACACTGGCTGAGTATGAACCGTGACTTCAGAACTCATAGTTTTCCCAGGTTCTTAAGGAAACAGTATTGTGCAACTCCTGACTATTCCCGTAAATACGTAATTTAGAATTATAGCTGCTATTGTACTTCCTGTAGTTATGGCAATTATGTCAACCCATCTTAGAGCTTAAACATTTAGATAGCAGGAACCATTATATTTATTATATAATATTTTTTCTCATTTGTGAGCTGGATTCCAATTGAGACCCAACAAGCGATGAATTAATTAGATGGAATCGATATAGGGGTTTAAACCGAGCTATGTTATAATTAATATTACAAACGATTTATTTAAAAGTTTAAACTTATTGACATGGACCATGAGTGTTAGAAGTAGATTTTATAGACTGAATTTGGGGAAATGTGAGTCACAATCCTAAAGCAAATGTAATCCTACTCTAGAGGCCATGGCTCCTAAGTCCTAACATCCGAACTCCCGGTTAGAGAAGTTGTAAATGCTAGAATGTGGATACTAACTTATATTGTTACTACTTTATTTGACTTGACTCCTAGTTGTTAATTGCCTATCCATTTGCTAATATTAATATTATCAGCACAACAATGCCACCCCTTAAAGATACAACTTGTCCTTGAGGCAATCAATTCAAAATTTTCGGGTGACTACATCAGCTATCCTAGACTGACAATTGAAGCTATGAACACAAATGGAGGTTCTCTGCAAATTCCTAATATAATATTACTTCTCTCCCCTCCATGGCTGTATTCTCTAGACTCATCCTCCAGTACACTTTGTAGTATTTGTAAGTTGGAATAACATTCCACGCTTTGCCTAGAGAAAATCTCCTCTAACTGACTTTCAAACATGATTAAAGTTTCATCACACAATCTTGCTACATCAACGTGTCAAACTCGCGGTATAGAAATTTAAAAAAAAAAGAAAAAAATCGATGAATATGGTAAGTGGATCGATAATCAACGTTAAACTTAATCGTTCTCATAACCTATAACTCCTCCCGCTGGACAAATAACACCCATTGGCTCGTATTGTTTCATAGCTTTGTGGCGAAAAGAGCATATGATGCAGAGAGAGATTGAATACCGTGCACTTAGTCTAAGAGCTGATTTTCCAAGGAATTCCTCCTTTATTTCATTCAACAGCACAATCAAGTTTGTTAGAATCTTCAGATTAAGTACTATGTTTTGCCAAAAAAAAAATAGAGCTCATCGAAGCTTGCCTTTTAATCCTGATTAAGTGCACTTTCTGATCGGAGATATAGTTCGTATATCAGTTCTGATTTTGCTGGTTGCTCGCTTGAGATTAATTCGATCTGAATGGCATCCTTTAACAAATTCTCTTGAATGTGATGAATTCAGTCCCCCGAATTAAAAAGCTTCGCAGGTTGTTTATCAAATGACGATGGCTTAACATAGCATTATAGCTTGTTCCATCTTGTTCAAGTCACCTTCAACAGTGTTCATATCTCGGACTCCCTCCTTCCTTCTTGAACACTTGCTTTAAGTCTTCAAACATAGGAACTTTCCCATAGATCTGCATTGTTCAATGGATTTGCCGAAATTCATGCGAATATAAGGTTTTTTATAGTAATATTTATATCATGATTACTTTTAATAGAGAACATCATTGAATCACTTGACAGAATCCCCTTAGATTCCTTTTCATTCTCGATTCTAAGTGATCTTTCATCACCTTCTTCGTCAAATCAGCTCTTAAATTGATTTTGCATTTCACTAACTTTAATTCGTCTTATGCACCTCTTCCATTAAATCCTTCATTGACTTATCCACACTATTCACTCGTGTTTCCGTCCTAGTAATCGGTCTTATGACTCTCCAACATTTGGGAATTGGTAGGCTAGACCAATTGTTATGTTCCAAAGTAGTTTAATGGGTCGAATTTGGGGAAAATGTGAATTAAAAGCCCTAATTTGAACAGGAAAGTACAAAACCAAGAAAATATGCTCCCACTTACAAAGCTAAAGGTTTCCGATTATCTACTAGAAGTGGTAATGTCAAAATGTAAGTTCTAACCACTATCATACACTCATGACTCAACACTCTTGCTCCCCCATTCAACTTGCCACATCACATCCATTGGAAATGACTCTTACATCTTGATTCACTATATAATTACTGAAGATTACTATATCCAGTGCTTATCGATAATGCTTACATTGGTAAGAAAAGCTGTGATCATGAATGAGTCCTCTGTTATTTCAAGTAGGTTAAAGAGGTTCCTGAATGTCGGACCTTGTATGTAGTTTGTTCTTCCTCCTCTAGGGTTTCTTTTTTTGATAAAAATTCGGGTGCGGCAATAATCATATTTTGACCATTCGCCCCCCAGTTACTCGCAAATCAAGAGGTTGTCTGGATTTAGATATGAAGATTTGAAGAAAAATCTACGAACGAAAAGCTTGTCAGCTTTTCATTTAGTGATCTCGTCTTTTCGATCGCCTCGTTTTCCTCCTTATTTTTGTCATCCTTATCTGGAATTTTCCCATCAAAGTCTCATATTTTATTCCACGATTGGAAATTTCAAGTGTTAATCATGCTTTCCATCTTCTAATAAGTTCCAATTATCAAACTCCATCAATTTTGGTTTTTTGTTTTTTTTTTTTCCTTTGTTAGTTCTTCATGTCTTTAGATTCCGACATAATTTTGCGATCTAGCATCCATGACGGTCTAAAGTACATTTTGAGTTTACAAATTACAAGTGCGCTTTTATCTTGTACAACAAACATGAAATTTACAGAGTTAAATACCTTGTACTAAATTAAAGTTAGCACAAAATCAAAATGAATGCTTTACGATAACAAATACAAACCTAAAGTGCTACATGAAGAAAAGGTTGCAATCTTTAGACATTGATTAGGATGGACACACCATTGGTATAATTTCTGGGGATGCCTCCTGATAGATGAGTTTCAATGGCTTCCCGTGCAACTCATAAATTGTGTAAGAGTGAAATGAAGTCCAATATACATTTTGGAAGGAAAAAAATTCATAATATCCTGTTCCAGACAATCTTCATAGTTTTCCACAGTAAAGTATACATGTATTTTTCTCTCATTTAAACAAAAAAAAAAAAAAAAAAGTACAGACATCAAAGAATTTCACTTTGTTAACATCACCTACATAAACTACAGACTACAATTAAAAAGAAAAATTGACAAAAGTACTAGCACACAACACACACTATCAACAGGTCAACCCCGAGAAAACTATAAGACTTATGCTGAACCTTTGATATACATTTTTCTGATATTAAGAGACACTTTCCTCCTTCACAGGCTGTTATTAACAAAAATGCAACAAAACTAGGGAGCTCCCACCCAACGGAGAATCCCTTTTGACTATTGTGCTACTTAGCATCATCCCATCTTTGATATTGCCGTTCATTACAAACTTCAGCAGCATCGTTCCTGCTATACAAGATGCCTCTGACCTCCCAAGAAAGAATATGATTTTACACATCTAAATTCCCCACACTCCTCAATCAGCAAGATCCAAAAGCAGAGATCTTCAGCAGCTACCTGCTTTACAGTCCCCCTCAACTGGAGAATGACAGAAATGTCACTGCGTAATGAAACTTTCCGGGAATTTTAATTGCATTTCTATTGTACCCACAAATTTTAAAGTGATAGCTAGAACTATGTATAGGGTCGGATTGTGTCTACTTGTGATTAAGTTTTTCCTTGTTTAGAATATATCAACATAATGCATGGGACACTCTTCAAGTATTTCGATGGAGCTCTACCTAAGCCCAATGGCTCAAAGCCAGGTCCTCAATTCAGTGTCCACAAAGGTTAAACTCTGGAAAGCTATTTAACTTTCCACTGTCACAAAAAGATTATGCTACATGACATATCATGTTGATATTGAAGATTTGAGAGAATATATCAGATCAGATCACCAATTCTTCACTAATGAGAATTTACCTGCTGTTGCCACCCTGCTTCTCCATGCAGACTTTGAATCTTATTGAGCAGGTTCAAGAAACAACCAAGCTACATGCTGGTTAATGCATCATATCTGGCAGTGCTGGTGGACGAGGTCTTGCCCTCATGATAGTTTCATCACTGTGCCTAATCCATTCAGAGAGTCTCCATGGCTTCTGCCATTTCCATTTAAATTGCAGAAGCCACTGGTGATGGCTTCTTTTCCACCTCCATAACTTCCCTGCTTGTCCAACAATTGCCATTTTTTTCATTGATAACTGTGCCATGGGAACCATCTGCAGTAGAACCCAACTGACCGTTAAATAAATCAAACAGAAAATTTAACCACTAAGAGTAGGCTAACTAACCTTTCTAGTCTGATCCATGAAGGCTGCTTGATCTCTGACTGAGCCATTGGCAATGCCTGGGGTATACTTGAGCTGTTTCTGAGCAGGAACAGGCAATGGAGATAAAGGACCACTCATATCATCAGCAAAGTGCTTCAATGAATTTGATGAGTTTCCCTGCCAGAGATCCCAATAGAGATAACTAAGGTTCTTTATACATAAGAGAAGAAATTAAAAATACCATAAAGAATTTAATCTTCAAAATTTCGATTCATTTTCATGTTAAAGGAGTTTATATTTCCACAATGAACACACTCAGTTAATCTGTAACCAACCATTAAGAGTTCTTGGATGCATGTCGCTAGAATTTCTATGAGTCATGAAGAGGATGAAAGATATGAGTGCAAATACCGGTGACGGAGAAGATAATGGGACTGCAACAGCTTGTTCCCTCAGTTTCAGCTCCTTCTCAGCTTCCTTTCTCCTGGATTCACTTTGACGTAGTAAATTTACAAGCTCTCGTACTTGCTCTTTCATTTCCTTGAATTCCATCTCCTTGTCCCACACTTGGCACCTAAGGATAAGACAAAATATTTTAAGTTATTGCTGCCATCTTAAGCATTACTGATCTAATTTTTAAGCATCCACGTTACCCCATGGAAGAAAAAGCAGTCATAAAGTGCCAATTGGAAAAGAAGACATCATGCTAATACTTCATGGAACAACATAAAGAAAGAAAAAGCATGAAGCTGCCATCCCCTTGCAATTTTGTCAACTATAAACTACAACTAAATAACGCAATGTAGATCCACTTCCTGAGTCAAGCCAAGAAAAAGTTCTGCCTATGTCAAGCAGGACTGCCCCTACCACTCACCAATATGCATAGTCACAACCATAGATGTACACAACATCAAAACTTCCCTTTTCTTAAGCAAACAGATAGGTCCTTCCCTGTTCTATCCCAAGTATATTGTCTCAAGGTCACCATACTTCTTGAAGTGCCATGTCTCGTCACTTCTAGTCCTAGTTGGGGATAGGTATGTACCAAATGCTGACTCCAACATGTTACACAACTGAATAGAATATGGTGCAAAATTTTGGAGTTAGCATCTGGAGAGAGGAACATGCTTGAGGAATTTTACAGTCTCTATTCTCTTTATCTGGCCCATGTTTTCAGAGAAAATCAAGCTGGCAAGGGCCTCAAAACAAGATTAGGTTGAAATGCTAGTGGATACATTAAATAGATTTTTTATAAGGTTGAAGTTGGATGAAACCTACAAATATGGTAGTAGCATATAGCAAAATGGTCAAGTAAACACCTGGTGTCAATGAGAGAACTGAACATGTACTGAAGCAAGTTCTTTGCATCTCCCATCGAACGCAGCTGGTTCCATCGCCCACGGTTCGTGAAAGCCCTTTCGCGTTCTTCTGCCTCTGATAGTTGTGAAGCCATAGCAACAAGTGAATATGATGAGATGCTTAGCATATTTTCCAGTGAAGATATTCTGGCCATTCTTGCATTAGGTGACAAGGATGATGCCCTAGCAAGTGGAAACAAGATGCCAATCATGTTAGTGGAAGAGCACATCAATTTCAAACATACATTCCTCAGGTGTTCTGATGAATATTTGATTGCATATTGTACCTAGCAAATCCATTTTTTCCCCTTGGAGGACTAAGGCCTTTTGAAGCAAACTCATCCACTTGCTTTAGCATTGACAACTCTTCTGCCAAGGCAGCTCTCCTGAATTGCAACAGTTTTCTTTCAAGAAGGGGAAAGCAAATAAAGAGGATGTAACACAAATAATCAGAAGTGTATATTTTCCAGAAAAGTCAAGTACATACACTTGGCTTTGCTTCTCGTATTCAAGGCGAACTTCATGGATATTCACCATTACTTCAAGCTCATGGTCAAGCCAGCGCTGCAAGGACTTTTCATTGCTCTAAACATATATGCAGTGCATTTCAGCAGGAATTCTTCAAAAAGAAAGTGAAAACATTTACAGAGGAAAATATAGGAAGCATGACCACTACCTGCCCATTTAGTCCATTTCCATTGCTCATCACTGGAAAGCAGAACAAAGTTGGTTAAAACGATTCACCCAAGAAAAGGGAAAAGAAAAAAAAAAAAAATTGAAAGAAAGAAAGAAAGTTTGGTTAAAATGCAGTAAAGACAAAAGTGCTCAAATCTTCTACGACAAGGATCTTAGTTTAGAGTGTTACTTAAGACAAAATTCACAATATGCAAATACTCAGAAAAATACAATTAACACACCTGAATTGTCACGGCCAGAAGATTTGCGAGCTTCTAGCAACTCTTTCAGCCTCTTGGTAGCCATTGCAGCCTCTTCCGTCTTTCTTTGGAGAACCTGATAGGGAAAAATATTTTTATTCAATGATTGTCATCTATGTGCTTTTTGTGAAGCTAAAATTTACCATGGTACCAAAGCATGAGATCTTGAGTTTAAATCACTACACCCTCATTTAACACTTGTAAAATTAAGTGGTCCACTTGATGAACTTTTATGAAGAATCTAAGTCCACAAGTCAGGGGGAGTGTTATACAGTAAGTATAAAACCCATTAGGTCCATTGGGGTTAAATTCTTAGAAGAGACAATTGCAGATCTAAAATTTATCAATGTGACTGACTGACACGTATTAGGAAGGACCTAGATTATATGCGTTCAGTATCTTCCATCTCTCTTAAGCAGTGAAAGGTATGATACGATTTATGAAAATGCATGATAATACATTTTTTCTTTAATTGCTGATGAAAGGATACTTGTAGATCTAGTCAAACATTTACGAGGGCTATAACCAATAAACATAAATTTAGGCTTAAAATTTTGGATTGGATGGTTATAAATGTGAAATTTATTACTATGACTAGCTGACACATATGTGCAGGACAGAACTGTTATGTGTTTGTATTCTCCATATCCCTTTAGTAATGTATGGTATAATCTAATTTACAAAAAATGAAACAATTGAATGATATGCACATGTATATTTTATTGTTGAACACTTTCCTCACTATAAGTATTTTTAAGTTTAACATTACAACTAATTAATAAAAAAGTTTAATTATGAACATGTATATTTTATCATTGAACACTTTCCCTTACTTGTGGGTTGACATTTTGGTTGAAACTCATCAAGTGGAGAACCTAATTTAATGAGAATGAAATGACTATAAGGATTCAAACTCTTAGTTTCCAAGCTCTAATAACATGTTAGATTTAACTCTACATCTAACTAATCTAAAAGCTTATCATGTTAGCTCAACAATCAACAGATCTAAAAGTTTAAACTTACAGATTGAAGTAAGCTTTTATATTATATTACTTAACAATTATAATCATACCCACATATTATTGCAAAACTACACTATATCAATTGATCTTGACATGGAGCACTTCAATATTGACACCAACAGGCAACTGAATATTGGAAAAATGAGTAAAGGCAACTGAAAGACTGTTGCAACAATTCTGGAAGAAGGAAGGAAATCTTTACTTTTGACACAACCCAGTAAACCTTGAAGAAAATGAACAATTTGCAATTACTAGAAATTGAAGTACTTACCAATTTCTGACGCTGATTTAGAGCTTGCAGTTTATGCCGTTCATATTCATTCCTTCTCCCTTCCTTCCGTAGCTGCTCTTGCAAATGTATAAGCAATAAAATATAGAGAGCATAAACTAGATTAGTAATTTATAAAGAATGAAACCATAGCCATTGTTCTTTTCACATTAATATCTCTAACAGCACGATTCTCAATGTGCATTTCCTTACATATGCATTTGAGTGTGTTATATTACCATCTGCCATCAAAGGTATACTAAAAAATGTCTTCAGCAGTTGATTTGTAATATAATGGCAATTTCAGCATTAGATCTAGGTAGACCAAAAAATAGGGTAAATATCCATCTAATGCATACTTTTGATTCAACTGACGTTAAGATTGCAGCAGATCTCAGGGAAATGGATAGGCAGCAGGTAAGGCCAGAAGAATACATATAATGAAATCTTCAGATGACTAAAAAAAGAGGAAGAGACCCGTTTGGATGTGAGGGGAACATGTACCTGCAGCAGTTCCTTTTCACGAGAGGCTTTCCACTGTCGAAACTGCTCCGCCTCTTGTTTCATCCTATGTTGCAATTGAACCTAGATGTTCATGAGGATATCAGCAAAATATAGCATGGGCAACAGATTAAATGATAGAACTCCAATACAAGCCTAACCTTTTGTGCTTTTATAGATTGTATTTCTTCTTGTAGGCGCCTTGCTGCTTCATCACTCTTTTGCTTTTGCTTTAAAAGCAGAACTTGGTTTTCTTGTTTCTTCTTCAGATCTGAAATCTGTGATTGGACATAGTTAAGAAAGCTTTGTCTGACAATTTACGTTCTCAAGTATAAGATAAATTTGGCAGTCGATATATGTTGTTACCTGAGCCTCAAGTGTCTTCAATTTTTGAGCATGAATATCCTGCATCTTTTGGGTGTGACCATCGGTATTAGAAGCAAGGTTTTCAACTTCAGCTAACAAACGATCTCTCTCTTGCTGCAGTGTAAAAGCAGTGAGCATTTCATATATGCTATATAAAACACAGTACGTCTAGAAATTTGTGCACTACCTGCACGGCTCTTTTTTCATCCTCCAATTCCATAATCTTCTTTCCAAAATGTTGCTTCAGGGCCAGAGTGTCCACTCCAAAAAGTTTCATCTCTGTCTGTTCATACATTAATTAAGAACTACATGTAAGCAAAAAAAGTCATCTGTGCCCGAAAGGTAGAGGAGAGGAGGCAACCAATCAGATTAAATATATACTCAAATAGTTTTGTTTTTGTCTTTTAGACATGAAAAAGCTTTATTAGATGCAATCCAAAGCTTTCTACACCCATTATTCATCATCAGAAATAGAAGATCGTCATAAAAGAGAACATGGGTATGGCAGACTTCAGAGCAAAGCAATTTAGCTATTTGCACAAGCATATTCACTTCCTTGCCCCATGAAAGCTCTATAACATAGATGACCAGGAGACATAAATGGAACAGCTTAAGATGAAGAAAAATAAACCTCTTTCTCCTCTAGGCGTTTATTCAACTCATGCATCTCTTTGTCCATGGAATTCTGCAGAAGTGCATGCTCCCATTCCTTTGCAACTTCATCAATGTCTCTGGAATCACCTGCAAATTACAAATCATTTAATGTCCACCAGCTGGCAAGGGTTGAAAGGGAACTGATGGTGATAATTATTTCAGTGGATCCCATCAATGGAGACAAGAAGGAAGGAAAAGAATTTGTGTATTAAGAGAGAGCTCCTACCAGATATGGAATCAGCCATTTGATAGTCACACGACTCTATACTCTGCAAGCCTCTTTTAAGCCCCTCGCTTTTAACAGAGCAGGTATCATCCTGACGAGAAAAATCTTATCATCACAGAAATATTATATCTTTCTGTCAGGGAACTAAAATCATAGTGGAACTTTTTTGATCCCACTCAATGAGTCAAGAGGCATTAATGAAAGATCAAATGCTGAATAATGCCCAATTTTTCATAATCGGTGAGAGCTATTACAAAAATTCAGCATGAGAAGGGTGGATTGGATTATCAAAATCATACTTGCGAATCTGTTTCAAATTGCTCCACAGCTAAACCTCGGTTATGGTACTGCTGAAGTTCACGACTGAGATCCTCATTGGTAGCTTCCAACCAAGCAATTTTTTCCTTCAGAACCTATAGAGATGAGGGAGCACATCGAAACACATTAATCTTCAATTAATGATTATAATAAACAGACATTAAATTTTGTTAAATGTCCGCTTCATTTCAGACAGCTTGTAGTTTATTTACATTAGAGCATGTCACACAATTAATGTATGTACCTTTACTTCTTCAGATGTTGGTCCACCACGGGCACATAGCTCAGCTTGCAAAAATTCTAGTTTTTGACGCATTTTTATCATCTCACTTGTCATGGGATCTCTATTAACCTGCCCAATTACAGAGATAACACAAGGCAGTCACTGGAATCCTCCTAAGGAAATTCAACCTTAACCAACTGATCCTAGACAACAAAATTGGAGACTTACAACAGGTTTATTTTGGATATTTCGAGCACGGTTGGCATATTTCAATGTGTTGAGTGTTTCTTCAGCATTTATGTCAGCAGGGCTAATGCAAGCTAGATAACATATACATATCAAAAGATGTGAGCAAAACCATCAAGACAATTTTAGATGCAAATGAAAGGCACCAAATGAATGAAATTAGAACAAGAATTAACTATGGAAATTATAAGAGCCAGAATATAGCACAAGCATGATTTTGTCGCGCCATCTTAACAAGCAACATCAATATCACCATTCACTAGCAAACCGAAAAGGGGAAAAAAATTACTTTTAACAAATATTAATTGACAATATGGAAATCCAAGAAGAAAAGTCCAGATACTATAAGAAAATTGAAGATCTTTTACTCATTGTTTGACCAGTTCCTTAAATTTTTCCTTGAATTAGCGCTCCAGAATGTTATTGTAGCGTTTAAGGGAAACAAAAACAAGTCAGCTTTAAGTTTTCTTTTCCTCAATTCAACCTTGATGTTTGGACCTTCCAATTGCGTTAATAATGACTTATCCAAAAAAAGAAAAAGAAAAAAAGAAAAATCACCTAAAATTGTAATGTGTTTTGACAGCTTGAAAATAAATAGTGTGACTAACAATGAGACAGACATGGAAAAACATTCGAGAAGAAACAAGGCCAATAAAATTCCTTTGATCCTTCTTTTTTTTATTCTCCCAATAAAATCATCTCATGATTGTAGTAAAGACAAGGAATGCATCCAGAAAAGGTCGACACTAGACCGATTACTTCTACCAAAACTGCTGTGGTAAGATATTTAATTATAAGAATTAGAAATAATAATGAACTATGCAGTCTTACCAATCATTACTGTTCTGCTATTGCCACCAAGTGAATCCTGTCAAAATGCAAACCTTAGGTTAATAATGGAAATGGTATCAGGTGAACAAACAGCATGCAAGGATAACCATCTGCTGTTATGTGTTGACAATTTAAATGATAAAAAGGCTGTAATGGCTCCAAATGTGAGCTTAGGACATCTAAAATAATAGATGTGCAATTGCAAATGACCATGCAAGGATTTGAACTTATGGCCTCCTACTCAAATATCATACTTAGCATAACACCAGAACTATCTAACCTATAAGCTTAGAACTATAATCATTTTGTTTAAAAATTCAAAACTGTAAATCAGTTGATTGTGATGCTAACCTTAACATGGCATTGTGAGACTTTACTATGTTATGAAAGCAAGAGGTCTTAATATGGTATCAGAGCAAGAGATTCAAATTCAAACCTCTGGCTCGTGGATTTTGTGAGGCTTTATATTTATTACTTGACACCTCTCCTCACTTGTGATTGACTCTAACTAAAAACCATCGGCAGATGTCTAAATTAGATAGGTTACATGACGATACAAAGGATTGAACCCACAACCTCTTACTTTGATACCATATCAAGGTTAGCACTAGACAAATCTAATCTAAAAGCTAGCATAGTCGTTTCACCACCACTTAATTAAGTCCTTACTTGATCACTTGATGGGCATCAATTAAATTCCCATCCCACAAATGAGAGGAAGTATAAACTAATATATATAATAGCAAATACAGTATCACTTTTAGATAAGATGATTGTGTATTAATATCAACTTAAATAACAAAAAGGTTACCAATAAATGCTCGAGCTATTATAAAGCACGTGCATAATTATCTACGACAACTTTTGACACCAAAAAAATAAGATGATTTCCTTGCTGGATCATTCTAAGTTCCTGTTTAAATTTCATCAACGTGCATTTATTAAAATTTGGTCAATGATTACTTCTTATATTAACCTGTAAAAGTCGTGTCAGTTTACTATCCCGATAAGGGACATGAACACCTTCTTTTCGCTTTTTCTCATCCCCAAGAGCACTAATAACATTGCCAAGCGCAAGAAGGCCCTTGTTGATGTGGACACCTGTTAGAAAGATTGTAAAGTTAATCCAGTGCTGTATGTGAAAAAATAAATCTGCTGAAATATAAGAAGAGCTTTACTTACCTTCCTTAAATCGCAAACCATCAGAACCAGTTCTCTTTGCCCGTTCTGATCCAGCAAGGTCAACTAGATGCAACTTTGCACACAGGTATTCTTCATTAAAATTTTCTGGGCAGCTATCGCCTGGAAAAAGTGGATTGAGCTTACGCATCTGCTCTAGTGTGATGGTGAAGATGGCATGCGAACGGCTACGTTAAAAAAAAAATAATAATTACAAAAATGTATCAATGGAAAGTTCATGTGAACTAAAAGAGGCTAACCTCAAGATCCTAGCTCATTCTTCTAATTACAGGACAAAAGAAATATTTCTCCACATGCAGATGAGAGCATATTATACAAAGTTGATAGCCACTAAAAGAATAATTATAACTGACTAATATTTTCCTGTATCATTCTATGAATTAAAAAGTTTTATTTCTTCTGAAATATGTTTTAACACTAATTTCAAAAGGCACAATCACTCTTCAAAACTTGATCTCAGATTAACAAGATATTGCCCTTTTCCCAAAAAGCTCAGCATAGTAATATGTGGCAACAACTTTCAACACACTGAACATAGTGATTGGATTATGCTCTATCAGTAAAAGGACTACCAGAAGCCAAAATGCATAACCCAGATTCCATGCAAAGAGAATGCAAGCTGAAAAGCTCAGCCCAACATTCAGAAGCTGATGTGCTTATAATGCACAGTTACAGTCACATCAAAGTTCATGGAAAAGTGAAACATCTATCAGCTACCCATGTTAACAAGAAGTCAAGGAAACAAAGTTCCACAGAACTGCAAATACAAACCCAAAATGAAGCTACCCAGAATGCACCAAAAGTGCCACTCAAGAAAACCAGACCACTGCTTACCTGGACTGGTTATTCATGTTTGTACTCCCAGTTGCACGGCTCAGTGATCCCTGTTCGAGGCAAGCAGCCATCTCTTTTAGAGAACTGACACTGACTTCTGTAGATCCGGCCAATGTAATGACACCAGTTGATGATTCCCGGATTTGTATGGGTGGTTTTCCTGGAATGTTGACTTTTCCATTGCTCCCATTTGTAGTCTCTGACTTGCTCAAAGAAGAATCCAGTAAATCCCGTACTTCTTCTTTCAGGATCTATTACATTAAATCATCTCATTCAGTTATAGAAAATATTGTGGCAATGATAAGAAAATTGTCTCAGGAATTCATTCCATTCCATAAGGTTTGGCTCCAGATATCTTAATTATTAAGTAACTTGATTAAGAAATATGGGCGATGACATAATGGTGTCAGTTCCCATCTGAAGTTGCTTTCAAGAAGCAAAAACTTTTCTAAGAGATGATAAAATTATAAGTTTTACTAAACAAAGATACCAGAAACAGATAGGGCAAGACAGTGACAGAACACCTGTAATGGCAATTCTACATTTGTCCAATTAAATTTCCAATAATTCTACACCCTCCAATTTGCTTTTACTGTATAGTAATAACAGTAAAAGAAAATAAAAAACTACCTAAAGGGAAAAGTTTCACCATATAAGAAAGAAAGACCTTGCTTTGATGCAACATCTTTATTTAAAGGAAAGAGAAACCTGGATGAAAGGGTAAATGGGAGAAAAAAGGATATCTAACATATTAATGCAAAAGAACTAACCTCAATGAATGAAACATGTAGTTGGAACTCAATCTGATGCTTTAGAGTTTCGATCTTGCTGAATAAAGCATTCATAACCTGAGGGATTATTCCAGTTTGGGAGCCATCTTTAAAGCCAGTGCCCATTGTATAAGTCTTCCCAGAACCAGTCTGCAATACATTTATTTTTTTAAAATGTATACAGTCAGTAATGGTGAAAAGGAATATCATTTTTCACAGCTTTATCAGACAAATGATGCCCACCTGACCATAAGCAAGAACAGTACCATTATATCCTTGGAAAAGGCCATCAACGAGGGGAGCAATACATTCTTCAAAGATGGCAGGTGAAGGAGAACCAGTGCTCCCATAGACATGATCAAAAGTGAATGAATGTGAACCAATTTGCACCTATATCAATCACAGACATGTCATAAATTGTCTATGCTCATGTTTACTTCTGGTGAACTGATTTTGCATGAATGGAATGGTAGAATTCAACTTAATCAACAGATGCACAACTAAAATGATGCTGATCTTGACAATTCTAACAATCAAACCCAAGGGGGAAAAATGTAATGTACATGATGATGCAGATAATGTTGAATTAACACGACAACCAACTTTTGTCAAGAGACACATGTAACATAATCGAACTTTTGTCTAAAAAGTTTTCATGGTAGGCAAAAATTTCAGTCAAAACCAAAAGGCAGATACTACACAAGCATTTATTAGTTCACAACCAAAAAATGCACATACACTGTTAAGTTGTCATATGAAAATCATCAAATATCTTAATAATTCTCCCCATTAATTCTAACAAGTGACACCTCCTTGTAAAATAAAAGGAAAAAACAAAAAAAAAAAAGAAAATTAGTGAACTTGATCAAAAGAGGAAATTTTATAATGAAGGATACATCAATTGGGAATATACAACTTAAGAGTACCTTTTCATGAATGAGGCAAGCAAAAACGACTGGATTATTTAGTATATAAACCACCTACCACTCTTAAATATTAAAAAATAAAAAATTGCACATATAGAAATTGAACAGTCCAACAACAACTTAACAACAACCAAAATCCCAAGAAAAAACACTGTCTAGATCAGCGAGAAATAAAGAAAACATATCTTCATTTTCAACCAACAACCAAATTCTTCTAGAATGCTTAATGTAATTTGTACAATCACCACCACACCATTTTAAAATAAATTCAATCAAATTTTAATTTTTTTTCCTATATTTTTCTCCAAAAATCCTTAGAAACCAAAAATAATGTGGACCCAATTCTCATACCTCAACACCAAATTTTTTTTTTCCTTTTTTTAAGTAAAACCTTAACACAATCTTTTTTTTTTTTTTTTAATATTATTACAAACAACTCGGGAACTCGGACGAAGGAACCTACTCCATTTGACATATGGGCTGGCAACCTTAAGACAACTTTAATTAGACAAGAAAGTTTAATAAGTTTAATAATTTTAACCTACTACATACATAATTCGCCAGTCAAACATGCAACTAAGATCTAGATCCCTAAAATGCTCAATCGCAAAAATAACGAAAACCTTACTTCAACCACAATTTCCTTGACTATTTTTCACTATACTTCACCGAATTGACCAATCGCATTCATAAGGTTCCAATCTGTACAAGAACTACAACATAATTGCACTACCTGAGGCTTTCCAGGAACAACGCTAACACAATCCTTACACCCTTGGAGTTTTTCATCTCCAATTAATGGCCTAACATGCACTGCCACTTTCACACAGCAGTCCCCTTCTCCGCCTCCGCCTCCGCCTCCTCCGCCGCCACCGGCATCCATTGGAACCACCTCAGAGGTCAATCTTTGCTAGAGAAAACCCAAAACCACTCCCCCCAAAAAAAAAAAAAACACCACTATGAGTTATAGAGAGAAAGAGAGAGAGAGAATGTGATGAGGAGAGAGAATAAGGAAAGTGTTTGTGTTTGTGTACGAATGTGTGTGCATGTGTTTGTGAGTGTATATGAGAGAGAGAGAGAGAGAGAAGGGTAGCCGAAGGGAAATGAAAATGTGGAGGAGAGAGAAAGTTGGGGGACTATGGAAGTGAAAGCGAGAAATTGCAAAAACTACAACCACCACACTATCATTTTCCTTAGGCTTCACTACACATAACACTTACTACTACTATTACTACATCTATGATCTAACAAACTACCACATGTATAGCTACAACTGTATGTTTATACTCTTTTGTTCTGTTCTGACATGGTCCAGTCCGACCCGAACCCGACCGTTAGGGATTTTGTCTTGTTGTTACTTACTTCCGCTCCACTCTTTTGTCTCTCTCTCCCCTGTTTACCCTTTTCTTTCCCTCCTTCTTCAACGGCTCTCTCTCTCTCCTTTTTTTTTTTTTCTTTCCATGTTTTTGTTTTTTTCTTTTATATGGTTTTTACTTTTTCACTTTTATATTTTGTTTTTATTTATTTGGTCGGAGACCGGAGGAGAAGTGGGGAAATCAGAAATCATGATACGGCTCCAATATAATTTGGTCGATAAAATACATATTGGTCGGACATGACACGTGTCTATTTGTAGATTGTAAGTAGTAACATCATAAGGAAGAAAAAACAAAAATATTTTATCTTTTCCTTTCCATCATTGAAGCTCATACCTAAATAAAATAATATAAGATGGATTGTTAAACATGAAAACAACACACATACACATCTATATCCAACTATTTTTTGATATATAAAGGAAAAAAATTTACAATTTTCTTTCATATTTGAATGTCTTTTGTGTTAAAAGGTTAATTAAAATATAGGATATAATCAATGTATCCAATTTTTTTCTTACCTAGACCTAGCTCTACCATTGGTCAATAACTAGGTTATTAGCACATAGGCTACAATCTTTTTCATAGATTCATACATTGAATGGTCGAATGACAATCCCATCCATGGTAAGTTGAATGTATATGAGATTTTTCTTCTCCAAAATTATAGGCTCAATCATGTTTTTTTTTTTTCTCTTTTAAATTATAGGTTATATTTTTCTATATATTTATAAAATATAGTTCACTGATTATGCTATAAAGATAGCTTATGGATTGAAATAAGCGATCTTAATTCTGCATCATTTAGTTGGTTAAATGGAACAAACCTATAATATAATAGCTATCATGTTATTAAGGAATGAAATAGAGGTATAATAAATTCCAAACGGTTATTACATGTTTATTTGGTTGAATGGACTAAGAAATATGGCCTAAATAGTTCAAAAAAGTATTATAATACCATTATATATAGTAAAATCATAATTAAAAAAAAAAAAAAAGAAAAGAACATAAACAACAAAACATTTATAATGATGTGTATTACAGTCATATATATTACATCTAAATACCTTAATATATACTATATATTTTTACAACATTATATATATTTGCATATGTATGTATATATGTACACATATATAATACAATATATACAATAGCTATGATTGTATATTATATATTTACATGAAAATACCTAAATAATATTTTAAATATAGAGAGGGCAATAGATTATGTTGCAATACAATAAAATATATAGAACAACATACACATTATACTACATACTATATAGCATATATATTATATTATAATATAACATACACATACACATACAAATATATTAAATGCATTCATAATGTCGTATTCTATATACTACCACAATATTATATATGTAATAGTTATATGGGATTATAAATATTATTTTGATATATTATGTGGAAATACCTAATATTATAACATTAAACAAATATATATACAGAAATATTATATCATAAAATATTAAAATATATATGTAATGCTATACACTATATGGCATAATTACACACACACATACATATTACAATATATAACAATATATGCATAATGCTGAATACTAAATAGTTTATTTGTCATATTATCATATAATGAAACACATATATACATATTATATATACATACATACAATAAAAGTATGTTTTGTCATAATGAGAAAACAATTTAATATGTTAATTTTAATAATAAATGTTAATTTTAAATGTGCAATATAATGCACATTTTAAAAAAATTGATGCTGTGAACTCAATTATATTATATGATTTAAATCATATTTGAGTTTTTTTTTTCTTTTCTTTTTTTTTTAAATTTAAATTTCTCAATATAAAATCATTTTGCATGCCAATTCTGTAATTTACAATCATTATTTAATTATGTGACTTAGTTTTACAATTTTAAACAATGACTTGCAACATTTGATTAGATTTTTTATTTTTTCCATTAAGATTGTACAAGGTCTTTGGATAATTACAAAGGATGAACAACAATCATTGTGGATGCGATAATTTTGACTCGGGGTTGATGTTGTAATATTTTTGTTTTATGACTGCACGAATTAAGAAATTTCGATATACTTAAACTAGCAGGTGTGCACCTAATGGGTGTATGCAATATTAAATACATTAATATATGTAAATGTAAAACAATAGATCAAATTACACACATGATTATGATTTAACAAATGAAATGCATGAACAGTTTCAAAATTTACTGTGTCAGAAACTTCGATTTAATTAAATTTTCAGTGTTTGCCTTCATAAAGAATTTTCATTTTTTAGGTGATCTATATTTTTGAAAGTAAGGGGGAAAAAAAGTTACTTACTTTGAGTTTTAACTGATAGAATTTTATATTAAACATATATTTAATTGCATACGCAATGTAAATGTGCGTTTGCTAATACGTAATTAATTTGAGTTGTTGCATCCTAATCACTAGAATATATTGAAATAATAATTCCATATATTGGACTGAAATAACGACTAATTTATCGATTGAAACATGTTAACTACCTTTTTTTTCTGTCCTTTTATTGTCTCGCACCATCCACAAGCATTAATCTTAGATCCCTACAGGAAATGTGGTCTCATCGGTTGATAATCATTTTACTTTATATATTTTAGTTAATATCCCTTCTTTTTACCTTTAATTTATATATTTATATATCTGTTTTTTTTTTTTTTTTTTTTGACCACCCACCATATATCTGCTTTTAGTCGTGGTGATCTATGATCTACGATATATAATTCATTCTTTTCTCTTTCTCTCTCTCTCTCTCTTTGTTTGGATGATTCACTTTTGTTATTTATATAATGTAATTGTATAATATATTGTATCTTTGTCGTGGGTGTTCATGTTATGGGATTATGATTTGTGATCCCTTAGAATATGGCAGAAAAAAGGAAGGGTTTGGGTCAATCTACGAGCCACGTGATTGTGGAATCGTATGCGACTGTGAGGAGTTTTTCCCGGCACGAGGAGGCTACTTGTCACGGCTCATGATTAAAGAAGATAATAATTAACTAGTGCATGCTTCCTGCATCTCGTAAATGAGCCCCAGTTACCTTAGGCTTCCACACCCCCACCACCACAACACCACCCCTCAATCCCCCTCCCCCCTTGTCAAGTGAAAATTGATGAAACATTCCGATGGTTATTTTGATAAAGGGAAAATTTTAACAAATGTCCCACACTTTTTAATAAACTTTCTTTTTCTTTTTTTATCATTATAACAGAAAAGGAAATATTTGAATTAAATTTGTCCTATTAAAAACCAACCTCTATATCACTAAAAGTTTTTATCTTTCAATAAACCATTTAAGTAATGTTTTATTTCATTACATGTTTTTTTATTAAGTCTTTAAAATTTTTTATTCTTTTGTATTGGAATTCCTTTTAGGACCATAATAACAAATTTAAAAAAAAAATGATATTTCCAATCAAATAATATGATAAAAATAATAATAATAATTAAAAACATTAAAACAAAAGTTCTTAAGCTCTTTTTTCCCTTCTTCTTAAGTAAGACCAAAAAAAGCTTAGAACTTCAATGCACCTAGAAGCTAAAGATATGACTTTGGAATAGGAAATGTACAAATTTAATCTTTAGTATATCACTATTTTTCTATTTCAGTTATAAACCTTTATATATTTGCATTCAAGATCTCAATGTCGGTAAATGTTTACAAATGAGTTTTGTCATTAATGGTATTTTTTTTTTATTAGTAAATCACACGTAACGGCCTCTAATTGGTTCAAATAGTTAATTTAATTATATATAATTTATAAAAAATGAAAAATTAGGAAAATTTTGAAAAAAAAAAAGGTAAAATGCAGAAATCAAAATGATACATGGCAACATGCTATGGTCCATGTAATTAAATAAATTAAATAATATAATAAAATTAATAAAAACAAAAATATACAAAAATTTATAAAATGTGGGAGAAAAGGTAAAAAGAAAATGCAACAAACTGAAAAAATACGACCAAAACAATCAAGTTGGTCAAGACTCACTAATTCAAATGCGTCAATTCAACACATCACCCCAATTTATAGAAGAATGAAAGAAAAAAAAGTAGACTTATCAGGTTTCTGTTTTTTTTTTTTTTTTTTCTTTTTTAAATGGTGGGTTATCAACACACTTTAGTAAATGGATCATCTGATTTTAGTGCTGTTTTTTCTTTCCTTTTCTTTTCTAAAATTGTTATTTTTTTATTATTTTAAATAATAAATACATAGATAATTACATTACTTAATTAAATTAATTATTTGGATCAGTTAGAGGCCGTCACATGTTATTTTATAGCGGAAAAATTGACACTGTCGAAGAAAGGACTCATTTTCAAATATTGAGAACTCAAATGCAAAAAAAAATAAAGTTTTACAACTGGAAATAAAAGAAAAAAAAAATGAAACATTGACGATTAAATTCACACATTTTCCTTTTTAAGACATAACAGGAAATGAACTCAAAAAAATGTATAATATAATGGTACAAGTACAACCAATGGTCCGTTGAGTTCGTCATATGTTATGATAAATTTGAATGGAATAATTTGTTTCTACAAAGATACGCACATATTAATTTTTCCAAGTGCTGAGCTTTAGTATTAGAATATGAGATCATGTAAGTTAATTAGTAAGTGTTATTCGCGTATAAAAACCCGGTTGGTCTATTAATTTTTGTGCACGAACGACTTCGTGAGTTATTGAATTTTAAACAACTATGTTTTTTGTAATGAGTGTTGTTTGAAGTAATCTTTTTCTATAACGGTTTTTATTTAAGCTGTAATAATGGTTTATGAGTAGTTTCCATTGAAATTTTTGAATTTTTTTGTGGGTAAGATGAAGAAGCTGAAAAGTTTGAAAATCATTTCTCTTTTATTGTTTTGTAATTTTTCATTACATCACTTTATTTAATATATTTAATAGTTTTATTTTACTAAATTAATTTTTATGAACTTCTCGTAAATGGATACATGTTAAGAGTGGGCAGAACTTATAACGAAGTTAATGGAAGTCCTCTTTTGGAGAATTTGGAAAATATAGGGGACACAAATAGATTAAACAAGCAAAAAGATTAATGATTAAATAGAATAAGAGTTACATGATGAAAACAATATTTGTAGTTTCTCCTTTTTTATATATTATACATTATTCATTATGCACACAAATATTATAATAGAATAGCAATGATAATGTCTATAGAGATTATAATAGTAATAATAGTAGCGAAGTTGTAACTTTAGTTGTGGTGATATAGAGTAATAATGATAGTAGCAATGATATTATAAAAGGTTTTGAGGTGATAATAGTAACGATAATGGTGATAGTATGGTAATGATGCAAGTGGTAATAGATTTAATGGTGACATGATAGTAACAGTGCGGCAATGATGATGGTGACTTGGTGCTAATGTTATATTTATGGTAATGATAGAGGTGACGGTGATAGAGGTAAGATCGATATGGGTAATGGCAAATGGTAGTAGCAACGATATAGTGATAGAAATAAAAGTGATACTTTGATATAAGGGAATTTTGTGTAATACTATAAGAAAATTTTAAAAACCAAATATAGAGGAGAAAAATCTTAAGATATGGATTTTATAATGGCGGATTTACCCAACAATTCTTTGGATATGCGAGAAACCAAATAATTAACATATGGATTCTAATTGGAAGTCATTAAATCTAATATATTGCAAAACTTTTATCATGGCTTTTATATAGTATTAAACTTCGTCAATATTTTTTGAATAATTATTTTGACAAAAGCTGTTTGGAACAAATTAAATATAAAGAATTTTTATCGGTAATTAATTAACAAAAGTTTTGAGGGGTATAATTATACTTGAAGAATTTTATTCATGTAACTAAGTAGCCAAGGCTTTATTAAAACACTAGTTGAGCATGAAATTTCTCTTCCACCCTATACGTGACTACAGGTTACTTAGTAGGACAAGTAATCTATTACCGCTAACAGCTCATCACCAACCCAAGGCAACTATCCATTCACAGGTGCTACAAGCATATCCTCTTTCCTTCCTTCCTTTCTTTCTTTCTTTCTTTTCGTCTCTTCTCTTTTCTTTTTCTTTTTCTTTTTATTTTATATATAAATTTTGATAACAAGGTCCTCATATATCAGAAAATATGTATTCAAAATGCACCTATCTCCTTTATAATTTTTTTTTTTGTCAAATATACATTATATGAGTAAAAAGAGAATTCAAATTCACCCGTTCATGGTGGAATATATAATAGTATTTATGTCAACCGAACCACAATACCTTGATTACCTACCTCTTTTATAAGTATATAGCCAGTGCTCCCGGGGGCAAGAGACTGTATTTATTGCCAACAATGAAGTGGGAGGTTTCTAATTAAACTTTATGTTTGGATTTTTATTAGTATGTCCGAAAGAAAGGAAAAGAAAGAGGGAGGGGTGTGAAAAGTGATGGGAGGTGGTAGAGAAGAAGTAAAGGGAGAGAGAAAGAAACAGAGAGAGCGCCCACAAAAATTAGACACATACAGCTGGTGGTCTCCCATGTCACATGGCCTTTTAGTGTCGAGAACCATGTGGACCCATCCATTAACATTCGCTTGGTCAGACTCAGTCTCGGTTAAGCTGGTCCAATGTTCTTGCAGCACGAGTCATTTCTGACAGTAGTAAAATAAATATAAAAATAAAATAAATGTTATGTTAATCAACTATTTATGCTTTTAATTTTTTAAGTGTTACAAGTTTTATAAAAAAAAAATACATATACATCTCACATTATATAATAAAGCTCTAAGATCATCACGATTGATGGTTTTTACAAAGACGGTTTTAAAATCCTAATAAAGATTTTTAACACTAAGGATTTAGGATTATTCGAATGTCTTAAAAGGGGAGGTAAATCTACACCGGACAAAAAGGTTAAGAAATGTATTTACAAATTAAATATATATATTATAAAGTGTTTTGGCTTAGTTGTAAAATGTATAATTATCATTTTAAAATTGTGTTCATAAGTAAACTAAATAAATACACTTAACAAGATCCTAAAAATATACTGTACGTTTCTATATTTTGCAACTTCGAGGTTTACTTCCTGACGAATTGGGACGGTGGTGAGTGCCGCGCTCAAAGCTGTTCAACCAGCTCAGCTCTTCCACGTTACATGCTATGGCTTTTCACATTATTGCTTGGACCCCTTCTTGTTGAATCGAATTAACTCGTCAGCCTTTGAACTTTAAACTCTCTCTCTATATATATTTATTTACTTGTTTTCTTTTGTGTTGTTTAATGGGTTATCTTTGAGTATATGCATGGTTTTATAAATTCATATATAAATTAAGTTGTAGACTCGCATTTATATTTAAAATTTATTTAGCGTTTTCTCTCCGAGGTTATGTTGAAAAATAGGGCAAAATGTTGTCTTTATCTCCATTAATGCCAAATTATAGATTTTTGATTAGATGGCTTTTAGATAGTGAAAAATATGAGATTAAGAAAAATACAATCTTTAATATTTGTTTACTGATGGAATTCTAAGTGATATGTTGATAATTATGATTCTCAAAGATTATCATTGATATTAGGACTTGTAATTTAACAAATAATCTATCAATTTAAACATGATATAATATGATTATAAATCTGTCTGTATTGACAAAATTTGATACAATGGACAAATAGATTAGACCTATTTATAGATATGTTTATATATGGTTCTGATACCCAAAAATATTTACAATCTCCAAGTACATTTAAGATTAGGGATATTGTAACATTTCTTCTAATTTTTAATCTTAACTTATAACTTAACACCAATAGGGATCTTGTGTAATTAATAATTGGACATCTTATCTTGTAATTTTTTTTTTTCTAATTTATACTTCGAAAAAAGTCATTTCATAATAAGAGTTTAAAGACTTTGATAGTTTGCTATCAATAGAACATCCACTTTACTTATTAAATCCCACAATATTATCTTATAGGATGATTGTTTTGCTATATTGTGAATTTATTTATGGTGTCCTTGATATAACACGTTATTTCCTGATATGTATTGTGCCTTTAATATTCCCATTATAATGTGCATTTATGTTTATCATAATAAGATTATATCTCAAAATCCTATTTCCCTATACATTATCAAAACTTTAACACTTAAATAATTCAAAGATATTGTCTGTAAATAAAATTAAATATTATTTTATATGCAAATAGATTTATGTTGAAATAATTTAAACATGGAGTTTAGATTGATTAAACATTGATGTTATGAAAATACTATAAGAAGACAAAGAGACAATAAAGTACTTTTCTTGATATTTTCACCATCATTTCTTTTTTATTTAAATTGATAATATTTTTCAATATAGATTCTTTTAGTGTTCTCTCTTGAAAAGTTAATAGAGGATTTGAAAATTTTGAATATTGACACTAACATCCAATTAGGCTATGATTCCCTCAATATAGTTATGTTTCATTAAAGTTTAGTTTAAGTAATTTGTTTTTGTAAACTTCTATTTTATGGAGAAACTTGATTATTTGTAAATTTTTAGTAAATGAGTTAAATACATTAGAATTTACTGTAGCTTTTTTAATCGACAAATGGTCTAATTAAGAATGAAAATATGTTTACTAAACAGATCAAGTAACTAACTTAGATTTTTATACATGATTGACAAATAAGTCATATTACACGTTAGGAATATGCAAGCATGACTCTTTTAAACCCAAATATGAAAGACGACCTATCAATAGGAATTATCAGCCTAAGTGGATCGTTCCAAAATTATGGGGTGGCTGTGATATTTATGACTAACTCATCCTTTCTGTGGGATGTACTTATGTGAAAAGGCACAAATATAAACTAAAATAAAGTAAGTGATCAATACATGATTAAATTATGATAATAAGTATTGATCTAATAGGCTTTTTTTTTGTTGAATTTTTATAGATCCTGTCTATGATAGTCTTACTTTACCCCATAGGAGGCGGTATATCTCATTGATGTTTGACATAAATGAATCGGGTAGAAATACTGGTAGAAAGTTCCAATTAACATCAGTTGTGTTGTGTACAAAGACTAAAAATAACAAACTTCAATTAATCTTTATCAACATGAATTGGACCCGTTAACGCTCTGCTCCCTGTGGAATGCCTTAATTAGCATGTGCCCTTTCTATTTGTTTGCAAACAATTTTTGCAGCTATGGAGTCAATAATTTCATCTGGGGGCGCAACCGATATTGGTAGTTGAGGTACTGGATAGTTAAAGATGGTGCAAAAGTAAGCAACAGTTGGAAGCAGATGAACCACAAGGCCTGGTCTAGTTTTCGTGGTCCCAAGACGAACGTTACAGTTTGAATACTTAAGAAGTCATCAAGGTCTTACAACTTAATGTTATAGATACCGTTCTTCTTCCATTGCTGTCGTTATATATATATATATAGTTACAATTATCTGCGTTCTCAATGTGCTTATGATGTAGCATCCAGCGGATTGTTAACTAGTGTATATCATCTTATGATGTAGATCAACCGGAAGAGATATGCATAAAAGTATTTACTCCAAGGAATAATCCTCAAATTCCGTTTGTTTTCAAGGTTTGGAAAAGTGTGGATTTTCAAGAACAGAAATCTGATGATATGTTGGGAATGTATTATGATAATCATTCACGATTGAAACGTATCTTAATGCTTGAAAGTTGAATAGAATGGCCTTTACGTGAGAATTATATTGCTTCTAATTTTTATGAAATACAAGATGCTCATTGAATAATAAGAAGGGAAATGAATCTATTTTTATAGCTCTAGATATTCAATGGTTTCAATACCTCGTCTTTGCTATTACCGTAAAAAAATTAGAAAATACTTAAGAAGTCCTAGATAGTACCACAATAATATAGGATAATATGGAACGAGGTATATAGCATACTATATATATTTATATATATATATATATATGTATTTTATGCTGCGACTAATACAAGCTTTTAGGGGATAAGAAAGTTATCTTAGAGAGTTTCCAGGAGATTTTTGTCTTGCATGGTGATAAGATTTTTGTACAACCTGGTAGATTGGTATAAAAGATTTAAAATTTTGTTCCGTCTCTTAAGGGGCTCAGTCCCTATTTTATGATTTCTTCCTTGAATGAAACAATTTAAAAGATACTCAAAGCACTTTTTAAAGGTTAAGAAAATTACTCGAGGAATAGAAAATAAATATTTTTAAGATTTTGGGCTGAAATGCTTAATTTCAAAAGTAAAGGATTGAGCATTCATAGTTAAAATCTAAAACCCTGATGCAGTGCATTTACAAGTTATCTAAGATATATGCATTTGCAATTTTGCATAGAGAACATGATCCAATACAATTTCTTAAAATATGTGCGCATTTGATGCACATGCCTTTCGTAGTTTTAGGATTTTAATTTGCGTGATACTTATACCATAAATATGTATATGTAAATGGGCTTATTTTTTTCTTTCTTCCTTTTTTCCCTGACTAAGACGTGTTCATAAATATGTTCTTCATCGAGTCATGTAATGTAATGATACGCTCTGCTAGACATCTACATTGAAATGGACTGTTCGTATCAACATCAATCTGAAATCTATTGACACAGGAAAGTAGGTATATGGGTGCATTTGTTGTGGGTTTTTGGCTCAGTTGTTCACTACCACGTAGAAACATTCATGAACTGGCCGTGTCATATTACATGTTCTGTACCCCTTTTTTAGTGGACCATACTCTATTCTCAATACCCATCACCATGATACTATCTGGTATATAGTTTCTTGTTTTCCAATGATGCTATTGTTAGTACACCTCTAGTTAGGGATTTTCGTATATGGGAAAAAATAGAAAAGTGGAGTACACATTAAATATTTTTCATTCAGGTTATGGATGGAATCACTATTGATCCTATCCAATATAATTATAATAAAATAGCAGGAGTTAAGCGAAATTTTTTCGCAGAACATTTTCTGGAGCATAACGGGACGTAATATTTCCATTAATTTGGTGCAAACCTAGTAACAACCCATTATGCAGAACCAAATGCAAAATTAAAATCATCAATCCAAGCAATCATATTTTTCCTGAAATGGGTAATCTTATAAGGTACTTTTCATCTTTTTTTTCCTTTTCCTGCTAGGGTTATTCCTTAGAAGTGTAGGCACATATGTTGGACTGCAAGTTAAGCAATCTATCTAGGAAACCTTTTACACAACTTCTCTTTCTGAAATCTGCGACCTGCAAATCACCAAAAACCTTCTTTCAGAAGAAACAAACCACTGATGAGAAACACAATGAAAAAAGAACTTTCCGATGAAAATTCCCCTACCTCCTCCTCCAACTTTCCTTTTCCTAAACCTAACACCCAATTCATTGGATTTCTTTCTCAATCCGACCGTTAGCTTGGACACGGACGAAGTAACCATATGTCCCGTCCCCACCGTCAATGTTTAGCTTCTATGATCAAATATGTGCCGACAACGTTTAACTTTACTGAGTCATAGTTGTTAAGCTGTTTTTGTATAGTTGATCATATCATATCACACCCCACCTCAAAGGTGATTTTAGTTCAAACCATTATGTGTTAACACACTAATAAATAAATAATAGTGGTACTTTATCAATAATTACCACAAGTTCCAATTTTTAATACTAATTCTATTTCTGGTAATATCTAGTATAGCAATTTCTGTGAAATTGTACTAATAACTTATGCCTTAAAGACACTTTTAAAATATATCTTTAAAAAAATCCACCAGAGGTATGCCCAGCACTTCTAACCATCACTCTTCACCAGCGTTTTAAAGTAATGTTTTAAAAGTGCTGACTATACTATAGTAGCGACAGAAATTATATAGTAATTTCTTATATAATAAATTTAAACAATGTCTCTATTACAGTTTTACATAAAAAAGCAATATAAACTATGTGTTGTATTTTAAGTCTAAGAGATTTTCCCACCTATCAAGCTAGTGTTTTGGGTTATAGACCTCCCCTTAGACTTCAGTTATAATATTTGGTAAACTCGTTGAGAGGCCAACTTCATGAAAGGGGCAACTTGGAAAAGGAGCGACCTAGAAGAAGCGCGACCTAAAAAAGAGCTACTTGGTAAACTAGAGTGTGAGTCGCTCATAATGAAACTACCTAGAGTAGGCCATTTAGAATAAGCCAACATGAGCGTTGACTTTCAAAAGAGGGTAGTAGTATTATAGCCCCATATAAGAAAGTAACATGGACTAAGTATGAGGGTAGTAGTATTATAGCCCCATATAAGAAAGTAACATGGACTAAGTATTGAACTTAAGTCTAAGGGACAATCCCACTTATTAGACAAGTTTTTTGGGTTAAGGCTCTTCCTGATTCATCTAACAGTTTATTTATGGTGGGAATAGAAAATTGATCCAAAATTGTAGCTTGATTTAAAGGCCAAGAGTTAACAGAAAATCTCTAAGAACCATTATTCTTTTTAACCTAAAGAACAGGGGATGAAAATGGACTAATACTTAGTCTTATCACTCCATTATCACGCATTTTTTTCACCAATTTTTCTCTCTCTCCTTTCTAAAAATAAGGATACCTATATAGTCTGACATTTATGGCTTTGCTTTTTATCTTTTAAATATATATGATGTTAGATATCACGTAAGGGTAGCAATAATGAAAGAGTTACAAAAACATCTTGAAATCTGTTCAATAAGGCTTCTATAGCTTGATTGCTAGTAGTATCATGATATAATTCCTCTTTTTGAGGCACCAAATTGAAGCAATAAGCTATATTATTAAATTGTACATATTTCTTCAGTTCAACTCCTTTTATTTTCTTAGGCCCAATTTTTGTACAACCATTTAACTCAACAATTCTATCCTTTCAATCAAATGCTATTCTCAAAATAGAATAATCAACTCTTATAGGATCTAAAGTAGTTAACCATTGAATGCCAAGTATCAATTCTACTCCTTATATCTCCATAATATAGAAATCAACTAGAAATTTGACATCATGCAAAATTAACGACACTTGTTTGCAAACACTAGAACAAATTAATTTGTGACCATTTCCAATTATCATAGCAAACTTTGGAATCGCAATAATTGATAAATTCATATTTTTAACTACACTAAGTTATATGAAATCATGCGTGCTTCCTGAATCAACAAATATAGAAACAGACTTTTCATGAATCAAACCTTTTAAACGTAATGTTTTAGGAGCCATTAAGCCTGGAATTACATGATAGCTAATCTCCACATTTTCTTATGCACCCACTGCACCTTCCAACTCATCCTCATCATTTCTGACTTATTCACCAATTGTTTCTTCATTTTTTGGTTCAATCATCATGAGAAATTTGGCTTTGCATACATGGCTTTTGTGAAAATTTTTATCACAATTGTAACATAATCCTTTTTCTCTCCTCAGTGTAAGTTCGATTAAGGCCATTTTTTTTAACAAGTAATGGTTTAAAAACATTCTGGACAAGCGTTTTTGGTTGATGGCATGGGTGGTTTTGTGTTTGAAAAATCTATGTGTTGGATCTATTTTATGAGTTTGAAAAAGGAGGTTTAGAAAGGAAATATGAATTTGTTGGTCTAGAAAATTGCTGGTTAAGTCTATATGTAGTGAAAGAACTAGTATGCTTAAGTTTGTTAAGTTTGGCTTTATGTAATTTCACCAAACTCATAGCTTCTAACAATGATGTAAGACATGTCGATATAACCTCGACTTGGATGTTTGGTTCCAAACTAGAAATGAAACAACTTTATATAAAACTCTTTAAAAGGCCATGTATATGATTGAGTAATGACTCAAATTCAATTTGATAAGCTTTTACTATAGTCTTTTGGACCAATTTTGCCAACTTGCCTTGATAGTCTTCAAACATAAATGCTCCAAATCTAAGTCTTAATGCTTGTAAGAATGGTTGCCAAGTAGATAATAATCCACTTCTTAACATCCATTGGTACCAAGCCAATGCTTCATTCTCCATTACAAATGCAGCCATCCTCACATGCTCTTCATTTGAGACTCCATGATAATAAAAAATTCGTGTCACTTTAAAAATCCAAGAATCTAAATCCTTTTTATTGAATCTTGGTAATTCTAGTTTTATATTTTAGACACTCATCGTAGAATCGCCATTATCTCTTAGAGAAGATGATCAACTGTCTGTTTGAGCTGGTTGTTTATTATAATGCTTTTGATTATTCCCATTAACATTGAAAGACTGAATCAACATTTTCTTGATGTCACCTAAAGAACTTTCCAATTTATCTATTCGTGCATTTGTTTTTTTACCGATTTCTTCTACTATACCTATTCTTATTGCATACCAATGCAAGTTTGCTTATATATGTGAAACACTTTTGGGTATTATTTGCCATTCTTCAAAATCTTGAAAGTGAAATCAATGAGAGCACCATTGTTATAGTCTCACATGAAAAAGTAACATGAACAAAGTATTTCACTTAAGTTTAAGGGAGCCCTCCCACTTATTAGGCTAGTCTTTTGGATTAAGATTATTCCCTTGGGCTTGAATCATAACATTCTCCAAAAAATATTTTTAGAATAAAAAATGCTATTGTAGTAATTAGAACGAAATAAAAAATTAATAGTATAATTTGACAGAAAATAATCCAAACAAAAGTTTACAGTAGGATTAATGGATTTTCTTAGTGTAAGGTCATTCATAAATTACTTTTTGACTACGAAAGCATCAAATAAAAAATGCGACGAGAAGCAGATGCGTTATGTCCATCAAAATGAAAATTTACTCCTTTATTATTACGCTTGTTTGCATGATTATATTGGTGAAACTAGTGGTTGGAATATGAATGTGCTAATTTTATATGAATTGTTATCTCTATCAGCCAACCTCCTTGCGTAATTGGGAAGCTCGTGGTCTGTCCTGTGTGTTTCTAAACAATGTTAACCTTTAGTAATCAGATATCCTATGTGGCATGGAGATTGATGCTCGACACTTGCCACGTTTTTTGCAAACTTGGTTTAGGAAACGTGAACATGAGACCGTGAATATTATTCCATTCCCTTGTAACGAAATTGATGAATAAGACGGGAATATTTGGAGGAAAAAGGAAAGGTTAAAAAAAAAAAAGCACATATCTTGGATGGTATCGTTTCATGGAGGTGAATCATTTTATATATATGTATATGATATAATTTAATATATCGATGATTAGAACTAGGACTAAAAGTTCTTCATATTTGTATTGAAATTCGATTAAGTTATATTGAAGTAATTCGGAATAAACAAGTAGATTTTATTTTATTTCATGTTATTCAAATTAAATGTGATTTATTTATTTCTAGATCAATTTTGTTCTTTTAATTTTAGGATTTAATTTGATTTCTTATTTTTAGTGTTTGATGAGATTAATGTCTTATTTTTGGGATGAAAAATATTTTAGTTTCATTAAGAATTAGTTTCTTTCGATTTTGTTATGCCTATAAATAAGAAACCTCTGATCAATTTATGTATAAAGAGACATTAAATAAATATAAAAAGAATTTAGTTTTGTGTAAGATTTATGTGGTGTGATCTCCCCTTTTTGGCACCATTAACTCATAGTATGGTATAAGGCTATACTATCATCAATAGTATGAGGTTTGGTACAAACCATGATCAAGAGCAGATAAGGTCGATCGTTGAATGGGTCCAAATTTGTTAAAAGCTTAAAAAAAAAAGTGATAAGTAATGTGTGAAAGGATAAATACAAATGAAAAATAAGCGAAACCCACAAACAACTCTAATAGATATGACGCACCAATGGAATTTCCATGGACTCACGACATAACTCGATATGATGCACGAGATGGTCCGATGAGGTTATTCGCCACCTAACCTTACTTAAGAGTTAGGATAAGAATGAAATGAATGTAAACAAAATAGTGTTTATGAGAGGAGAATGCCAAGTGCATTAATGTTCAAAATCCGATATTTATATTTATAAATATAAGAAGTATTTATATATGAGAATTTAGAGTAACATGCTTAAAAAGGAAAAGATAAAAAAAGTATTACCCTAAAAAAGTAACGTACAAGAATATAAAAAGGTAAAAATGAATATTCAAGAAAAGCAATTATTAGTGTAGCAGATTCTACACGTGATCCTATATACGTGGCGGCAATACATTAGCGAGGCTGTTAGATTATGCGGGCAAAAGAGTATAATCAAATTGCTGGTCTGAGCAGAGGTGACTAAGGATCAGTCTGGGGTCTTTCCTTTGGCACCTTAGTAAGGGTGAGGCCAAGTAATTGGTCAGTTCAAACATATGAGAGTACTCGAGAACGGCCTAGCTATTATCCCAGCAATCTATAATTCAGCATACTTCAGAGAGATAGGCAATCATTCAACTCGGTATACAAAGTGACTCGACAAAGAGATACTCGAATTCAGCAGAAGTTAGCTGCAATAAGAGGATCCACCTTACTAGCCCTTTTAGTCTTTGAGCTTGGCTGCAGGTCAAAGGCTTAGTAGCTTGATTCTTGTCATTCCCTTTGGGTTGATTTGGGTTTAGGATCAAATTCGAATGGTCTCCGATCATCTCTCCATCAAGGTAATATGGACTGATGTCAACAACATTGAACATGTCAAAAACCCTACAGTCCTTGGCTAGATCCAATCTATATGCGTTATCATCAATCTTCTTAAGGATTTTGAAAGGTCTTTTAGCTCTTAGGAATAGTTTGCTCTTCCTCTTACTCGAAAACTCTTCTTTGCTTAGGTACAGCCATACCAAGTCTCTTAACTGAAAATATTTGGCTATCTTACCCTTAGTCTTCTCTAGTATACATCTAACGGCTAGGTCAATGTGCTGAGTAAGTTTTTTATAAATGTGCTGAAGGGATTGTGCTTTAGCTCTTGCATCAAGATCCTCTTATGCAAGATCACTTCAAAGGGGGGTAACTCGTAATTAAAACCAAGATCACTTCAAAGGGGGTCTACTTAGTAGTGTCATGCAATGTTCGTGTCAAGCCTGATTTTTCGATTTTCTTTTTAAAATTGATTTCCCCATTTCCAGTTCATACTAAACTCTAACCCATTTAATATTAACTTTCGACTAAAGAAATTGGGAAATTTCAGTTTTTTATTGAAAATAATTTTTGGAGTCACCACCAAACCGAAGTCGGAAAAAGAAAAGAAACCGTAACCAATTAGGTAGATTGATTACGATTTAGCTACCGGTCTTTGATTTCAATTTTAATGAAGAATCAGAAGGTTCCAAATTCGGGGGCTAACCTATTTAACCTTAATGGGTACCACTATCTATTTACCGAAATTATGATTATTCTTCTAAAAATAAATAAATAAAAAGAACCTAAGTTTCTACATATTTTATCGTTGCCTCGAAGGTACCTACGTACTCGCTAACTGGGATCAGATAATTGTAGTTCTTTCAAAAATTCTTTAATATATTGGTTCTTTTTAATTTTAAAAACTGATTAGATTTACGTTTTAATTGATTGAATTTATTTAAAGAAAATCTAAAGGACCGTAACTCTTATGTGATTTTGTTTTATAAAGAACTAATCTAAAAATCCTATTTTTTAAAAAAAAGGTCTTTTATTAATTTTTATTTAAAAAAAAATTAACTTCCTATGTGATGAATTCTTGAACAAAACCTAATCCTAAAAAAATCAATCATAACAACCCTTAAATTAATATATATAACTATCTACCAAAAAACAAATAATTCATATAATACACTTATATAAGAACTAATACTAAAATCCCTATACTAACATTTTTATATATTATATATTATGTACACTAATAAATAACATAAAACTAAAACTAATGATCCCTTATCTAACATCTATATATCTTCATATCTATATCACTACTATTAAAATAAACCTTCACTTAAATCCATATTAAAACTAATGCTAAAAAAGTTTCCTAAACTATTATATATAAACTATACTAAATTACTTAAAGTTCTAATAATAATAAATAAATAAAAACTCCTAACATATACATATTTTATATATACTACATTATATGGCCAAGGATCTGATAATATAATAATAAACTATATAAATAAAATAATAATGAATAAATAAATAAATAAGAATTGAAGAAACCAAACCTTAGTGGTTCGATAGTGCTGTTCAGTGAACTGTGGAGTTTATTGGCAATCGGCAGTGTAGATGTATTGCAACTAAAACGTAACAGTGTGCGGTGTTGGAACGGCGGTCAACAGTGCAAAGCGTGTGTGATCTCTCGGGATCAGTAGTGGCGAGTCGACGGAGAGCTTACGCTTAGTTACTACAACAAAGCGGAGTGTGCTTTCATGGTTATTGTGTCGCGTGGGATTTAGAGTCAAATATACAGTACAGTGGATCGAGCGTGATCAAGCAATTATTGCTACAATCGGAGTCGCACTACTATTATTGTTCTGGATGTGGCAGCTGCCCACTTCGAGGGCATGGGACGTGATAGCGAACCTATGACTGGGGCAATCGTGTTGCTGCTGTGTTGTGTCGCACTTGCTCGATGAAATCTGTATGCAGTAGCGTGGATGGTGTAGCCGTGTTGCTGTTATGGACGCATGTGGTAAAGGACGTAGCGTGTTTATGGGAAGCGTTGTGTTTCAGGCGTATGTTACAGCAGTGAAGTAGACGTGTTGCTGGTGTATTGAATTTGGTGTTGGAGTTGCGTGATCAGCGTCGAGGAAGTTCCTGTTGTAGAGTGTCCAACGGTGATTGAAGCAGTAACAGTAGAGTGAGCGTGTTTGGCTTATTAGAATTGCTACTATTTGCAGATCGAAGCCATTGTGTTGCGTTTAGGCAGTGATCGTAGACTGATTAGGTCATGATGTTGCTATAGGCGTAAAGCTGTATAGCTGAACAGCAGCAAGGTTCGGTGACTCTGCAGTGTTCGTAGGGATTGTGACAATGGAGTTCACAGGATTGTGTTTAGTCGTTGTATGTTATTTTGTGATAACTGAATTACTGCCATGTGAAGGTGTCCTTCTCTTTCTGCACGTGTGTGTGCGTTTATAGAGTCCAAATCCTATCATTCTAAATCATATCTATCATATCTGATTCAATAATTAAACTAGATTCAAATGAATTCAAATCCGATTTAACAAGATCAAACTAAATTCAAATGATTTAATTAGATATGAATCCTGTTTTCATTTCGCTTTTGCAAATATATAAAAATAAAGACATAGATGCTTGCTGAGACTCGAACCCAAAACCTCAAACTAAATCCAACCCAAATATTCTAATACTTATCCATTAGGCCGTTGGCCTGCGCCTTGACATTCAGTACAATTATATTATACTAAAACTACCTGATTCCCTCAAACAATTATTTATACTAATCTAAAACTAAAACTAAAGCTAAAACTATTTGTTCCTAATATGAGTTATTTCCTAAAAAATCTTAAAAAGTCTTTTTAAATTTTCTTTTCTCATTTTTTTTTTGGTATTTTCATTATTTGTTAAATTTTTTATTATTTTTATCTTTTATTAATCTTTGTTATTTTTATTTTTGAATTAGGATCCTTTTTGTAAAAATAAAAATTAGTCCTACAGAGGGGCAAAAATTAGGTGTCTACAGTTTGATTATAAGCAAGTTAAACTACTAACAAACAGACATCTTAGTCAACTAAGTTCTTACCCACTACAGCTCAGAGTAGCGATCCCAAAGTGCAATTAACCACCTCTGTTTAGCTATTAGTTTGAACATGATAGGAAGTACTGAATAATAGTTTGGTCCTCCATTCAATGCCACAAGGTCCTCCAGAAATGGCTCAAGAACTTCGATTTTCTATCGAAGATTACACTTCTCGACACGTAATGTAACCGCACAATCTCCCACAAGAAAAGAAAAGCAATAGTTAAAGCGTCGCTAGTCTTAGAACAAAGCACGAAGTATGCCATTTTGTTGAACCTATCCACAACAACCATTACAAAATCTTTTGCCTCAGGCAGTTCATAATAGTCCAAAAATCAAGTCCATGCTCAATTCGGTCCATAGCTTTGTCGAAACAGGCAAAGGCATAGCTTTTTCCTTATTTGGCTTAACACTTAGCCCTTTTGCACATGGCATAGCTTTCAACAACTCGATGGATATCTTGCCTCATTCTCGGTCAAAAGAATCAACCACTCAGCAATTCATATGTTCTTTTTTCCCCAAAATGTGCGGACAATCCTCTACTGTAGGCTTCCCTGATCAGCAGCTCCCGAAGTAAACAGGTTAGCACATACAATTTCCTTCCTCGGAACAAGTATCCTTCCTCCATATGATACTCGTCCACTGTCCTTTCATTAATACAACACACAAGTATGGGCCTAAAGTGTAGGTCCTCAAAATATTATTCTTTGATACTCACAAAACCAAATAATCTAGTCTGCAATTCATTCAGAAGTACATACCTTCTCGAAAGAGCATCTGCAACTACGTTACTCCTTCCCTACTTATATTTTATCACAAAATTGAATCCTTCGAGGAATTCAATCCATCTCATTTGCTACTTCGACAATTTGGTCTAACTTCAAAGGTACCTCAAAGACTCATAGTCAGTATAGATGACAAATTCTCTCGACAATAGATAATGCTGCCATACTTGCAGTACTTAGATTAGCGCCAAGAGTTCTTTGTCATACATAGAATAATTTAATTGAGGTCCTATGAGCTTTTCACTATGATAGGCAACTGGTCAACCTTCCTGCATTAGGATAGCGCTTATTCCAATGCTTGATACGTCACATTCCAACTCAAATATTTTCTTAAAGTTAGGCAAAACAAGTATAAGGGTGAAGGTCAACCTTTCCTTTATTTCAGCAAAACTCCTCTCCTCCCTATTAGAAGTTAATGTTTTTCTTTGTTAGATTAGTAAGCGGTGCAATGAAACTACTAAAATTTCTAATGAATCTTTTATAAAATGAAGGCAGTCTATGGAAACTTCTCATGTTAGCACAAGTAGTAGGAGTTGGCTACTCAACAATTGCTCGGATCTTCTTGTCGTCCATTCTTAAGCCTCCTCCACTTATTACATAGCCTAAGAATACTACTTCCTCTTAGCAAAAGCAACACTTCTTGAGATTGCTAAATAATCTTTTAGCTTAGAAGACGTTCAATATGGCACAAAGATGTTCACAATAACTTTACATGTCGGCATTGTACACTAGGATGTCGTCGAAATACACCACGATACACTTTCCAATTAGATGTCTTAGCATATGGTTCATCAGTCTCATGAAAGTAATCAAGACATTCAATAAGCCAAAGGGCGTGACCTTGGCTTGTTGTTTTTCACTCATCTCCCAGCCACATTCGGATTTGATGGTAGCTAGATTTCAAATCAATCTCACTAAAGATCTTAGCTCTACTCAATTCATCTAGTATATCTTATAACCTAGGGATTAGATACCTATATTTGATTGTTATCTTATTCACGGCTTGGCTATCGACATACATCTGCCAGATACCATCCTTTTTCGACACTAAAAGTATCGGTACAACGTAAGGGCTAAGACTTTCCTTAACATACCCTCTCTCTAGTAACTCATTGACTTGATGTTGAAGCTCAAAAGCCTTCTCAAGACTCATTCAATAGGCTAGCTTATTCAGCAGAATAATGCTAGGTATTAAGTCAATGAAGTATTCAATGCCTTAGAGTGGAGGCAATCCTTTGAGTAACTATTTTGGGAACAAGTCGACATGCTCATCTAGCAACTCCCTTACCTCCTAGGGTAATTCACCCCATTCTTTTAAATCTAATATTTGCCTAACCAACAAAAGGGTCAGCGCATCAGCTTTAAGGATCTCTCAAAGCTCAGCTCTAGTCATCACTAGAACCTTCTTTGATTCGCGAGCAAGTTTGGCCTACAGTTTATTAACTTCACTCAGCAGTATTGGGGTTCAACGTGATCTTCCTACTATCCTTCCTTCTCAAACATATACGTATTCCAGTATCCATCATAGATAACTCTCCTATCAAACAGCCACAGTCTACTTAACAACATGTGGGAAGCATACATGGGTAGTACGTCATAGAGAATCTGGTTAAAGTAATTTTCAATAGTGATCGACAGTAGTACTTGCCAAGTGACATGTAGTACCCTTTTCTCACTCAACCAGTGCAACTTGTATGGCCTTGGGTATGCAACAGTTGGTAACTTCAATTTTGTAATAAGATCGGCTAATGTCACATTATTGCAGCTACCATTGTCTATAATGAGAGTACAGACCTAATCATTTACCTTACAGGTGGTATAAAACAAATTCTCTTTATGCTCCTCCTCGCATAAAGATTCCATTTTCATTGTGCATTAGACAACCATGATTAACTAGTCCATGTTCTCAGCAAACACATCCTCTTCAATCAATTCTTTCTCGACATCTTCTTTTTCGACAACGCTCTCTTCCTCTTCGAGTTCCTCATCAATACTCTTTACCTCCAGCTTTGGGACGTCCCCCTTGATAATCATAGTCCTTCAATTTTGGCACTAAGCAACTATATGTCTAAACCCTTGACACTTGAAACACTTGATCCAGTTCGTCTTTTGTCAGGGCTGTTTCTTTTTCCTCCCGATTCTTTTTTTTAAATTAAGTTTTCTTTAAATCAATCAGTATTAAACACTACCCGTTTAATACTAACCCTCAACTAATGTTTAAAGGAAACCGGTTTTTTTGTATTTTGAAAATATTTTGGAGTCATCACCTAACCAGAGTTAGGAAAAAAGTTAAGTTATAACCAGTTATAACTAATTAGGTGGATTGGTTATAACTTAGCTACTAGTTTTAACAAGAAAACTAATTTTACAAAACCGTTTTCTAAAACGAGAGATATAAATTTTAGGGCTATCATATTAAACCCTAAACGGGTACCATTTTTAACTTTTTAATTTTAAATTTACTTTTAAATAATACCATTTTTCTATTTCTAAATAACTAATCATATTACATACTACTAATTTAATTAATTTACACAAATATTTATAAAGATGGAAAAAATAAAACCTTTTATATTTTAAGTCACCTCGTACTTATGTACGTATATTAACGTACCCACTATTCAGGATCAGACTTTTGCAGTTCGTTCACCAAAAACATTAGTAGATTAGATTGATTTTAGTTTTGAAAAAAAGCCGAGTTTATTTTTTTTTTTTTACCCATTTTAAGTTTATTTAATGAAATTTCCTAAAGAGTCCTAAATCGAGGTTTATGGAAAGTATAAAGTAGTCCTAATTTTAGGAAAAAGTCCTTTTATTTTTATTCATTTTTGGAAAGTTGATTTTCTAAGTAATAAAGTAACTTTATTATCTTTTATTATTATTTTTTTATTCCTTTACTTTTTATTGTTATTTTTCTTGATGTTTTTTTGTTAAAATGTAAAACATAAAATTAAATACTTCTTCTTTTCTTTTCTTTTTTTCTTCTTTTTCCCTTTCTTTTTTGCTCTTTTCCTTTTTCTTTTTCTTTTTCTTCCTTTTTTTCATATTTTTATTTTTCTTTAATTCACGATTACATATTACACTAGTATACAATAAAAAAAAAAAAATACAATAACCGAACTACAAAACAAAGAACAAAGCTGGATTAAGCTTGGACCAAAGCTGGGCGTACGGGTCAAACCTAGGTCAATTGGGTCCAATCTTAGGTCGAATGGTGGGTTCAGGTCAGATTACGCACATCAAGTCAGAGGAGGTGTTTCGGAGGCCATTTCAGTGGCCAAAACGACCGGGAAAGGCCACTTTCATGGCTACTCTATTGGAGAATGGGGGTTTGGTTCAAGTACAATAGTGTTTGGATGACTTTTGATGGTAGACCGCTGGTGTTAGTGGGGCATGAGTCTCATGAAGGTGGTTGAGTGAATGTTATTTGGTGTGTGTGTGATGCTCCTTGTGTGCTGTTCAATGGGGCTTTAATTAGGTCATGGCAATAGAAAACAGTGGTTATGTATGGGTGTTCAGTCTTAGCTGCTGTTGCAGCCGTGGCGTCAATGCAGTGGTGGTTGCATGAACGAACGAAGGATGTTAGTTGGGTGTTTGGGGGATGATAGTCAAGAGTATAGTCGTATTTGTGTGCAAGAGGGAGAGAATCCAATAGAGAGAGTGGAGTTGGTTTAGTATGTGCTCGATGGTGATGTATGTGAAGTTGTAGGTGTTTGTGTGTACGGTTGGTTGTATGCCTGCGAATGTGTGTTTAAGGTCAATGTATGATGGTTGTTTGGTCGGTAGCAGCAATTGAGTGTTCATACGAAAGGGGATGCGATCGTTAGGGGATGTATGGTGTTCCAGTGAGAGAAAGAGAGAGGGAGTCGAGAGAGAAAGAGTGAATTCGTGTGTGTTTATGTGTAATGGTGTTCAGAGAGGGAGTAAGGGTCGAGTGTATATGTGGCTTTGGTGAGAGAGAGAAAGAAAGAAAAGGAGTTGAGAGAGAGAGAGGGTGGAGAGAGGGAATGTGGATCGAGTAAGCTGTATGTGAGAGAGAGCAACCCCCTTGCTTGTATACGTGTGTTATTTTTTTTAAAATGAGAAAGAGCGAGAAAGAAAAGGAAAGGGGAGAAGAAAAGGGAAGAAAGAAGACGTACCGTCAAGGCCAATTATAGAGTGCTACGTGTCATAATTAAATACGTAGCCTAATGATGCCTTGACACGTGGCAGCATGGAGTGTGAGAAAAATTAAGGCGAAAGGCATTTTCTACCATTGATGAGAGTCAAATCCCTGACCTCCAAGCCAAACCCAATTTCAAGTTCAATTGTTGCCCAAGCTTAATGGTGCTCTCCTCATGTAAAAAAAAAAAAATCTATTTAAATTATCTAAACAAAATTTTTTTTTTCTAAATTCCTTAATTCTTTTATTTTTTTCAAATTTTCAATTTTTTTTTTCTAAATTTCTTATTTTTGTACTTTTTTGTATCTTTTTAGAATTTCTTTTTTTTTTATAGTTTTCTTAATTTTCTATTTTTTTTATTATTTTCCTAAATCTCTTTTTTTTTTTAGGTTTTCTTTAATTTTCTATTTTTTTTTGTATTTTTCTTAATTTAAAACCCTTTAACTTAATCTAAAAAAATTTGAAAAATGAAAAAAGGAACAAAAATGAGGTATATACAGTTGCTTCTCTTTATGGTGAAGTTTAAGCAAAACATTACCATAAAGACAAAAGAGATGCTATTTTTACCTCAAGGGTGGATTTTGTCCTAAGAATCGCTATAGCTAACTAGTTAACCTAAGCCCGGTCTACTAGGGATTTTGGTGAAGAGAGAGATGACGCTCTAAGAGATAGCCAAAAGACTTAAAGAAGAATTGAAGTATAGTTGTGTTCTTATGAGCTGACGAACCGAGGTAAAACGAGCGAAGCGCTTCTTGAGCTGGCTAAGACCTTAAACCTAATGAAATGGGTAAGTACTCCTAGAGTTGGCTAAGACCCTAAAAAAATGAGAAAACTTGATCAAGCTCTAATGAGCTGACTAACCAAGGTGGGCAAATAGCTCCTTGAGCTGGCTAGGACCTTAAACTGAATGAAATATGTAAGCATTCCTAGAGTTAGCTAAGACCCTAAATGAATGAAAGAACTTAGTTGTGCCCAAATGAGCTGACTAACAAAGGCAGGCGAAGCGTTCCTTGAGCTGGCTAAGGCCCTAAACCGAATGAAATGGGTAAGCACTTCTAGAGCTGGCTAAGACCCTAAAAGAATGAGAGAACTTGGTCATGTCCTAATAAGCTGACTAACTAAGGCGGGTAAAGCGTTCCTTAAGCTGGCTAAGGCCTTAAACTGAATAAAATGGGTAAGCGCTCCTAGAGCTAGCTAAGACCTTAAAAGAATAAGAGAACTTGGTCATGCTCCAATGAGCTCATTGACTAAGGCAAGCAAAGCACTCTTTGAGCTAATTAAGCCCTTAAACCAATAAGAAACGAGTAAGTGCTCCTAGAGCTAACTATGACCCTAAAAGAAGGAGAGAACTTGGTCGTACCTCAATAAGCTAACTAACCAAGTTGGGTAAAGTACTCTTTGAGCTAGCTAAGGCCTTAAACTAATAAGAAAACTTGATTGTACCCCAATGAGTTGACTAACTAAGGTGAGCGAAGCGCTCTTAGAGCTAGTTAAGGCCTTAAACTGAATTAAATGGGTAAGCGCTCCTTAAGCAAGCTAAGACCCTAAAAGAATCAAAACCCAATGAGCTAACTAACTAAGGTAGGAAAAGCGCTTCTTGAGTTAGCTAAGACCCTAAAAGAATAAGAAAACTTAGTCATACCCCAATGAGCTAACTAACCAAGGCAGGCGAAGCACTCTTTGAGCTGACTAAGGCCCTAAACTAAATGAAATGGGTAAATGCTTTTAGAGCTGGTTAAGACCCTAAAAGAATGAGAGAAATTGGTTATACCCCAATGAGTTAACTAACCAAGGCGAGCGAAGTGGTCTTAGAGCTAGCTAAGACCTTAAAAGATAGAGAAAACTTGGTCGTGCCTTAATGAGCTGACTGATCAAGGTGGGTGAAGCACTCCTTGAGCTAGCTAAGACCCTAAAAGATATGTTGAAAACTTAGTCAAACCCTAATGAGTTGACTAATCAAGGCGAGTGAAGCGCTCCTTGGGCCGATTAAAACCCTAAAAGATAGACAAAACTTGGTCGTGCCCCTATGAGTTGACTAATCAAGGCAGGCGAAGTGCTCCTTAAGCTAACTAAGACCTTCAAAGAATGAGAAAACTTAGTCTTGCTCCTATAAGCTGACTAACCAAGGTGGGCTAAGCACTCCTTAAGCTGGCTAAGACCTTTAAATTGAAATCGAGCAATGCTTCTTTAAGCTGACTAACCTAAGCAAGAACATCTCTTGGGGACTAGTAACCCTAACTTTTGGAATCGATTCAAGATAAACCTAGTAATGTTCCTTTGAGCTAACTATCCTAGGTGAAATGGGTAAAGCGCTCCTAGAGCTAACTAAAACCCTAAATTAAAACCTGGTAGTGCTCCTTCAAGCTAACTAACACAACCGGGAGCGTCTCTCAAGAACTAGCAACCCTAACTTTTGGAATCAATTTGAGATAAACCTGGTAGTGCTCCTTTGAGCTGACTAACTTAAGCAAGAGCATCTCTCGGAGACTAGCAACCCTAAGTTGGGACCGATCTAAAGAACCTAGTCGTACCTCTCTAGGCTCACTAACTTAAGCAGGAGCGTCACGTAGGGGCTAGCAACCCTAAGCTGAGATCGATTTGAACATAAACTTGGTCATGCCTCTCTAGACTCATTAACCTAGGTGGGATCGTCTTTCAAGGACTAGCAACCTAACTTTTGGAATTGAGAAAGCATTCTATAGGCTTGCTAAAAGGAATCAGTGATGAAAGGGAGCGCCCTATGGGATTGTTAAGAGGAATCAGTGATGAAAATGAGCACCCTATGAACTCGCTAAGAGGAATTAGTGATGAAAGGGAGTGCCTTATGTGCTCGCTAAGAGGATTTGATGAGGAGAAGCACCCTATGGGCTCGTTTATGAGAAATTAGTGAAAGAAAGCGCCCTATGGGCTTACTAAAAGGAAAGTGGTGATGAAATGGAGCACCATTTGGGCTCGTGTAAGAGAATTTAGTGAAGAGAAACACCTTATAGGCATACTAAGAATTAGTTGAGGAGAAGTGCCTATGGGCTTACTAAGAGACATCGATGAACGAGGGGGTAATGTTTTGAAAGTTGGCTAAAACCTTAGCAAGACGAGACAAAGCCTTAAAGGTAAGCTAAAGCCTTAAAAAGAATAAAAGAGGGGACAGCACTCTAAGAGCTGGCTTGAACCCTAAAAAAAAAAGAAGAGGGGACAGTGCTCTAAAAGCTAACTAATAACTTAGAAAAGCATAAAAGAAAGGAGGGATAGCGATCTATGAGCTAACTAGCCCTAATGAAAGATGGTACATCGCCCTAAAAGCTAGCTGAATCCTTAAAAGGGTAAAGGAGTGGGTTAAAGCTCTAAGAGTTAACTAGAACCTTAAAAATAAAAGACGAGGTAGTGCCCTAAAGGCCACCTAGAACCTTGAAAAGGATAAAGGAGTGGGTTAATGTTCTAAGAGCTGACAAGAACCCTAAGAATGAAATACAAGACAACGCCCTAAAGGCTAGCTGGAACTTTGAAAAGAATAAAGGAATGGGTCAATGTTCTAAGAGTTGGCTAGAACCCTAAGAATGAAAGACAAGGCAGTACCCTAGAGGCTACCAGGATCCCTAAAAAGAATAAAGGAGTGGGTCAGTGCTCTAAGTACTGGCTAGAACCCCAAGAATGAAAGATAGAACAGCGCCCTAAAGGTTGGTTGAAACCTTAAAAAGAATAAAGGAGTAGGTCAATACTCTAAGAACTGGCTAGAACCCTAAGAATGAAAAACAGGAAAATGCCTTAAAGGTTAGTGGGATCCCTAAAAATAAAAGATGGGATAGCGCCCTAAAGGCTGGCTGAATCCTTAAAAAAAGAAAAGGGCACAGCGCTCTAAGATCTAGCTCGAACCTTAAGGGAAGTTGATGAATGATCGAAGAAGTAAAGTGAGGAAAGCACGGAAAGCAACTAGTTTTAAGAGACTTCTTAACTTGGAAAAGTGTATAGGGAAATTGTTGAAAAATGCCCGTTTATGAAAAAGGAAAAAGAGATAAGCCCCTTGACTTAAAAAAGAGTTAATGGACATTTAAAAACTCTAATTAGGGAAGAATGATCTAGATTATTAAGGTTAATTTAAAAAAAAAACATAACCAATTTGAAAAGGAAACGAAATGACATGAGTTGAAAGCTTAGCTACTCGAGCCAAATGGATTGGACAAGAATCTTGTGATAAGCATTTACTTTCTCTCTCTTCTTCTTTTTTGTTTTTTTTTGAAAGTTTTGTCAATGGGTATAAATTCTTATTTAAGGAATAAGCTTAAAACCACCCCTATCATTGGTAATCATGTAGAGTTCCTTAATACCCCTAACCCTAGGGCTTTCTCATGGGGCTTTTATGATTCCAAGGCAATCCTTTCTTAAGGAAACAATAACCCATGATTAGTTTAGTCGAAGAGAGGTTCTTTGCTAACTCTCGATCTAAATTTCACTCTCAACTACAGTTTTAAAAAGTATAGTCCATTTTATAAGTAACATGTTTTGATCAATCCGTTAGGTCTTTTTTGGTTCAACATTTATGAATTTAGGCTTTTGGTCCAAGGGTTTCATAAAGGACTAATGAGGAGGCCTATTTTAAAAGAAATATTTTTTTTTTTAGTGTACAAGTTAAGAACCTTAAGGAAAAATTAGAAGCATGCTTGCTCCAGTTTCAAAAATAACTTTTATTAAAGATAAATTATCTTTCAAGATCGGAATAGCCTTTACTATGTAAGGGTAGTATTGTAGGTGAGAAGGCCTTATGTGATTCAGCATAGGTAGTAAAGACTTCAAAGTGGATATAGAAATTTTAGGTTTTTAGGCTTTTAAATGTGATCCAGGGTTTTGTGTTTCTAAAGGCGTTCTGCACTTAGATTCCTTACTTTTTGATTTAGTTTGGTTGCCCCTACTGGGCTATGAAATATTTCTTGGGGCTTCTGTCTTAAACTTGGGCCCAATTTTTCGGCCTCTTTTCTTCCTTTTTTTCTTTCTTTCTTTAATTTCTTTGCCCCATTATCTCATACTATTCTCTCTCTTCTTTTGGCCCTAAGAGTGATTGTCTCCATTGTCAAGTTTTTGCTTTTTAAATGATTCAAGGCCCTAAATCCATAGATTTCTAGTGTATGAGCTTGAGGTGTATGCAAAGGAAATTGGCTCTTTTTCATTTTAAAGAAAAATAATTTATTAGAAATAAAAGTCGTTTTTGAATTAACAATACTTAAGCAAGCATAAACCAATCTTACCCTTATCTTCTAATCAATGACCCTAACCTCCAAATTGTCCTATTGTAGGGTGGTTCTTGACAGGGTTTAAATTTGAAAATTCTCCAAATTGGTCTAATGTGGTTAACAAAGAGTAATCATGTTTGGGATCTAGAAATGAATCCCTTACTTCAGTTTAATAGACGTATCACATTCAAAGTGAACCTTCTTTAAGGAATGAGCCTAAAGTGTCCTCGTCGTTATGTCGCTCAACTTTCAAAGTGCTTCAGGTTAATGTATAAGATATTGTTTGCCTTTTGTCATTCTAAACCTTTTAAAAGTGAGTTACCGATTTCTTAAGGAGGAACTTACTTGCCTAGGGTGAAGATTGGCTTTGCCCCCTAATCTTTCAAAACATGCCACAATATTTGATTTTGTGTTTCGACTTAGTTTATGATTGGGCTTGGCTTTCTAAATAGATCAAGGGTTTTGGCTTAGCTTGGTTACCTTTATGGGTTGAGGATTGTGTTTAGGTCATCTTTCTTAATCAGGTGTTGTTTATGTTCGGATTGGCTGCCTAGCCAAGTAGCTTATGTTTGGGTAGGTTGCCTGAATGAGCCCAAGGTTTGTGTCTAGATTAAATACCTGACCAAGTGGCTTATATTTGAGTAGATTGCCTTAATGGGCCCCAAGTTGGTATTTAGATTAAATGCACTAAGGGATTCGTATTTGGGTTGAATAGGCCAAAGGATTCATGTTTACATTGAATGGGCCAAGGGGCTTGTGTTAGCTTCTTTAATAGGGCCTTATATGGGTTGCAAGCCAAATGTTTAGGCTAGTTACTTGAGTAAGCCAAAAGCCTAAGTTTGTGTTAGCTCCTTAGGCTCATAAGAATTTATAGCCGTCATCAACTTTTTTCAATTTTTTTTTCTTTTTTCTTCTTCTTCTTTTTTTTTTTTTTTTTTGAAAGAAAGAAAGATAAAGTTTTATCTTATAGGAAAAAAATAAGAAGAATATTTACAAATAAGGATGTGATTTTTAGGGTCTAGTTTACAAAACTATGGATTTTATTTACATCTCCCTAAATGAGAAGGAATAGTGGTTAGATAAATGTCGATTGAAGAACTATTCACAAAGACAAGAATGCTAAAGAATGAAGAACAATGAACTAAAAAGAACTTCATTATTTTGACAAAGATCAGAATATAAAAACAAAGGCAGAAAGCCTAACATTTATTCTAAAACTTGATGTTTATTTTAGGCTCTTTAGATTTGAATTTGGAACAACCCTACATTAAGTCTCATATACAAACCTTAAGGTCTTCTATCATCTCATAGGTATCCCTAGTAACCTATGCTAAAAGGGACCTTAAGGCCCGATTACGAGCCTCAAAACATTCAAGCTTTTCCTTCAAGTAAGCAATCTCATCTCTTAGTATCTGCTCATGAATCTTAGATATGTCCTGTAGCCTATCATTTCCCTAATTGTTTGCTTGGTTGTCTGCCATTCTAGGTCTACATAATTTTGAACAAGAATTTGTCATCAATGTAACAAAGGAAAGCACATGGAAATATGCAAATGTTAGGATCGCTTAGGTTAATGCATTATTCCTTAAGTTACAACCTTACTGTAATTTTCAAAAACTTGATTGCATTAAAACTCTTGATCAATTATTAGGGTCACAATTCTTACGGGTAATGTATTAACTCAAGCTCGAAGGAGAGTCTATACAATTAGGGTGAGTTCTAAAAGGTCCTTAAACTTTATAACTTCACTTATTTTTTAGAAACACTTTCATTGGTCACAATAAACTTAAGTGGGATGGCCTAATCAACCCTAAATTGTGGTTACCCCACAACGCCCAGAGTCTACATAATGGCTACCTTCTTAAGGTCCTAAGATGGCCTAGGTTTAACTGCATCTATCCTACATATTTGATGCAATAAATGAACCCTCCCATGTCCCGATGTATGTGATATGCAAAATAAATACGATAATCAAAACGAAATATACACATGAAGTTAATAACAAATATACAAATAAATGAATAAACAAATAAATAAATGGCATTTTTAATTTCGAAAAATATCTAAGTAGTTAGCCCTCTTGACATTCTTACTAAAGTCACCAAGCTGTCGAGGCTATTTTTTTTTCCTCTAGATTTTTTTTTTAAATTAAGTTTTCTTTAAACTGATCAATATTAAACTCTATCTGTTTAATATCGACCCTCGATTAGGGTTTAAAGGAAATCGGTTCTTTTGTATTTTGAAAATATTTTGGAGTCGCTACCCAACTGGAGTCGGGAAAAAAGTTAAGTTATAATCAATTAAGTGGATTAGTTATAACTTAGCTACTGGTCATAATGAGAAAACCAATTTTACAAAATAGTTTTCTAAAACGAAAGATCTAAATCTGGGGGTCGTCATATTTAACCTATACGAGTACCATTTTTTAACTTTCCAATTTTAAATTTGCTTTTCAATAATACCGTTTTTCTATTTCTAATTAACTAATCATATTACATGCAACTAATTTAATTAATTTACATAAATATTTACAAAGATTGAAAAAATAAAAATTTCCATATTTTAAGTCGTCTCATACTTCCATACGAGCATCTACATACCCGCTATTTAAGATCAGATTTTCGTAGTTCATTCACAAAAAACATTAGTGAGTTGGATTGATTTTAGTTCTGAAAAAAAAGCTAAGTTTACATTTGTTTTTTACCCGTTTTAAGTTTATTTAAGGAAATTTCCTAAAAGGTCCTAAATCAAAGATTATAAAAAGTTTAATATAGTCCTAATTTTGGAAAAAAGTTTTTTTATTTTTATTCATTTTTGGAAAGTTGATTTTCTAAGTAATAAAGTAACTTTATTATCTTTTATTATAATTTTTTTATTCCTTTACTTTTTATTGTTATTTTTCTTCATTTTTTTTGTTAAAATGTAAAAAATTAAATTAAATACTTCTTCTTCTTCTTCTTTTCTTTTTTTTCTTCTTTTTGCTCCTTTTTTTTCTTTTTTTCTTTTCATTTTTCTTTTTCTTCCTTTTTTTCATATTTTTCTTTTTCTTTAATTCACAATTACATATTACACTAGTATATAATAAAACTAAAAAAATACAAGTGCGGTGGTGTTTAGATGACTTTTGATGGTGGGCTACCGGTAACCAAAACGATCGGGAAAGGCTACTTTCATGGCTACTCTATTGGAGATTAAGGGGTTAGTTCAAGTGCGATGGTGTTTGGATGACTTTTGATGGTGGGCTACTGGTAGCCAAAACGACCGGGAAAGGCCACTTTCGTAGCTACTCTATTGGACATTGGGGGATTGGTTCAAGTGCAGTGGTATTTGGATGACTTTGATGGTGGGCTACCATTGTTGGTAGGGTGTGAGTCATGTGAAGGTGGTTGAGTGAACGTGGTTTGGTGTGTGTATAGTGCTCCTTGTATGTTATTCGTTAGGGCTTCGATTGGGTCGTGGTAATAGAGAACAGTAGTTATGTATGGGTGTTTGGTCTTGGCTGTTGTTGCAACCGTAGTATCAGTACAGTGGTGGTTGTGCGGACGAATGGAGGATATTGGTTAGGTGTTTAGAGGATGACAGTTAAGAGTGTGGTCATGTTTATGTATAAGAGGGAGAGAGTCCAATCGAAAGAGTGGAGTTGGTTCAGTGTGTGCTCAATGGTGGTGTGTGCAGAGTCATAGGCATTTGCTATGCATTTGGTTATGTGTTTATGAGTCTGTATTTAGGGTCGGTGTGTATGGGTAGTTTGGTCGATGGCAACAGCAAAGTGTTTATGCGAGAGGGGATGTGTGGTGTTTCGATGAGAGAAAGAGAGAGAGAGTTAAGAGAGAAAGAATGAATTCGTGTGTGTTTGTGTGTGATGGTGTTCGGAGAGGGAATGAGGGCTGAGTGTATATGTGGCTTTAGTGAGAGAGAGAGAGAGAGAGAGAACAACCCCCTTACTTGCGTGCGTATGTTATTTTTTTTAAAATGAGAAAGAGTGAGGAAGATAAGGAAAGGGGAGAAGAAAAAGGGGGAAAGATCACAATCAAATACGTAGCCCAATGATTCCTTGACATGTAGCAGCATGGAGTATGGGAAAAATTAAGGCAAAAGGCATTTTCTACATTTGATGAGAGTTGAACCCTTGACCTTCAAGCCAAACCTAATTTCAAGTTTAAGTATTTATCCATCAAGCCATTGGCATGTGCCTTATTAATCTATATAATTAAATTGCACATTTGGATAAGGTTAGCCTGAGTTAGATTCAAGTTCAAGCATAGGCTTAATGATGCTCTCCTTATTTTAAAAAAATTTATTCTATCTAAATTATCTAAACAAAAAATATTATTTTCTAAATTCCTTAATTCTTCTATTTTTTCAAATTTTCCTATTTTTTGTAACTTTTCAATTTTTCTAAATTTTTCCATTTTTTTGTATTTTTTATAAATTTCTTATTTTTTGTGCTTTTTCCTATTTTTGTACTTTGTTTTGTATCTTTTTAGAATTTCTTATTTTTGAGTTTTCTTAATTTTCTATTTTTTGTATTTTTCCTTAAATCTCTTATTTTGGGGTTTTCTTTAATTTTTTTATCTTTTTTTGTATTTTTCCTATTTAGAACCCCTTAACCCGTTCTAAAAAAATTTGAAAAATAAAAAAAAGGTGGGGGGGTGGTGGGGTGGCAAGCACAAATGAGATATCTACATCTTCGTACCAAATCCTTACCTTTTCTCATAAGTTCAGGTCGGTACATTACCATCTGGTTAACGTTTCTGCTTAACTTGGACCTCTACCTTTCGGATCAGCTCGGTACTTGACTGAGCTTCGTGACTTGCCTATTCAAGTCGGCTAGTCGGCATTCTGGTTAATACTTAGCTTCTTCTTTGCCTCTTTACTCGTTGGGCTATTCTAATGGGTTCATCCATTATAATAAATTGTTAAAACTCTACAATATCTTGAATGTCACTTCGCAACCCAGTAAGGAACCTAAAGATTATTCATGCTAGTAGTTCCTCCACTTCACATCAAATCAATAGCACTTAGAATTCTTAAACATATTCGTCAACTATTTAGCCTTCTTATCTTAGCTCCTAAAGCCGAGTAAATGTATCTTGCAAATAAGTATCCAACATAAATTTGTTTCTTAATATTCATTTCATTTCAAACCAAGTATTAATCTTTTATTAGCCTTCTTGTAACTTAGAAATTCTTCCATCACATGATAGCATACTCGGAGAACTCAATAGCAACAGCTCTCACCTTCTCATAATCTTTAGACTGGTAATAATCAAACACACACTCCATATTTTCTTCCCACCCATTCTAAATATTCATCAATACTCTCAGATCCATTGAAACTCTGAATCCGAAATTTCACATGGTTAGAGGCTCTAGGTATTCGCGCTCACTCTTCTTCTTCATAATACTCTTCTTCATCTTCTTCCTCTAAATTTCCCAAGTAAATCCTTCTTCTTGTTCATCTCCCTACTCCTTCATCTCGAATTGGTCAAGTTGGGTTTTGACCTTTAGCAGGTCAAATAACTTATGGGGTGTTAAGCGTGGCTTTAGCAGGTTGATAAGCCAACGTGTGAACAGCTTACATTAAATCCATTAAGAGGTTAGCCACTTCATCAAGTTTCTCATCAGTGCTCCTAGAGGTTCTCTAAGACTATCAGCTATGGTGAACAACTCTACTGTTATCGTCTGTAACACCAACATTTACACTTGGATCAATCATTTTCTCCATAGATTTAAAGGTCAAACTCTTCAATTAGGTGATTTAGTAAATACTTCCACAAACCAGAAAAAGTATCAGCTAATAAGCATGGCAATTAAACAAACATAGTAATTTGCTTTGTTTCACATATGTAAAACAGAGTATAAGGAGAACTTAGAAAACATACCACAACTCAAACAAAACCTCTGCTCTGATATGAAGATGGTACAAACTGTGACCAAGAGTAGACAAGTTCGGTCGCTGAATGGGTTCAAGCTTACTGAAAGCTTGAAAAAGGAAGTGATGGGGAATGTGCGAAAGGACAAATGAGAATGAAACACAAGCAAAAACCTACAAACAACTCTAATGGATATGACACATTAATGGAACTTCCAAAGGCTCACAGCACAACTCGTTATGATGCATGAGATAGGTCGATGAGGTTATTCACTATCTAGCCTTATTTAAGGGTTAGGATAAGAGTAAAATGAATGTAAACAAAGTAGTGTTCACAAGAGGAGAATGTCAAGTGTACAAATATAAGGGGTATTTAAACCCGAGAATTTAGAGCAATATGCCTAAAAAGGGAAAGATAAAAAGGGTATTACCCTAAAGAAGTAATGTACAAGAATATAAAAGGGTAAAAATGAATATTCAAGAAAAATAATTATTAGTGTGGTAGATTCTACACGTGGTCCTGTACACATGGCGGCAATACATTGGCGAGGCCATTAGATGATGTGGGCAAAAGAGTATGATTAGATTACTGTTCTGAGCAGGGGTGACTAAGGATCAATCCAGTGTCTCTCTCTCAATACCTCAGTAAGGGTAAGGCTAAGTAGTTGGTCGGCTCGAGCATAAGTGAGTATTCGAGACCAACTCAGCTATTATCCCAACAATTTGCAATTCGACATACTTTAGAGAGATGGACAATCATTCGGTTCAGCATACAAAGTAACTTCGCAAAGAGATATTCGGCTTCAATAGAAGTCAATTGAAGTTGGAGGATCTACCTTATTAGCTCTTCCAGTCCTCAGACTTAATTGTAGGTCAAAGGCTTAGTAACCTAATCCATCTAAGTTTCACAATAGTAGTGAAACTATTAATTATCTATCTAGGTCTATGGTTTCTTTAATAAAAAATTTATATTATTTATTTCTTGATATTTTTATTATATTTATTATTTAGAGTACCATTTTTCTAGTTAATTTCCTTTTTTTTTTTCCTACAATTTTCATATTTTATGATTTTCACTTCCATTATCCTATATCATATTTGGTAACTAAGTTATCTCTTCTCTTTGTCCTACATCACATAAATGTTTTAGTGGAATCATTTATCACCTAAATACAAAAAAATTCTTTATATCTAAGATAAATCATTTTTGTCCTTTATACTTGTGTCAATGCATCAAGTATATCCCTTGTAGGAAATACTAATGAAATGATTCATAAGGTGCAAAAATACACACACATAAGACTCGAATATTAAAATATTAGAGACTTAATTGAATTTTGACATAAAAATAAAGAATTCTAATATACATTTTCCAATTAGAATTCATGTTGTTAGTAATAAATTTTATATGAACAACCATTTCATTCAAAAGTTTGAACTTATTAGATTGACTAATTCAAAACTATTAACACTCTCCATCACCTATAGCTGGTACTTTTATGAAAACCTATTTATAATATCCCTTAAATAGAATGTGACAAAATTCTAATCATTGATATGCTTTTTTATGTAGCCGCTTAAAGTTTATTGAAATTCTAGAGTTAAATATACTCAAGCTAGAGAAATCCTAAGATAGGTAAGTCCTTAAGGAGCTATTACACAAAAGACAAAATCATGCAATTTCCATACCAAATTAGACAAACTTTAGTGTAAGGAGTTCTAGTCGGGTCTTACAAGGTAGTATCAGAGTAGTACACCGGTCGAAAGGGTAAAGTCCTTACCCAGTAATAATCTTAAACTTGTATAATAAAACTAATGAGGATGTTAGTTATGTAAGGGGGGTAGTATCACAAGCCCTTTAAATAGAAGGTTACAAAACTCTAATTATCGAGACGCCTTTTGGTGCTTATCACAAGATGGGAGGTTCACCCCTCCAGATATGCTTATGCAGCACCTAACCATCCTTTACCTCATCACATTTGCCTATATTATGGATAGCAAACTAGTCTTTTTCCTTCCTACTTTCTCAAGATTGCTCCAAGCCCTTCTATCTTTAAGAGTGCTAACCAGCATTATCACATTACCGTTCTCTATATGATTGGAAGGCTCAACTTCTCAACTAGTTTCGGCTTATCATTGCCATCATTAGGAAAGCAGCATCAGCCCCCAACCAATTTGCTTACGGAAGACCAACCTCACCTTAAGATAATACCCAACCCCATGAATAAACCACCTATTGATGCCACTTACTTCTCATTAAGTTCCTAGTCAAACATCCCAACTTTCCTTCCAAAACACGAACTATAATATTCTCCCTTACCTAAATCTATGACGACCAACTCTTCACCATTGTCCTTCCCCCATAAGATTACTAACCCTACTCATTTGTTGCCTAACTCTACAACAAGATCATTTCCGCCAAGACTTTAGACTCCCCCAGGCTTCCCCTCACCCTTACCTTCACCCTCACTATCTCCTTTTGTCCTTTGAGATCACCTTTTGTTAAGTAGCCCAACAATATGCTCTGCCCTCTAAAGTATGTTTTATTTTATCTTCTATGGATTTAGGTAGAGGTTTACTATAATACAGCTCATAACATAACTGCCCCCTTTAGCAATGATGTCCTCTACCTAATAACTGCTCCTCCTCTCGAGCTTCATCCATATGAGTTCAATTGTCAATAAAAAATACCCTTTTTATTTTGGTATATTAGGTAATATTTAGGTGGCTTGTTTAGGCTAGAACTTTTTGTGCTTTGATACCACTTGTCATGGGATAAGAAGGTTTATCTTTCAAGATGTGCTCATGCGGTGTTTGACTATCCTTTACCTCATCATATTTACTTGTATTACAAATAGCGAACCAACCTTTTTCCTTTCTGCTGTCCTTTTATCTTTAGGAGTGCCAACTACCATTATTGCCATCCTCCATATGATTAAGAAGCTTAACTTCTCAATTGGTTTCGACCTATCATGATTATCATCAGAAGAGCAACATTGGCTCCCAATAGTTTGGTTATAGGAGGCTAACCCCACCTTATGATAATACCTAACCCAATGAACAAACTGCCTATTGACACCACTTACTTCACATTAAGCCCTAAGTTAAACATCCTTACTCCCCTTCCAAAACACGAATCGTGGTATTCTCCTTTACCTAAATCCACGACATCCTTGTCATGGGGCCAACTCTTTGCCACTACCCTTCGCCAAAAGATCACCGACCCTTCTCTCATTGCCTAACTCTAACCAATATCACATTCACCAAGACTTCTAGCTTCCATGAGCTTCCCTCACCCATTCTTCCATCCTCCTAGGTCATCTCTTGCTAAGTGGCCTAATGATAGGGTATGCCTACTAAAGTTCATTTTATTTTATAAGGATTTGGGCAGAGTCTTATTATAATGTTGCTCACAACACAACTGTCCCTTTTGGCAATGATGTCTACCCCCCTAGTGGCCAGTCCTCCTCTCAAGCTTCATTCACATAAGCCTAGTTATCAACAAGAGTTATCCTTTTCATTAAGCACATCAAGTAATATTTAGGTAGCTCGCCTAGGTTGAAACTTTTATGCTTCGATATCACTTGTCATGGGACAAGAGGTTTACCCCTCCTGATGTGCCTGTACAATGCTCAATCATGCTTTGCCTCATCGTATTTGCTCGTTTTACGGATGGCAAGCCAGCCTTTTTCCTTCCTACTTTCCTAAGATTATTCCAAGCCCTTCTAACTTTAAGAATGCCAACTGACATTATTATTGTTCTCCGTATGATTGAGAGGCTCAACTTCTCAATTAGTTTCAACTTGCCATGGCCATTATTAGGAAAGCAGTATTAACTCCTGACCAGTTTTCTCACCGAAGGCTGACCTCATCGTGAGATAATAATTAACCCTACAAACAAATCACCTACTAACACCACTTACTTTATATTAAACCTAAAGTTAAACACCCCTACTTCCCTTCCAAAACATGAATTATGAAATTCTCTCCAATTTGAATCCACAATGTTCTCATTGTAGGGCTAACTCTTTGCCACTACCCTTCTTCTGTAAGATCACCAACCCTATTCATCCGTTGCCCAACTCAATACCAAGACCATCTTCACACTATTGATGCCTTCACCCTCGCTTCTTGTCCTCCAAGATTGCCTCTTATTAAGTAGCCCAACGATAAGGTCTACCTTTTAAAATACATCTTATTTTATCTTTTAAAAATTTAGGTAGAGCCTTACTATAATGTAGCTTACAATATATCTATCCCCTCTAGTAATGATGTCCTCCACTTGGTGGTTACTTCTCCTCTTAAGTTTTATCCACATGAGCCTAGTTGTCAACAAAAACTACCCTTTTTTATTTCAACACATTAGGTAGTATTTAGGCGATTTGTTTAAACTGGCACTTTTTGTATTATGATACCACTTATCACAAGACAGAAGGTTTACCCATTTAAATGTACCCATGAGGCCTTTAACAATCCTTTTCCTAATCATATTTTCTTATCTTACGGATGGTGAGCCAACCTTTTCTCTTTCTGCTTTCCCAAGACTATACGAAGCCCTTTTATCTTTAGAAGTGCCAACCAATATTGTCACCATCCTTTGTATGATTGGGATGCTTAATTTTTCAACTAGTTTCGGGTTGCTATGGCCATCATCAGGAGAGCAACATCAGCCCCTAACTAATTTACTCATGGAAGACTAAGCCTATCTTGAGAAAATACTTAAACCCACGAATAAACACCTATTGACACCACTCAATTCACATTAAGCCTCGAGTTGAACACCTATACTTCCCTTCTAAAACACAGACCATGACATAGTAGCTTAAAGTTCATATAAACTCGGAAGTTAAATATACTCAAGCTAAAGTAGGGTTCATATGAACTCGAAAGTTACGTATACTCAAGCTAGAGTAATCTGACCTCTTGAAGAGCATTTGCATCAAGGGATAAAACTATACAGCATTTTATGCTAAAGTAGACAATACTTTAGTGGGAATAGTTTCAATTAGCTCATTGCATATGGTATCAGAGTAGTTCACTAGCCAGAAGTAGAAGGGTTAAGTGCCATACAGGGCAAAATGCCAAAGGATGGGGTACTTCTTGAGTTTATAAGAGAGCACCTTTAGAGTCCTCCGTACTTATTGATAGTCTTGTACCTATATATAACGAAATTGATGAGGATGTGAAATCTACAAAGGGGCTTCCGATTGGGTTATTACACTATCAATTGGGCTATTTAATTAAGTTTAAATTAAAACTATGTATATAAGAGTTCACTCTTAAGCCAACCTACTCTAAGACCGATGCAAACCAAAATAAGCAAGAAAATTATATTTATTATCTAAATTTGTTATTACTAGAATTTAATAAAAGTGTTTTTTTTTTTTCAAATTTGGCTATATTAATATGTTACCTTTGGCAAATCTTTTAGTTTCATTAAAATTTAGTTTTTTTAAATATTAAATTATATTACATTTATCAATAGGGAGAGGCTTTAATCAATTTATGTATGATAAGATATTGAATAAATAAAAAGAATTAATTTTTTATAAGATTTGTGTGATGCCGTTTTTTTTGTTTTTGTGGTGTAATGCGGCCATAGATTCTCTAATAATGTGAAACTATTACCTAAATTTCACGATAATGTAGGCTGTCAATTATTTTTCAAGTTATCATTTCATTCATCAAAATAATATATATATTTTTGTGATTTCTTTTATTATATTTATTTTTACGTTACTTTCTAGTTAATTTCCGAGTTCATTTCCATAATTTTCATATTTCATAATATTTCCATTTCCGCTAACCAACATCAAATTAGTATCAAAGCTTTTTCTTCTATTTGTCCTACATCAACTTCAGTATTGAAAATTTATTTTTTCTTCTAGTCTTATGTCAAATTGGTATCAAAGCCTAATTATAGCATTTTTTTTTTTAGAACCTACCTCGTAGTGTTCTTTCCTTATACCAAACACAATTTTTCTATCCTTTTGAGATTTGAAAAAAAAAAAAAAAAAAAAAAGAGAGAATGTCGAGGGTGAGGAAATCATGTACTGAATGGTCAAAAGATAAGGAGAAGATGACATTTACTAAAACAAATGGGCGATGGTATGAGACTATAAAACTTTGGAGGCTATGATTCTAGAATTGCAAGGGAAGAAGAAAAATAGTGAGTAAATAAAAAGCACGTGAGTCAGAGAATCGTATAGGAAAAGAAAGTGAAATTGAGTGCTTAACGAAGATTAAGATCGTATATGATCAATATTGGTGTTGTACAGAAGGTCATCAATGATAGTGAAAGATTAAGGATCATAGAGATACCAGGAAAGAAGATGAACAAATTTTAGTCGAAGTTGGCATGATCAAGACATAAAGCTCATCGATCACATTTCATTGGTCTCTAGTGAAAAGTCTCGCCTAATTGAGTATCAATCTTCTCTTCTTTCTTGTCATATCTGATTCTGATCTATAGATGGTATCAAGGTGAGTGAAAGGCTGGAGCTAAAGAAGCCGAATGTGAAGATTTTAATATTAACTAGAAATTATAGAAGTTGTAATCGAAGCTATCATTCAGAATGATGAAGATAAGGGAGTGTTAGAAAATTTCATTTATTGAGATTATTAATTTAGAACTTGATAGCACAGTTGTCAAAATTGTAATTGTATCCATGTGATTCCACGAGTTTCCAATTTTACGTGGTTCTTTTGAGTTAACTCGGGTATAGAATCTTTTTTTTTTTTTATAGAAACTTGCATTTTTGACCAAGTTTATATATAAACTTAGTAGAAGCTTATATTTTGAACTGAATTTACCGTTTCTACATATTTGAATTGAATGGACTAAAAAATTAGAGGAAAAAAAAATACAATTAGTTTTTTATAGACCATCAATTATTAAGGCATTATAACGTTTATCCTATCTTATTCCAATTTTTTAGCTATTTCTTTTTCTCCTAATCTCTTATTTTATATTCATAGTTTTTATTTAAATTTCAGCTCTAATAACAAATTTTACAAAAAAAAAAAACTATATAATTTATTTTATACTCTCAATAACTTAAAATGAGTTAAAATATTTTGTTCTTTTTAATTTATAGCTTAAAAAAAAAAATTGGACAAAAGTTTAGTTTCAACTTTGTTATCCTTCTTCTGTATTTATTAGATTATATATTAAGAATTTTTATAAAAAAAAAAAAGAAAACTTAATTTTTTCATTTTTTTTATTTCAATCATGTATTTCAAATTTTAGATAACTACTATAAGTTTATTAGTAATTTTTTATAATTATTTTACATAAGTTGTAGAAATTTACATTTTTACATTTTGATTTTATAGACCCTTAAACACTTCTAAGTAGAATCACAAATTTGATAACCTTATTTAGTAACAAGACTAAATTTGTCGAATAAGTTAATTTGTCCATTGAGCCAATAAAGAAGAATTTTTCAAGTGACTAGAGTATATTTTGTCACTTATTTATTGTTGCTTGCAAGATTTCAATTTTTTTTTTTTTTTTTTTTTTGTATTATTGAAATACCATGTGATGATGTATAGCTAGTTGATGATCGATTTAATCAGAGGCAAGTGAAAACATTTGCTTTTTGTATATTAATTTCCAGATAGAGTTATTTTAACATCCGAGATTGAATCTTTTCAAAAGAAGGAAATTGATGTGAACTAGAGTAAGCAAGTAGTTTTTATTTTATTTCATGATGATTTATTTATTATCTAGATTGATTTTCTTAGTTTTATGATTTGGTTCAATTAATATCTTATATTCAACATAGCAAATTATTTTGTTTCATTAAGAATCAATTTCCTGAAATTTTAGGTTTTATCATGCCTATAAATAAGAAAAAATTTTGATCGATTTATATATAATGAGATATTGAATAAATAATATAAGAAATTAGTTTTCTAAAGGAGTTGTGTGATGCCGTCCTTTTCTTTTGGTAGTGTACAGTTACCATTATTCATAGATGTAGTGAGAGGCTACATATTCATCCATAATAAGAGATCGTTATCTAAATTTTGTAGTGGCGTGAGCTCATCAATTATCTTTTAGATTTATCGCTTCTTTCATTAAAAAATAATTTATTTATTTTTTTGGTGATTTTTTGACATTCTTATTATATTTATTATATAGATTTGCGTTTTTTTATTTAATTTCTATGTTCCGTAACTTTCATATTATATAATTTTTCCATTTCCCTTATCCCATATCAAAGATAACAATAAACTTTATTACTTTACAATCATTTAATTTAAAAGATTAAATTTTATTGTCGAGACCAATATAACCTAATGATATCATCAATAGTCTCTAATTAGGATAAATCAGGATTCAAATCCCTCTTTTTTAAGATATAACATAGTTGGTTAAAAAAAAAGTTTAGTCTAATTAAATTTGGTACAACTTTATATTTATTAAATAAAACAGGGAAATTAGAAAAATGAGCCTATTTGTCCTGACTAGCGACCATAATCGGTGTCAATTAGTTTGAGAAAGAGTTTATGAGGTAAAAATCCTATATATTAAAGTTGTCACTCGCTAATGTGCTCTATTTCTCCAGTCTGGAAGAGAAAAAGACACCACATAATTCACCTTAACTGCACAAAAAATTTGCTGAGCCCTTTTCTTGTCGTTTATAGAAAAGCTAGGATACCATTATTAACCATTAGAGAAGCATACACTAAGATATGTATGTATGTATTTTTTTTTTTAAACTATGTTATAACTTGAAATCAAATATACGAATCCCGATTTATCTTAATAGGACATTAGTGATAATATTATTATGTTACAACGGTTACCATAATAATAAATATATCTCGAAATATTTGTTTCACACGAAAATATGGTTATAAGAAAACTAACTACTAAGAGGGTCTTTCACTATTCTACCACTCATATTTTCTACTATTATTTGCTATATTGTGTGAAGTCGAAACGGTTTTAGGTTAATGATATAGATTAATTTACTTCTCAAAAGTGGATGGTTGAGCAATCCCCATACTAAAACAGTTCTAATTCATTGAATCAAAATGATAATTCTTTTAATTAAATGACATTCACTCATTGCTTATTTGGAATATGTGCCAATAATCATCATTCTCTGTAGTTTTCATTATTATCTTTTCCCTTCATCTTAAGCTTTTATTTAACCCCCCCTTAATCCATTCTTTATCTTAACTTTTCTTTAAACTTGCTTATCTTAACTTTGACTGGTCAAAATATCACCAAACCACCAATAATATAGCTAAACAAATTATTGGAAATGAATCCTTTTCCATTTTCATTCTCTCTCCAATTTTTCTTAATGGTTTATACTAATAAGAATAGTCTTATAATATCATTGTAGCAATATATATTTTCTTTTAAACATTGTTTATACGTGATAATCTTTTAAGAAAAATAGAATAGCATAATTGAATTAACATATATACTAAAATAATCCTTTTTTTATTATTATAACGAGGAGAAGGAGATTCAAACTTAATTCATTCTAGCATCGATACCATTAAATTACAAAAGTTTTGTTCAAATACTAAAATATTCTTGTATTCAACTAAATTATTTAAACCCAACATAACATTTCTATTAGAAAAGGAAAACAACCACATGATTGGATAAAATTGAGGTCGTAAAAAGGTCTTTCATATGACACCAGCTTTAGAATTGTTTGATGCATATATAGCAGTTGGGCTGTGGCTTTCTTTATTCTCAATTCCTGAATACCACTTTTTTCCTAAGTGCTTTCTTTCTATCCCATGTGTGATGCTTTGAATCACATGCTCCCACCATCTTTACATCACAACATGATTATTCCTTGCGCTTTTCCTTTTATCTTGAAACAACCTGCAAAAACCAATCTTTTTTCTTTTCTATTTTTATGAATTGCATAGAGTTATGAGGCACGCTTTATTAACTTAGTTGTCATTTGATTATGCAATATTTTTTACACTTGACATGTGTCTATTATTTCAATATTTTCGAGGAAACGTCGATATAATTTAACATCTTTTTTCCCCTAGGTTCTCTTGGTAAATTCTACCCCCTTGTGAACCAAACCAAAATTATTAACACAATAATTAAACTATCTTGGACTAAATTACGGCCCAATAGCTTTTTGTTATATTAGTCAGTGCACTCATTCCAGGTATCATTTGAAAAAAAAAAAAAACAAAAAAGTATTATGGTTTTATTAAGAGATAATGATTCCAAGGAAGTAATAATCGATACGTGGCCCATCTGATTGTGCTTTTTTTTGGTTTTATCTTCATCATGTGCTGTCTTTGGAGACGGACTAAAAATCTTTTAGAAACTCTTTTAGTCACTTTTGATTTTTGTTTTTCTAAATTTCTTTTGAGGAACAAGTGCACCCTTTGGACTATCTATATTCTATATTCCGCGTCCTATTAGATTAACTCATCAAAATTTTGGGGGGATAAATAAGTTTGGTGGAAATACCTCAATGTAAATAACTTTTTTAAACTTCAACTTAAGTGTAGATAAACTCTTTAAACTTTTAAAGTATGTTTTCAAATACCTTAAACTTTCATAAATTGATAAATTACTCCTTTGAACTTGGATTTAGCTGTAAAAGCATTCATTGAACTTTTCAAAATATGTTTTGAGAACCTATAAACTTGGACCATCTTATGATTTTCTTCTTAACTAAAAAGAAAATAATCTTTATATTGTTAATTTATCAAAATTTAGGTTCTCTCTTAAAGTATCATTCGAAAACTCAAGGAGTTAATTTGTAAAAAAGTCAAAGTTTTTGGGGTTTATTAGCAATTTCCCCAAAATCTTTCAAGTAAAGATTTGAATGAATCGAGTAATTTTTAAATTGATATAAGAAATAGGGATAAAGTCAAAACTACTACCTCAATTTTGGTTTTTTTTTTTTTAACTTTTGCACATATAATTTGAAATTGTTAAATATTATACCTAATTAAAGTTTAACTTGTTGAATCTACTATTATCTTTAACTTATACTCTTTAATCAATAAGTGTTTTGTCCCTATCATCTCATATAAATATATTAAGTTCGACAAATAGAAGTTTTATTATTTATAGAATTTAACTTATTCGAATATATATTTTGAAAAGTAGAAACTTATTTAGATATAATATCTACAAATTTTAAATTTATAAGGTATGTAAACCTCAAGTAAGCAACTTCGAGATTATTGCGAAGGAAAAAAATATCAAGATTTTATTTGACTCGTTAAAACATGGACATCATTATATACATTCATGTGTATACATATATTTGTAGGCTCCAAGCATAGTAAGTCGAGACAATGCATGTGATCCACTGCAGCCACTCATCATTGTCATGCGTCCAAATGCGGTCTTAGTACTGGTGGTATACTAACTATAGATAGGAAGATATTGAGATTATGGCAGTATGGCAGGATATTGGCATATTCTCCTATTCAATATAATTTTTATTTTTTCTAACTTGCACATTAATTTCTATACATTCAATATCTTTTTTTTTTCCAACTATTACACATAACTATTAAGAGAAAAAAGATTCAAATATAATCTAATATATTAACAGACTAACGTTTATGTTGCTAAACTATAATAATTTTAGCAATTTAGTTAGTATAAGTGGGTCACATTTAGAGTATAAACCCATAGAGATGTCAGAGGAAATGAACGGATACAACATGAAATGTATCGGTATGATCACACAATTGCATTGAATATTTCCACTTTTATTTCCTTAAATAAAGTACACACATCTTCTTTTCACCGTCACTACACTTCTTGTACTCTTGCACACAAGGACACTTTGTTTCTCACTTTTTATTAACACTAGTTGCATACTCTTATTTTCTGTTATTTCACTTCTCAACTAACTTCACTAAAGGATGACTCTCCTTTTATACTTGTTAATTAAACCACCTCTTACTTAACTGACATACAATATGAATTAATTTCCACAACATACCCTCTTTAATTCATATTGCAGCTCTCCAAAGATTGAACACCAAGCATCAACCTTAGGTTCTTGAATCTATTAATTTTTAGTAGTTTAGTTAAGATATCCACAAGTTGATTCTCTGTATAACAATGCTTAAATTCCAGCTTCCCCTTGTTCAATTGATCACTCAAGTAACGAAATTTGGTTTCAATATGCTTACTCCTACCATATGCTATTGGATTTTTTGCTAAATTAATTGCACAAAAAATCTCAACGACCCAACTATCTATTTAAATAAAGCTACATCCACTAGTCTTTCATTTTCATCCTGTACCAATCTAGTTCTAACATCAATAAGAGCTACAACTGGATTGCAATTCAGCATATTAAACGTTCTTAAAACATCTGTCACATACTTCCTTTGATACATAAAGTTACCATTCTTCGTTCTTACAAACTCAAGTCCTAGAAAGTAAGATAACTCTCCTAAATCAAACATATCAAATTCATGTTTCATCACTCCCTTGAAATGTTCAATCTCTTGTTCACTACTACCAATAACCAACAAGTCATCAACATACAAGCATACTATAAGAATGTGTGAGTCAGCTATACCACTTCCATTCTTAGACTTCACATACACTCCATACTCAGTCAAACACTTTTCAAAATGTTGTATTAAAAAAGAATAAATCATTTTGTTCCAAGCTCAAGGAGCTTGTTTTAGGCCATATGAAGCCTTCTATAAACGATACACTTTTTTCTCTTGTCCCTTAATCTCAAATTGAGGTGGCCGTGTCACATAGACTTCCTCTTCTAAAGGACCATTAAGAAATGTGAACTTTACATCTAATTGAAACAATGGCCAAGACTTCGAGCTTGCAATTGCCACCACCAACCTGATTGTTTCAATTCTAGCAACAAGAGAAAACACATCTTGATAATCCAATCCTTACATTTGAAGAAAGCCTCTCACAACTAATCTTGCTTTATACTTAGCCACTGAATCATTGGGCTTTAATTTTATTTTATAAACCCATTTTACATCAATTGGAGTTTTATTTTCTAGCAAATCAACAAGTTACCATGTCTTATTTCTTTCAATAGACTGGATCTTTTCTCTCATAGCATTATGCAACTTCTGATCCCTAAATGCTTAATCAATACTTACCAGTTCAAGTTTAGCAAACAAAACAAGATGAACCAAGTCTCCTTCTAATGTCTCTGCATAATATGGAAACATTTCATAATCTTCATATCATCTTAGAACCTGTCGTGATTGCTAAGGTCTACTACTTGATTACCGTTGTATTGTATGATGTCTATCATCAGACATATCATTTATAGGCTCATGTTCTACTATCTGATCATCATTTTCAACAAACAACCTAACATCACTACCCTGTTCATCGCCTACCAAATCTCACTTCCAACCCTTAGTTTCATCAAATAGTATATCTTTACTTATTATCACACTTTTTGAAGTGGGATTATACAATTTATAGGCTCCAATTAGATGATATCCCTCAAAAACAACCTCTTCACTTCTATCATTCAATTTTCTCCTTTTAATCTCTAGTATATGTATAAAGCATAGGCTCCCAAACACCTTTAAGTAAGCTCGATTTGGTTTCTTCCCTATCCACACTTCTTTTAGTGCCTTTTTTTCCAACAATTTTGTAGGGCATCTATTCAAACTATACATTACCATTACCATTGCCTCTCCCCAAAAATATTGAGGTACATTCTTACTTCCAAGCATAGCTTTCACCATATTTAGAATTGTTCAATTTTTGCTTTCTACAAACCCATTATGCTATAACGTATATGGAGCTATCACTTCATGTACAATCCCTTCTTTTTCACAGGAATTCTCAAATTCATTCAACATATATTCACCACTACCATCCATACAAAATGTTTTAATGACCTTGCCGCTTTGTTTTTCAACCAACACTTCAAAACTTCTAAAAATATCAAACACTTTAGATTGCTTATGAATCAAATACACCTAAATTTTCTTATTGAAATTATCAACAAATGTTACAAGATATCGATTTGCTCCTAATGTTGTCACTTTGAAAGGCCCACATACATCTGAATATTTCTACTTTTAAAAGACTCAAAGTTCTTGTTGTAATTCTATCTTTAAATAACTCCCTTGGTTATTTGCCTAACTAACGACCTTCACAAACTTTATCTTGTATTTAGATATTAAGCAAACCATCAACCATGTTCATCTTGTTTAAGTGATACAAGCTTTTAAAATTCAAATGTCCGAACCTTAAATTCCATATCTAGGTGTCATCATTCACTTCTATGGCAAGGCTCATGTATTCACCTAACTAAATATGAATCTTGAGTGTTCAATTCTATGAGAGTGATGCCTTTATCACTAATCTATCTTTACTATCAAATACATTCAACAATTGATCCTTCAATGTCATGGCTTAACCCTTCTCTAATAGTTAACTTATATTAAGCAGATTAGTTTTCATACTAGGCACATACAGAACATCAGAAATATAGGAATATTTTCCATTTTTCTATCGAATTAGGATCTTTCCCAATCCTTGAGCCATCACCATACTATTATCTGCAAATCTAACCTTATTCTTAATGTTTTCATTCAATTCGATAAACCAACTCTTGTTACCTAACATGTGGTTAGAGCATCCAGTATCTAAGTACCATGCATTCGAATTCATGCTTTCAAGTGGGGTTGTAACTATTAATGGCATTGCAGCATAATCATAGCTTTCATCTTGTGCGAACCTTACTATTTCACCTTCATTCTTTTGAAAACCTCCTTTAGTGTTCTTGCATTCATCGGCAAAGTGTCAGAATCTTTTGCAATTGTAACATTGAATGGACCTTGTATTGAATTTCCTCCTAGATCCTCTCCCTTGCATTCCTCCTCTCTTTGTAATTCCATCAAGATGCACTTGGTCTAAGTTATTTTCTTGATTTCTTGTGTGATTCAACCACATTCTTCTTCTTCCTCTATTTCATCCTTGAAAACTTCCTCTTCTGTCCCCCACCTTCTCGCTAGGAGCCCCTTTTTCACGTGCTTACAAAGCTTATTCCATAGATTTCTCATTTGTTCTTTCATTCATATGTTGTTCGTAAGCCTTAAGAGAACTTTGCAAGTGATCCAATGTTAAAGTGCTTAGATTTTTCAATTCTTCAATAGTAACCACAATGTGGTCAAACTTAGGAGGTAAAGATCACAAGATCTTTTTTACTAACATTCCATTGGTTATTGTTTCGCCGTTTGCCTTCATTTGATTAGATAGCAAGATCACTTTAGAGCAGAATTCGCTCGCATTCTCCTTATTATCCATTTGTAATAGTTCATATTGTCTTTTTAATGTTTGAAGCTACACTTTCTTTAACTTGTCTGTACCCTTATAGTATTTTTCTAATATGTCCTACGCTTCTTTTGCCGAGTTTGCGCTTACAATTCTTTCAAAATATGTCAAGTCCACACATTGGTGTATGTAGAATAAAGTCTTACAATCCCTTTTCTTTAACTCTCAATGAGCAACACACTAAGCATCAGAGGGATTTTCAAGCAAATCTTGAGCCACATTGTCAACATCTTGCACTTCTTAAAACCCAAATATCACTTTCATCTAAATGCTCACTTCTCATAGTTTTTGCCATCTAACATCAAAAGCGACGCTGATATATTTCCTAACACATTAGCCACCGTTACACTCTACGAATCACTATAAGAAATGGCTCTAATAACACTGTTAGAGGCAAAGAACAAATACAACATGAAATGTAACAATATGATCACACAATTGCACTGAATATTGTCACTTTTATTTCCTTGAATATAGTACACACATCTGCTTTTCACTGTCACTACACTTCTTGTACTCTCACACATAAGGACACTTTGCTTCTCACTTTTTATTAACACTAGTTGCATAGTCTTATTTTATGCTATTTCACTTCTCAACAAACTTCACTTAAGCACTACTCTCCTTTTATACTTGTTAACTAAACCACCTCTTACTTAACACATACTTAACCGATATATAAGATGAATTAATCTCCACAACAAGAGTAGGACCATGAGGCTTGAAATATTTCCTAAGTTTATAGGCAAAAAAGTAGCTTCAAATCAATCTAATGGTGTATAATTCTTACTCGACCATATTTGTAAGATTTTGTTTTTAGCTCCCTTCCTTCCATTTAATATAGGCATTTGAAAATTTCATATCTATAACACTTGAAAGTCAAGGGATCACATGGGATAAAAGTTCCCAAGGGCTAGTACATCTATTTATTTGTTATGTATCATTTATATGTGTCTACTAAAAATAAAAATCATAATTGTTAAAATTACAAGTCAACTATACAATTTTACAAGTTTATAATTTTATGATATTTTTTCTTAATTAAATTAGATACAAAATTGCTTAGATGTAGACTTTTGATAAAATTATAAATTTTAATAGACCGTTCTATAAGTTTACGTTTTAGCTATTTTATACGATTTTATTGATTTTACATATTCAAATAAATAGTAAAATCGTGATTTTGATGATCATAAATAAGATGACTTCTTTTAAAAAAAAAAGAATGATACTACATATGTTGATATGCTTGATAATATATTAAATTGGGATAATAAAAACTAATAGGATATATGAATAGAGGGTTTACGTGCTTAATCAATTACAAACCTAGGACCTTTTTCTTTTTAATAATAACAAATGTGGTGCATACTAAAGATTTTGCTGATTACTTATTGTAATTGAGTTAAAGCTCCTTCATAGGTATATTTTCTATTTGTGTAAGCAAATATAAATCATCTATATATATCCATATTATATCGTTTATCCTCTTTTTCAATTTAAGGACAAATATAACTGTTATTTATTTATTATATATTGTAATTTTTATTTTTGATATACATCACTCAAAACATATATTCATTATTTATGCTTAAAAATAAACGCACATCCTCTTATATTTTCTTCTAGCCAATCTTAACTATATATCCTTCCTTGATAAGGTAAAGGGAGCTAATCAAAGATAATAGAGTCCTAACATGCTATTAGGCCATCAAGAGATATGGTCCCTTAGATTACAAAAGCGAGGATATATAAGATTTTTAAAGTGAGACAAGCACCAAGAATGGCGTATGTAAAAGCTAGCTCTCTCATTTAGCCAAGTGTCCCCTATGTAATAGGGAATCCCTATCTTGTTGGCTTTCTTAGAAGCAGACGTTAACTTGTACTTGTTCAAATTTCAACAAAAAGGGGCCCTACAAGCAAATATTATGATAGGAAAATTACAGGAGGATCCACTATCTTTAATTATTTTTTGCCTCCTCCATAGAGTCCAAATAGCAATTTCCTAGAACTACATTTTAGTGGAGCTATAAGCTGAGTATAGAGAGTAGCTGAAGTATCTAGCATATGTGTGTGCATGTTGCATGTATGTGTTATTCAATTCCTATGGTTCCATAAGCTCCATTCTGTGAAAGAGAATTTACAAGCTTAGGGTTTCTTGGAAAATGCTTTGTTCTCTTTATGAGAGCGATACACCTCTAGCCTGGAAAGTAGCAGCTAAAAAAAGGAGGGATTTGGTTTAGAGGTTTGTGATTTGATTCCAATAATTTTGGAGTTCGAAACAATCTTATATTACATAGAAGATGTCTTCCTCTATGTCGCTACATCTACGGTAGATTGGATTAGATCTAGGGGAGGGATATATCTAAATTGTGAACCAGTCTAGGATCAATCTAATGACTTAAGGATCCGTAACCAATCATGAAAGTCGAGTCAAACCTAATTTAGAACCGCCTATTCAAATGGGTCTATGGGTTTGGGTAGTCAATATTGTTGACCATTTGAACTGGTGGTTCAAGTCCATTAAGTTAAAAAAGAAAAAGAAAAAAAATATATAATATAATATAATTATATATATGAATATCTATGATATATATATGCATATCTTACATATATATGTACATATCACAAAAAGATAAATATATAGAAATATAATATGCATACGATCATACATATAACAAGCAAAGCATACACACGAGTATCAATATAAATGTAGCAAATAACTAGTTTTAAACCTTATCATTTAAGTCTATAAATAGCACAATCTCAACGTCTTGAGACTTTGAGTTACTTATGATCCCTATACACACAATATATAAATACTACATAAGTATTGGTACTGAGTTCTCCCCAATCACCCAAGCACCAAAAACCATCCTAGATCTATCTGGTTCCTTTCAGTGCAAGACTCCATCGAGAATAATGTCGCGTAAAGATTACCAGGTGCCTCACCAACACTATTAGACCCAACTAGTAGGTGGTCGAAGCTAAGCACAAGTAACAAACAGTTAAGTCCAAGCTCCATTTAAGTCCGGTTAATGTACACTAATCTAGTACACACAATCAACAAACATGTATCTCATACCTAATACTCCTATCTCAATAAGATCCGATTCCTCATGACTTATAACACCTACGCAAAAGTATCAAATATCAAGTTTAACATTTATTAAATTCTTCACAATACAACTCAGCACTTCTTCCCCTCTAACTCAACCTTCTACTGCATCCTTTAAGCTTTCAAACCACCTTCTATATGTCCTTCCATAATCTCTTATTTTCTTTTTGACATCTCATAATCTACACACATGAACACTGACCTACACACACCTACAGCATACATTCCAATACATCCATGATCACTCATACACCCATACCTAACACTGACACATACACCAGCGCAACACATACAAAGGCACAGTCATACATCATACACATAGTCTCATACTCATGCACGATGCGTACACACCACTGTACCGCATACCTTGACATCATACACTCTTACACTAGCTTGACAATGCCAACAATACGCAATTTGCGCCGTAACCATATCACTATTGTTTCCCATCCACCTCATTAACCGCTTTCACTAAATCCACACCAAAATCACAAAACCAAGAATTCTTTAAAGAAAAAGGGTAAGAACAATATTTACATATAATTCTTGATAAGAAACACCTTAGACTCAAATTATAAACGCGTGAAGCTACAATAACGAAAATATTTATAGTTTTTATGACATCTCTTTAAAGAAAAACGAATTTCTATGTTAGATAAGTGAAGTGCTTACTCAATATTGTCATATCCTTACGTTTTCTTGAAGATTCATCAATTTTCTTATGCCCTAACCCCTAAATCAGAATTTTTTCAAAGAATAAGTAGCAACATACCCAATTTTGAGTATTTCTTTGCAAAAACCTACCTTTTGTTTTGATTTCTACCCTCTAACTCTTTGAATCAGTACTTATAGGTGTTCTCAAGAGTTCTCCTTTAAGTTTTTTGGTATAGTACACAATAGGAAGTGTATGGAATGGTAGGAGAAGAAAATAACGTAGGCAAAAAATATGGAATTGAATGTTTCCCTTAGACAAGTTTGTTCTTAATACTTAAAGTTTATTTACACGCCATACTAACATCTGGATCTTTTCCACTGACAATATTGCCCTTAGCATCTCTAACTGATTACAAGCTATACTATGTTTTCAAGTCTTTGTTATATTACTATATTCCTTCCATTATTTTATATTTCTAAATATTATTATTATTAACTTTTTTTTTCTATTTTTGGGTATTACATTTACAAAACTCAGAGTTATTAATCCATTGTCTCATGTAACTAAGTACATAGTATACTTATTTATATGCTCATAACAAAGTCTAAGGATCTTGAACAAAAAACGAAACAACTTAAAGAAACTATAACTTAATAACTAGGTACTAATGATCCGTTTCACCTACTAGGCTTCCCCTAGGTGATTCAAAATCCAACTCTTGCCTTGACTCCATGATAATGTACTTGTCTTCCTACCCTTATCGGATAACTCCAACTTGTCTAAAAGTTTCACCTTTTCTACCTAGAAGTAATACCTGACCATCGGAGTTCAAAGTCTCTTTAACTCCATTAAAGAAGAGAAATAGCCACATCGTCGTATTGTACAGAATAATGAAATTGAACTAGTTTGTAATTGAATCATAAATTGATATCAACACCTAACCTATAAAACTCTCACAAGCACTAAAAGAAAACTAATATGACTCATTAAATTCATCCAACAAGGTTAGCCACAGCCTACAATTAGAGTAATAAGAACTCAGTAAATATGAAGGAAAATACTTTCATTATTCATGAATTAGGAAATGAAGAAAAAAAACTCTTCTTCTTTATTTTGTAGTAACTAGAAGGGTTTTTAAAACACAAAGTTATTAATCTACTGTCTCATATAAGAAAATACATAATATGCTTATTGAAGCTCATAACAAAATCTAGGAACTCTTAACATAAAAGGAAAAGATTTAAAAGACAATATACTCTAATAATTAGGCAATACTTAAAAATAGAAACTCATTGATGGGAAAATATCCATAATATTTATGGAAAGAAATGACATGATAATAAACGACATAAATCAAACTAAATAAATCAAAATAAAAATCTAAAGAAGCACTAATGAGAGCCTGCTAGATAGGTCGAAGGCTAGTTTTAGTGACTATCTTTTTTACTTCCTAATTTTCCTTGTATGCATCATCGCCTCTTTCTTATGTATGGTTGATCCTCGGATCTGGCTTGTTCCTTTCGGACTGAGAACTAATATACAAAACTCAAGCTTAAAGGTGTAATTCCAATCTAAGTGAACAATGCTTGCAAACACGGTCAAATCTCCTGCATTACTCATGTGCTTTGTCAATAAAATTCCCTGTAGGCGGATGCATGTCAAAGAATACTTCTAGAATGACAGACTAATTGTTTATACGATATAATGGTAGATCTGCTAATGATTTTTCAATAGGTGGCGCACTGTTGTTGGTGACAATAGGTTTGCCTTTATCCACAAAGTCGTTATTGACATGTTCATCAACTAGGACACATTGCACTTTGTTATTCCATGGTCTTCTAATGAGTTGTTTGTCCACACTTATTATTTTCTAATTGTACGTGGTCCAATTGATACTTGCCTTATAACTTCTTGTCATCAACAACTCTGAGCTTAACTTTTAGTTCTTTTAAGTTCCTCTTAGGTCTTCTCATTGGTCAAAGGCATTGCGATAATTTTCCTTCCCATGATAAATTGATATGCATTCTTATCGAGATCATGCACAACAATGCTATAAACTTTCCATGGCTTTCTTAAAACCACATGGTAATTATCCATGAAAGTAATATCCCATTAAAAAAAAAAAAAAAAAAACCCTCATAAGCACCACCCTACAAATTTTAATACCAATTTTTCCACTTCATATTGGAAGGGCAATCATTAAGTACATGACAATTAAGCCTTTCAACCTTAACCTTAACATGTATATGAAAATTATAGGAGCACAAGTCATCTATAAAGTGATGGATAGACGGAACTGATTAACAAAGCGATGTAAATCTTCAATTTCGATTATTTTTATACACTTTTCTAAAATATACTTAGAACAATAATGGCCCATTTGGTGAACTTAAAGAATGAAGTAGAATCACTAATTCTTTCTTACAGGTCTATTGCGGTGTTTGGTTAGTTGAATTGCTATTCCACAAAATTACTAATGCAACAAAATGAGTAATTGTAATTCCTTTATAAGATAAAAGGGATAGCTACTCTTCGACCATTTCTAGCACATTTTCTAATCCACCCATGAGACCTCAAATGAATCATAAAGAATAGCTATTAATTCTCTTTTCCATTCCTTAAGAGTTATAATTCTATTATCAACTTATTTCATTTTGTAAACTAAACATGTCATAAGGGTAAAGATTACTAAAACCTTATTCTTTGTTGTTTTGGTAAAAATATTAATCTGTGTGATTACGAATTACATTAACAATATATAAACTCGGTAATGAATAGCGGTGGGCAAAAATATCGACCAAACCGAATCAAATCAAATTGAAAATATAGTTTTTTTCTTCTTTCTGCAATTTGTTTTAAAAATTTCTCAAACTGAATCAAACCATTAATTTATAATTAGTTTAAAAGTAGAAACCAAATCAATTCATAAAATCGAATCAAAACAATTTGTAAAAAATATAGTAATATTTTATTTACAACTAAAGAATTTCTTTTATAGTAACATAGCACATAAAATAAATTTAGCTAACATATATTGAAATGTATATGTATTGAACTTTTATTACCATAATTTATAAATTATATATATAAGTTGGCTCAAAATTTATGCTATAATTTTTATAAATAAAATTAGCTATTATTAGTTAAAATGTTTTAGCCAAATGAATATTAACTTTATCGATCTCTAATATAATATCAATACTTATGTTATTATCAAATAGATTTAGTTTTTTTTTTTTTTTAATATGACCTTACATGTTATGTAAATACACTTTTTGGGAAATAAAGATATAGTTTAATTCGTAAACCAAACCGAAATATTATAGTTTGAAAAAATTACTAATCTAAATCATGTGGTTTGGTTCAAAGTTTTAAAAAACTAAACTGTATTTTTATTATTTGATTTAAAGAAATGAAATAGAACTACATCCACTCCTAAAAGCGTTCATTATTAACCAAACTACATCGATTATTCAACCAATTTTTACTATGTGATCAAAGGCATTGAAAACATTGCATAACGTGCTCCAAGGTTGACAATAAAAAAGAGCAACAATCCAGGTTGTTGTCACATACTTAATTGTTGGACTGTTACACTACAAATTCCACTTCTGTGTCATATTCTAATACGCGTAGTCACTCATGTTCACGAACTATGAGACGATGAATCAATTATCTGTGAAGGAAGGAGAGAGAGTTGCACGAAAATCAATAAATTAATGTGGTTTCCATGTGATATTATTTTCCCACAAATGGTAGAGCAAATTAAGTTAGGTCCACGAGCCAAAAATGTTGTCGAAAGTCTAAATAATTGTCAGATGACAACTCATAAATGTAGTTTCTCTTGCGATAATATTGATAACAATATGGTCACGGAAATTTGTCAGGAATGAGACAACAATTTTATAATAAGACATCCTTTGAAAGCCAATTTCCCTCCTCAAGCTCCAGCAATTTTCTCCGAAACTAATCTAATTGTTTAATTTATGATGCTGACTTCATATCTATTTTAAGCTCTTATGAATGTGTAGCAACCCGTGATTGGCCGATTTGGTCACGAATCACGCTACTACATGTTATCTTGATATCCAATTATAGGTATGATATTATCATGCTTTTTGGGTCTATCTATGTAATTTTGTTGATATATCATAATGAGAAAGGTTCGAGCAAAAACTTTGAATTTGGAATGAGTGGTTAAGCTATGGATTATTCATGGATCTATACAAGTTTGTGGGTCTCGGTATCCAAATATGATATCTATAAAGTTATATATAAGATAATTAATTAAATTAGTAAGTATATGTCAGAAATGGACCTCTTCATTTATATTAATATTAAAACAAGCAAATATTATTCTTTGAAGTATTATCATATATAATCAACTATTAATATTAGAACAAATAGATAATATTATAATGATATCGTGAGATTGTCTAAACCTGCTATATAATCTCAACTATCAACTCATTAAATTAAGTGAAATTAAGATGATCAAAATCGAGCTGATCTAATTTTTTACATGTCTAGTTAAATGAAAAAGGAGAAAATAAGTAGTGATATAACAAACTAAATTTATTCAAACAACATTGAGATCGAGCTTAAGGTGGATTCACAAATTCAAAACTCAAGTTCCATAAAATTTAGACCTATTGAACTTGAGTTTGGCACAATTAGCTTAAAAATAAAAAAGAAAGAAACCAAACTTCTGGTGATAGTTAAAATAAAAATCAACTAGGCTCATTGGCTTAGTAGAAAGAGGTGAAGCTGGAGCTCAAATCAATTGGCTAGTCGAGCATATAATTAGTATTTAAACTCCACTCAAGTATGGATGAATCGAATTCTAATAAATATAAAACCTAGATCCAATTGAGAATTGACTTAATTTATTCACATCTCCCAGGCAACATGATATAAATTTATAATTGGGAACATTGTAAACTTATTAACTCAGGAAAGAAGTGCATTAAAATTTTCTTGCACTAACTCACTCGGTATTTCTCCGTAAGCTAACGTATCAACCACATCAATTTGTAATAAATTTCATCACAAAGTAATAATCTTAACTAATCGAATCCTTTGGTAAAGTGAACACATCACTATGAATTGCCATCCTCAATAATAATATTATGTGATACCACATGTAAGATGACCAGGAATCTTGCCTAATCCCCTCTTGTGTATTACTTGTCACATCATACGTGTGCCTTTTATTCTTTCTATTTACACCAGTACACCATCCTATTTTGGGAAGAAAAAGGTAGGTCACTTATTTTTTCCGGGAACCTCCATTCAAGGCGTGCCACATAAAAAACTAGATTTACATGCATTCTCATATGCTGGTCTAATTTTTTATACCGCACACTCGTGATAAAAGAGTGTTGTTATGGTAGATGTACCACTTGTGCACTAACAGATTATTCATATCCGATACTCCAATTCCAATACCACAATCATCTATTACAAGTATTTATAGTTATGCAAGTTGGTCAAGTGGACCAATCCATCCAGCCCTATATATACCCGCAAGTTAAGTGGGTTAGCCTACCTTCAAATGCAGACTAAAAATTTCAGTCCAACCCACTTAATCGTAGATTGATGGATTAAACAGCCCAATTCATAATATCCTAAAGTTTTTTTATACGAAATTAATATATTAAAATACGTGTTAAATTTATATATGATTATTATCAACATGTCATTTCTTATTTATTCTTTACATTGCCATTAAACTACATAAACAAGTATATAAATTTATTCAAAAGACAAAAAAAAAAGGAAAAATAAAAAAAGTAAAGAGATTGATATCCAGGACATACAATTGCCTTTTTAAACTTATAAAAAGATAAGAAAATTTTAAATTGCAATAAACTTTAAAGATGAGGATAAGAAGAAAAATTTAACAACAAAATATTCCATCAATATATTCTCAATATGTCAGCAATAATCATAATTCATAATTAAATGAATTATTCAAACTAAAAAATTATGAGAAGTTTTTTAATAATATTATTAGTTTTTCTTTTTCTTTTTCTCCCTCTCCTTTTTTCTTTTTATTTTCACCTTTTAGATATACTTAAAATATTAATATTATTAGCTATTACTTATTACATGAAGTGATTGATTTTTTTTTTTTTGCAAGTCAATGTGAGTAAACTCGACCCGCAATGGGTTAACCTGCAAGTTAAAGCAGAGCAAGTTAAAAGAATTGTATTTAAGTGAGTTAAAAATTTTTAACCTAACTTACATTTTTTTACAAGTAAAGCAGGTTACCCCGCGTGACCCGCTCCGCTTGGACAGCTCTACTAGTATCAACATTAGGTGCTTTTGAGTACTAATGGTGGTTGGCAATTGCTTTACGGTTATATTGGCCCATTTGTATAAAGTCTACGCTCGGGCTGGCCCACAAAGGTCCATTTATGCCATACATACGTTAACACGGATGGCCACCGATTGCGAACAAGCCCATTATAACAAGACAATTCATTTTCCATTAGCCCACAGTATGGTATGCTAACTTGATGGGAGATCATCAAAATTAAGATATTCGCATAGCGTCAGTAATGAACAATAAAAACTATGAGTGAAAACTGAGATTAAGTTATAAGCGTCCAAGAGTATTAGGTCGGTGCTCAAAATAGAGTTAGAAACTTGAAAACTCGACCTTAGGTTCTTTTAGCTTAAGCTAAAACTTGATACAACTAACATTATTCAAACTCCATTTTTAAAAAGAAATTTCATTTTTTTTTTTTAGTTAAACCTAACTTGAAGTTGACTATCAAGTTGAATAGATGAAACTTAAGCTTTATTAATAGTTTATTGAACCCAAGTTTGAATTTGACTAAGCTATGACCGAATCAAGCATATATTGGATTTGTATCCAACTCAATTAGTTTACGAGCTAGTTTAATTCTTTTTCTTTTTCTTTTTTTTTTTTTGCTACTTAAACAATTTATAAATTCATTCAGTCAAAACCCGAGACTACTAGTGATGTGTCCTAGAACATATGGATTTTACGTCATATAAACATTTATTTTTCTTTATGATATGAATCATTTTATTTATTACATTAATATCGACTTTTTAACATAATAAAATGATTTCTTGAATATTTTGTTATTCTTTATATCATTAAAGTGCATACTTTAATAGTAAAATCATAAAGTTATGAAAGCACTATTATAAATTATTCATAGTTGCTCATTATATAGAACAATAAAGAATTAAGACTAGTATGTTAGCTGAATAATAATCATATTTTATTGATTATAGATATGAGAAATCAATTTAACACATAAATACATGCAACAGTATTACATGGATCAATTTGATAAGTACTACTCATTGTAGTGTTATTTTAGTCCTTTGACCTAATGACACCATAGATTCATACATATTAAGTTCCATATTTTGACTTAGTTTTTTTTATCATTTTTAACTAGATGATTATAAGATTGTTATTAGATATGGAATAAATTATGTAGAGGAATATGAGTATTTGTGAAGGAATTTGTCCCTCTCATTAATTTGAGAGAGATATCTTTTGAACCCTTTGAAGAGTAAAACTGAGAAAAATACATAATCATGCTCAAATAAATTGATAAGAAGTTATCAATATCATTTATTTAAGTTAATTGAACTCTAAATTCAAAAAACAAGTAATTAAACAATATAAGAGTGTCTTGATCCATACTGTCATGCCTGGTTTTTTACCTCTCGATTCTTTTTTAAATTAGATTTCTTTTAAACTGATCAGTATTAAACCCTTACTCATTCGATATTGATCCTTGACTAGGATTTAAAGAAAACGGATTAATTTGAAAACAAATTGGAATCACCACCCAAATGGAATCGGGAAAAACAGAGTTAAGTTATAACCAATTGGGTGAATTAGCTATAACTTAACTACTGGTCTATCAATAAAACTGATTTTAAAAAAAAAATTTTAAAATTGGAAATATGGATTCAAGGGTTAGAAATTTTAAACCCTTACGAGTACCACTAACTTTTCAAATTTAACGTTAATCTTAAAAATCACCTTTTTAATTTCATAAAACTCAATTGTTAATTACTCTAATTGGATAACTTAAGTAATTTAGGAAAAAGGAAAATTAGATTTTTTTTTTAATTTTATCATCACACTGTAGATACCTACGTTCCCGTTATTCGGGATCAAACATATGTAATTTTTTTTGTAAAACTTTAGTACGTTGGTATTGTTTTAATTTGAAAATGATTGAATTTATGTTTTATTCAATTTGATTTATTTAAGAAAATTATGAAAAAGGATGTCCTAGATTGGTTTTTATTTTTCTAAAAAGTCTTAACTTTAAAAGGAATTCAATTGTATATTTCTTTTATTTAGAAAACCTGATTTTTTTTAAGTGTTAAAAAAGCAATCTTTATTCCTTAACTTATTTACTTATTTATTTTTTCCTATTATTATTATTATTATTCTACTATAAAAAAATATATATCTTCTTTCTTTTTTTGTTGTTGTTCTTTTATTCCCTTTTTTTTCTTTTCTTTTTTTTTTCTTTCTTCCTTCTCTTTTTTTTTTAAATTTTTTACATTACAATGTACATAAATAAATAAATAAATAATTACAAAAATTACAAAAACCGAATGAACAAAGCAAAAGAAAACAAGAATAAGTTGGATGGAAAAAGAGCTAAACCATGGGGGGAATGCGTGAGTCGATCAAGTCGGTCGCAGATCTAGGTCGGGTTAGTTAGGGTGGTCAACTGGATTCAGGTCGGATCGAGTTCTTCTTCAACAACATTAGCAAGGCACAATATTGCTTGATTCGACTACCGAATCGAAGGGGAAAGAAGAGTTTTATGAGTTTTAGATTGGGGATATTAAGGATAGAACCAATGTTGTGGCTTGGGATAGCCGTTTGGTAGGTTTTCAAGGCGATGGTGGTCGATAGTCTTGGTTGTTGATCTACACGATAGCAATTGGAGGTAGAATTGGAGTGTAAGGTCAGGTTTGAGGGTATTGCGAGCTCAACCATAGGTTTAGTTCAGGTTGAAGAGGGAGGTGGTGGTTTCAATGGTGGATCGCGATGGCTAGGGTTTCAACCTAAGTAGTAGTTACGGAGTTTTAAGAGCACGGCGGTAGTGATAGAAGGTAATGAGGGAAAGCTAGGAGTGTGGAGGTTGCGGTCGTGGTGTTGATTTCATCTAAGAGCCACCACATCTAAGTTCCGAGCTAAAGAGAGAGAGGGTTATGGTTAGAGAGAGAAAGGATTTATGAGTGAATTTCATGATTATGTATGGTTTTCTGTGATTCGAATGTCCCTTAACACCCTTTTTATACATGAATTTAACCTAGAAATCTAGGAAAGTCAAAAATCAAAGTAAACAAAAATGTCCAAAAATTAAGTTTTTTTTTTTTTCAATTTTTAGAGCTCAATTTGAATGCTCATTTGACTGAATTCAAAAGTGTTTTTTGTACCAATTCACAGTAGGCTAAGTGTACTCTATGATTTCATCACTAATTTGATGAGATCATAAGGAAAAAGGAACCAAATTTGCCCACAAAGTGCACTACTCAAAAAAGAAACCGCAGTAAAAAAGTTAGGGAAAATGAAGGAAATCAAGGGAAAAAAGGGAGAAAGAAAAGAAAAATACTGACATGGCGCCGACGTGGAGCCACGTCAGCTGCATCGTTCAATCATACCTTGCCACATGTCATTATGTGACATGTGACAGTTGACATGGCACGCCACATCAGCACACATCCAATCCGATGTGACTACATGTCAAGACATGTAGTGCAATGAGATCCAGACATGTGATAGTTTTTTATATGATAAAAATAAAAAACTTTATATGCCTTCACTAAGATTCGAACCTCTAACCTCATGCCCAAACCCAATACTAAGTCTATATGCTTATATATTAGACTGTTAACCTATGCTTTATCCACATATGCAATTAAATTATACATATAGACCAAGTTAGCTTAGGTTTAGATTCAAATCTAAGCTTAAGCTCAAGCTCAAGCTCAAGCTCAAGCTTAAGCTCAAGCCCAACAATTCGACTTCTAAACTTATTTTAAAATTAAAAATATATCCTATTAAATTGTTATTTTTCAAATTCCTTAAAATTTTTTTTTATTTTTTGTGACTTTTCAATTTTTTTTCCTATATTTCTTATATTATGTTTCTTTTTAGATTTCCTATTTTTTGATATTTTTCCATTTTTTTTTTTGCTTTTTCTTATTTTTGTTTTGTTTTTTTTTATATTTTTCTAAAATTATTTTTTTTTGTTTTCTTTAATTTCCTTTTTTTCCCCCCCTAATTTAAGACCTATTAAGGAAATAAAATGAAAAAATAAAATAAAATAAATGGGGCAAAAATTGGGTATCTACTCACATCTTATGTTTAATCATTAGATATCGTATGACAAAAGGATTAGATAACTAACTGTTTAATAGTTAGAGTCGGATCATCGATCTTCACTTAATTTAGGTAGACATAGTATTTTGCTATAAACAACTTATGTGTTGTAGGTCTATAAAGCAGTTTGAGTCCTACTACTAGTATTAGGTAAACCTATAAGGTCGCACACAAAGAATAAACCAAATGGGCTATGGGTTTATTTGAAATAAACCAAGCAAGAACTATTGAAATATTTATTATTCTTTATAGTTTAAGAATGATAAATAATGACATTTATTATTTTTGGAGAAAAATAATAAATAAAAAAATAACGTATTTTATTATTTATTGTTAATATCTTTTAATATCTCACAATATCTAATATTATCTTCTAGAAGATATTGTCGCTATTCTATATATATTTAAAAGTAGCTCTTTATTAGGGTTATGTTAACACCTTATCGTCAACATTAGACTAGCAAAGAAAGTCTGCAGATCGAAATAAAGAGAGTTAAACATAGGATATTGCAAGTTGATTCTTACATGAATACAAATTTGTCCTAGAGTACTAGCACAAACTACAGCCTATTTCCAGCGCGTTCATTCATATGTGGATATTGGTAGAAGGTATTCATGATTTGCAACACCCGTTGATCCGCCTAACTATGAATTTCAAAAAGTATCATATAAGGTAAAATTCACAGTTTTTTTTTTTTTTCAGTTTAATTGAAACTCTTAGATCTTAGGATCTTTAGGGATAATAAAATTTTAAAATTCTACTACGCAAATGCATAATTCAAATTCCTAAAACTCTATAAAAACTTAGGCAAAAGTACATCCTACAAATATGAAGAACTAGCAATTAACAGATCTAGAAGAAGGGATGGGGGCTTACGAACCTAATCGATAGGACACAACCGCTTTCTAACAAGAATTGCTAACCAATCAAGAACTTTATTAGTATCCTCTCTTTATAAATGAAAATGCTATAAAGTAGTACTTATGAGTTAAAGATCTAATCTAGGACACTATGGGATACGATTGTTAAGAGACTTCCACTGTTTAAGAAGTAATACTATGATACATAGTGTAAGCCTTTAAAATCGTATTTAAGATAATCGTACCTATATTTAAGGTTTTCAGAAAAATTTTATTCGATTGAGACGAAATTTTATAGTTAGGTTAAAAAAGTTAGTTAAAGTGATCTAGTGAAGTTAGATTTTAAAAATAATGATCGAAACCTTAATTTTAGTCCTAAAAGTATAATTATTTAATATAATATAAAACTCGTCGAAACTCTTAAAACTGAACCTAAAATACGATGAGTCACTAGAGGTAAATTATTTAAGATATAAGCATAAATAATATTGCATAATATACTATATGAATATATATATATTTATGAATATACCCGGTGTATACTCATAAATATACTTATAAATTAACTCGAAAACCTAAAAATAGATAAAATAAGTGATAAACTTGCAAAACTAAAGAAAAAATATACCCTAAAAATAAATAACATGAGAAAAATATAATTACATGACTATGATTACAAATTATATGTACCAAGTATATAAGATATACATACATATATTAGATATGCACGCGTATATTATCAAATTTATTAAATGTTAATATAATATATAAAATATTAATAATCAACTTAAAAATCATCAAAACCTATCAAAATCAATTGGGGAATTCTAGAAATCAACTGTAGTAGCCTCTAAACAACTAAAGTAATGAATCAAAAGTAAATTCAAGATCAAAGAGCTACCTCATGCTTGGAAATGGGGAAAAAATGAAAGAAAAAAAAAAGAAAAAAAAGAGGAAAAATCTTGGTCAACCCAAATCAATTAAATAGGATTCCAGGACTTCCATTTACACAATTAAGAACCCAAATCACTCAAAGAAAAATTCATGAGAAATTTTAGGAAATTAAGAAAAAAATTACAAAAATAGAGTAATAAACGCCTTAGCTTGGTTCCCCAACCCCCTAGTGATTTGCTATTGAACCCCTCTAACCACTAGCATCCCACCCTGCATCTAGTACTTCTAACGTGCCTTCACTAGCCATTGACTACAGGAGTTTCAACAAATAGTGAGTTCTTATTTCTGCCAATTTTTGTTTTATTTTCTAAAAATAGTAAATTGATGAGGAAAATTTTGAAAAAATTTATTCCTAGGTTGTTTTTAGGATGCTTTCATGTTGTAGTTTCATTTTTGTAAAATTATGAGTATATTATATACTTGCTTAACAAATATATTATTCATCTAAATCTTCAAATTAAAAATAAATATATTAGATGATGGTGTTTTAAACTAAATTTTTTTTTTACAATATCTATTACATCTAGTTTAATTCTATGTAGCCCAATTTTGATTTCATATATATGTAGTATTAATTGTATTTTTTATCTTAAAAATGGCCAAAATAGGGAAATTTTTGAAATAAATTAATTTTTATAGAAATAATTAATGAAATTGATATCTGATTAATTCTAAGCACTTGTGATGATATTTGGATAGCTTGGAATTAATTTTATATAAAAATCATATTATTTGCTTAATTGATCGTAATTTAGAGGTAAAAACGTAATTTTACATATGTAGGCAATAAACCCGATAACATGAAAAAAATTATTGATTGAATTCCCCATATTTTGCTAAGTCTATAGAAATTTTTTTTGGAATTAATTGGTAATCCTAACTATTTATTATAAATTTTCCTATTAAAATGGTTTAAATTACTAACCAGAATATGTTCTTAGCTATACTAGACTACAATATAATAAATATTTGATTAAACCCTACATATGTCTATGTTGATCAAGTTTGGTTAGAATGGATTTTCATCATTTTTTTTATATTATATGACCTAGGCTTTGATATACGTATACTAAGGTTAGATACTTCATATTTTACTAAGCTATGCTAGGAAATTATATAGAATATACTCTATTTATACAATATGGAAATAATATGTTAGTACATATTATATGGACTTATATGTATAGTAGAATTAGAAATACCTTTTAGAATTTATCTCTTAAGATGGGACTCGCATTATGTATCATCAAGTTCATACAAACTTGATGATACCACTTTTACCAAAATTACATAATTTTAGATAATAAAATAAGTATTTCCAAAATATTATAAAAAATTACGTACTACGATGACTTTATCATAATTGAAACGTAACTTAACTAATTAAAAATACATTTAGATACGATCGAAACAATATATTATAAATGATAGTGTAATCATGTATATCGTTAAGGTTCGCTAATTTAATAAAACTTATATAATAAAGCCATAATAATAAAGTACATATCTAAATATAATTATATTCCATCATATAAGAATAATATACAAATATATATATTTATGTATATAACTTCATGATAATACAAAGAGTCGATAAAACCCCAATGTTTTCATAAATCTTACGAAAATTAAATTCGGGTTTATATATATATATATATAAGATCTCCTAATTAGCAGAACATCAACAGTACAAACTTACCAAAGAAAGCATCAATACAAGTAAGTTAAGATTGTGGTTTTACTACTTTTTAAGATACTATATCAAAGTATGTGGAGGTTTAAGAATACTTTTGTTTGTGGTTATAAATTAGTTGTTTATGTGCATGCTATGTGTGTGATTGGTAATTTGTTTTGTAATAAGAGCTGAACTCCTTGGCGTGATGTTCTGCATGATTTCATAGTATCGTATTGTATGATTTTGTTTGGCTACCCTTAAATAGAACAAATAGTGATATGATTGCTAATGTAACTATACATGCATAACAACCCATTAAGGGGACAATTAGGTGCATCAAACCCAATACCGACTCCTTTCAATGAAGTAGTTGAAATGGTTCTTTGCCTATCCTTGGTTAAACTAAGTAACAGGCAAGGAGATCATAGTAAGAATAGGGGTCGTGAGTTAAAGGTGGTCTCAGGATGAGCGTGTTCTCAATTGCACAAGTTTGGTTTAGTCTAATTTCAGTCGCAACAAACTCCTCGATCGAGGCTAGAGCGGATGTAATTTCTCTAACCTCACAATAAATCGGATAACATTATATGATGTTGCAAATGTTTGATTGCATCGCATCTTATTATAGTTAATAACCTTGTTTGTGTTTATATGATACTATTTTATGCATCTTATTATAATTAATAACCTTATTTATGTTTGTATAGTACTTTTCTATCTCCATCTTACTTACTGAGCTAGTTGTACTCACATTCCTATAAACTCTTTTATAAGTGATAAGTAAGAGCTCAGGATGTATAGATATAACCACCTATAGGTTAGTACACGGTTGGCTGAAAAAGTGAGGAAAAGAGAATCCACTAAATCTAAACTTTTAACTTTCCTCTTTGTTATGAGGAAACTAACTGGAAATCCCTAGAATGCCCATTAGTCTCCTATTTTGTTGTAAATAGACTCCAAGACTTATGACTTTTGTAAACTCTTAATGTAAACTATAACTTTATATATGAAAATGCTTTTATAAGTACTATTATATTATTAGAAAATAGGTTGTCTTAAACAGGTATTTTGAAAAACTATACCATAAGTTTTATTATTAATAGGTATCAAACTGGATAAGTTGTGTATACCTTGTGTAGACTATATCTACAATAGCAGTTGTGAGATTAGCTTCTATCTTAGGTTAATTTACATGACAAGACTGTTATGACGTCTCCTATTTAATGCATGACAACTCTAAGTTGGTATTAAAGCATGGTTTTAAAAGAACTAAGCTTTAAAGCATCTAATTAAAATAAATTAGATATTAGGCTCATTGAGAGTACGATTAATAGGGACATAAAAGACTTAGATTTATAGATTATATATATAAGCTATATATATAAAAGAATTACAAAGTAATAAATGTTGATATTATATTACGTGAACTAACTTCTAACTTGATTGATTTCATATCCATAGGAATTGTCTCATATATGCATGGTTTCATTTTGAATGAGAAGGTGATGAAACACCTATCCAATATAAGATTCGAAGGCAAAAGTTATTACTAGATATGGCTAGCTAGAGGGTATTTTATACCATCGATAAGATTATTGATAATTGTAAGCATGGAATGTCCTTTAGTATGCAAGATAACTAGAAGTTAATGATGCATGAAATTGGACTTGCATATAATGAGTATATTCCACTAGTTGCTTTTGAGAAGAAATATTTGCAAGATAAGGGGATTTTGTCTACAATATTCTTGTGTTATATTTGCTTACTATTGTAGAAGTGGGTAAGAATTATCCTACGGCTTTAATCAGGTACCTTTAGGTGTTCCACATATTCCTAGAAATTATCTTCGTAGTGTGATTGATTAGCTTCCTAAATTTCCATAGTTAAGAATATGGGTATAGAAGTACCATTACAGTCTTAAGAACCCGAACCCCCTATGCTGTCACATGAGAATCCACCTTAAAATGCTTAGCCAAATGTAAGGTTTGATGATGAGGATCCTAAAGAGGATTCGAAAGAGGAATTTGAAGTTAAAGCTAAAGCATACAGGGGATAATGGGAGTGAAGTGTAGGAAGTGATTATAATACCTAACACTCCTAAAGTAGTGGCAATAAGTTTAGATTCTAAAAAAGACAAAGAAGATTATTGGTTACCCATAGAAGATGTGGTAGCTTTGGAAGGCTCGAGTAACTGAAGGAGTTAGTAGTTAGTAGTTAGTAACTAGTAGCATGACATGTTTAGGACTTTTAATATCACTTAACCTAATTGTTTTAATGTACCTAAGTTCCCTATTAACTTTTGTTGCATTTTGACTTTTTGAATGTAACTTTTATACTTTTGATACTTTGGTTACTAAGAATGTAAATGATGTGAATTGACTTTTATATAGATGTGTAGACACCTAATTTTTGCCCCTTTTATTTGTTTTTTATTTTATTTTATTTATTTCATTTTTTTTCTTTCTTTTATCAATAGGCCCTAAATTAGAAAAATTCAAAAAATAGGGAATTAAAAGAAAACCCAAAAAATTAAGAAATTTAGAAAAAAATAAGGATCATAGAAAAATAAAAAAAATAAGAAAATAAGAAAAAGCACAAAAAATAAGAAATTTCAGAAAGAGACCCTAAAAAAGATAAAAAAATTAGAAATTTGAAAAATTACAAAAAGTAGAAAAATTCAATTCAATTAAAAGATTTTAGAAAATAACATGTTTTTAGGATAGATTTTAATTTTGGTTTAGAAGTTGAGCCGTTGAACTTGGGCCTTGATTTAAATTTAACTTAGGCTGACCGAGTCCATATGTATAATTTGATTACACATATGGACAAGACACAAAGCATAAGCCAATGGCCTAATGATTAAGCATATGGACATAACATTAGCATTAAGTATAAGGTCTTGGGTTCGAAATTTAGCAAAGACAGGGAGGCCATTTTCTTATTTTTTATTTTCAATCACATCAAGGACTGGCATGTGTCAGAATCTTATTGCACCACATGTCTTAATACATGGCACTTGAGATTTGATGGCCTACTAACGTGGCGCTACGTGGCATCAACATTGCATGTCATGTCAACTACCACGTGTCACGAATGACAAGCGGCACGTCAAGGTTGAACGGCAGTTCAGGGTTGGACGGTACGGTTGACGTAGTGCTACGTTAGCGCCACGTCAACCCCTTTTTCCCTCCCTTTCCTTCCTTTTCCCTTCGTTTTCCTCTCTTTCCCTTACTTTCCCCAGATTTTCTCCCCCTTTCTCAACTCAAGAACACCCGACCCCTTCACTTCAGCTCCAATTTTCGCACAAATTCTGCACACACTCACGCAGTTTCTTGCGTTAATCCTATTGAGCACATAGCCTACTATGAATCGGAACCATTAACTTGTCCAAATTTGGTGAAAAGCAAAGTCAAGTCGAACTCTTAAGTTGGGAAAAAAACTAAAATCTTGACATTTACATTCAAAATCCGATCCGAGCTTCTATGTTTTTCGGGAACAATTCGAGTATGAAACGGTGTTAAGGGAGCTTACACGATCACACACAGCCACTCATGAGCAGTTGAATCACTCGGCACAACCCCTCTCTCCCCGCAATTACTTTCTCTCTCTAACCCACTCTCTCTCTCTTCGATTCTCTCTCTTCACTCCAACTTGAGCTGAACCATTACTCTAGGAAGATTACTCGCAGCTTAAGCTCCTCAACCCAACTGCTCTCGACCCCTGTCGTAACCCCTAGCAACTCCACCAAGTTAGCCACCGCCAAACCTTGATCGCCGCCCCTCTCTCTCCTCGAACCACTACCTTCAGCGTCCTTCGACCTAAACTAACATTACAGCCACTCTCCACGTACCCTTAAATCCCCAAGCCAACACTCCATTCGCACCCGGTTGCCACTATGTTAGAGGAGCGAACGTCATCGCCGATCGCCACTTCCAAAACCCACCAAACACGGTGGCATAAAAAAGGCACCCCTAGATCCAATCGAATACACATAAAAACCAACTTCCTTGCTCGATTTAGTGGCTAAATTGCCCCGAACCAACCTCAACAGCTGCTGGTTCTTCTCCTTCAATCAGCGACCCGAATCCATTGGAGCCCGCGGATCCAGTTGATCAACCCACAATTCGACCTAATGCCCCAATCTGACCCGCGCATCCTCTTTCTGGTTCAAACCCTTTTTTTTGTTTTTTTTTTTGTTTATTTTGTTTATTGTTGATTTTTTTTCTCTCTTTTTTTTTATTTACCTCTAAGTGTAAATGTAAAAGAGAAAAAAAAAGGGAAAAAGAAAAAAAAAGTTTATTTTATTTTAATAAAAAAGATAAAATATAATAAATAAACTAAGTGATAAAAATAAATAAAAATAAGATTAATCATTTAGAAAAATTGATTTTCTAAAAGTAAATGAAAATAAATAGACCTCTTTCCAAATTAAGATTATTTTAGAGTTTCCAAAAAACTGATTAAGACGTTTTAGAAATTTTCTTAAATAAATCAAAATTGAGTAAAATGTAAACTCGATTGTTTTTAAATTAAGACAGAACCAATCTACTAAATTTTTTATAAAAGAATTATGTACGTCTAATTCCGAATAGCAGGTATGTAGATACTTACGAGGCGACAATAAAAATGAAAAAACCTAATTTTCCTTTTTCTTTAGTTTAGATTAATTGTTTAATTAGAATAGTTAAATTGAGTTCCATCTCATCAAATTAAAAGGTGATTTTTAAATATTAAAGTTAATTTTGGAAAGTCAATGATACCCATAAGGGTTTAAAAGTCCTAATCCCCGAATCCAGATTCTCTGGTTTTCAAAAAACCATATTTATAAATTAATTTTTTAATCAATAGACGGGTAGCTAAGATATAACCAATCCACCCAATTAATTACAACTTAACCCCTTTTCCTGACTTCGGTTGGGTGGCGACTCCAACCCCTTTTTTAATTTAAAAAATAACTTTCTTTAAACCTTAGTCGAGGGTTAGTACTAGATGGGTAAGGGTTTAGTACTGATTGGCTTAGAGAAGACCCAATTTTATAAAAAAACCGAGAGGGTGAAAAACTAGGCTCGACAAGATGTAATAAAATGTAAATAGGTAATCAAATATGTAATCTTGTGTTTGTAGGTAAAGTTTGTATAATCCTTTAGATGCAAAGTTCCACTTATCAAATGTAATAATATAAAGTGAATATAATTATGAACGAGTGAAGCATATCTTTATTTCCCAATATTTGTATGAGATATAATCATGAGAAGTGACTATATGGAATCAAGTGAAATGATGATATAAAGTTACAAGTGAAGTCTATATATGATATACAGGTGCATTTGATCACTTTATGGAATGTGTAACAAGTGATATATAAATATTATTACTCTATGCACAGGGATGAAATATTACAGGTCTTGTATTGATAGAAATCCTTGTTGAGGAATCTATTCTTGTATATGTGAATATGAGTTACTTAGATCCTATACTAACTTCTCGTACATATATTGTAAGTGTAAGGTTGTTAGTTAGTTATCGTAAATATAAATATGGCAAAAGAGGCAAATAAAAATGGAAATGGCTAACTTAAAAAAGTAGTAGCACCTCTTAATTCTCCTAATTTACCAAAACCACCTAGAAATGATGTACCACCACCGCTTCTAAACATGATGGACCCAGCTCAGTTTGGATAGTGTTAGCTAATATAAATATTATAATTCAACAACAAGAAGCTTTAATTCAACATTTGATCACAGGTGAAAATATTGTGAACCTAAGGCCACTAAAGGCTGAACCTAGAGGAATTTGACCTCAAGAGACAAGTCAACTTCCCGAGTTCATGAAGGCTAACTGTTATTTTGAAGGTGAAATGGGTAAGCCTACCTTGGCTAATGATTGGTTAGCATAGATTGAGCGCAATTTTGAGGCATTTAAAATTCTAGATAATCAAAAGATCTCTTGAGGTACTTTCTTGCTAAAGATGGGAGCTTGAGTTTGGAAGGACTCAAAAGCACGATCGATCACTGGCCCCATTACATGACAAATATTTCGAAAGGCATTTAAGAAAGAATATTTCCTTATAAGTGTGCAAAATTAGATGACTTGACAGTTGATGGAGATAAAGAAGGACACTATAAGTGTGGCTCAATACAAGAATGAATTTAATAGGTTATTGTAATATGTGCTGTGTCATGTAGAGATAATCATGAGCTAAAAAAGTATCTTTTTCTTAACTAGTTTGACTTAACAATGTGAGGTAAATTGATGGATTATGGATTCACCACTTATCATGAAATTCTAGACAAGGTGCGCCAACTAAAGAATAATCGACTGACCATGCAAAATGAGTAGAGTAAGAAACCGAGAAGAGTTAGTGGGTACAGACCTATCTTTAAGAGGACATTCTCAGGAGCAATTAATAGCTCGGGCTAAAAGGGAAAAAAATTGGTAGCTATGGCTAGTTGTAGATACCTCATTTTTATCATTTTATTTTAGTATTTTTATTGAGCTAGAAAGAAAAAAATAATAACAATAATTAAAATAAAATAAAATTGAAAAAAATAAAAATCAAGTGTCATATTAAGTCAAGTCAAGTCGTTTAAGGTCGAGTTAGATAATGGTGTAGGTTCAAGATCGTGTTTCATTGAAATATTTTAATCCAGTCCGATATAAAATAAATTTTTATCTAATTTATATTGGGCTAGAATAGACTTAGGATTTATTAAGCAGGTTATTAGGCTAAATCAAGTTAGACTGAGTCATGCCCGAAAAATAGAAAACCCAAATTAAAATAAGGTTTTTTAGAAGCTAGGTCGAATCTTCAAAGAATTTAAATCATATCTTCCATATTTGAGTTTAATATTGTATTTTTCCATATGAAAGATTCAATTGTGGGTATTATAAATTGGAATTCGGTGGTGAACTTGAGAACATCTTTTACACAACCTAACATCCAATCTCTACTATACTTCCCTAAACAATCTACAAGCCTCACCAATACACTATCTCATACTCATAAATACAATAACACACACTGTAAGCAACACGTCCCCTAACACGTAACACACATAGTACCTGCACGCCATACATTGACACCCAACACACACAATGCCTCCACGCATACTGACACGACTTACGCCACTCACTAACATACACTCCAACACAAACAACACTCCACACACACTGACTTAAACACTCCTTCACCATATACCAACATTGACTGACACAGCATGACACAGCATGACACAAACATATGCACATTAGCTTGATAACACACCGACACAAACATATAACAACACACTGACACAAACACAAACACGCTAATACGCACTCACATCCCTACATAGAGCCTACTCATGCACGATTAAGCACAACACATACCTACGCCTAGAGTCAACACACCCTTGAGCACGCTTGTGACCAAGTAAGGTTAGCAATCATCTACCCCTCGATTACACCGGTGACCAAGTGAAGACAGCAATCATCTACTCCTCAATCACGCTCATGACCAAGTGAAGACAGCAACCATCCACCTCTCAATCATGCCCGTGATCAATCAAAGGTAGCAATCATTTACCCTCTTATCACGTTCGTAATCATTTGAAAGCAATGTTCTTCCACTCTTCAATTGCGTGCAACTCGGCCCATTTAGGTAATAAAACATTATTATTTCATTATTTAATTACGTATTTCGTTTAATTAGTTAATTTAGTTATTTTACTAATTTGTTTTTTTTAGTGCAGGTTTTTTTTTTATTATTTATTGTCATATCGTTTATTATATTTTAAGATTTTTTTTATAAATTGCATTTTTTAGTAAAATTGCATTTTTTAAAAAAAAAATCTCATATACTTCCTCCGAAATCTATATCTTCAAAGAAGGTATGTATCTAGATACATATCTTAGCGTATTTGGTATATAAAATTTAGAAAAGACATTTTTTAATACGTAGTGATTTTTTTATAAAAAAATAAAAAAATCTTAATCAAGTTTTTTTTTTTTAAAAAAAAGATTTAGTTAGTTAGGATTTTCTTAAAATCATGAAATTAGATCTTTTAGGTTTTTTTAAAAATAATAAATGGTTAAATAAATATAAATCTAGCTTGATTTAAAAAAAAATTCACCCATTAAATATTTTATAAAAAAAAATTATGTTAGTTTAATCTCGACTAATGTGTACATAGACACCTTTGGGGCAATTGCATAAAAAATAAAAAAAATCCCTTTCTCTTGAAAAATTCATTTTAGTTATATTTTGCATATTTTTATATATCTTAGTTTTTTTAGAAAAAATTATAAAAATAAAGGCTATTAATTTTTTTTTTACATGGTAACTTAGTCTTAATAGATTAGCCTCTGAACTTAGTTTTTCTAGGTTTTTTTTTTTCTAAATTTTTTTTTAGAAAATCTATGGATTAATGGTCAAATTAGGGTTTTTCCACCCAAAAACCCTAATTTTATTTTTTACTAGTTGAATTGGTTGACGACTCCAATTTAAAAAAATTTTTTTTTTTTCAGAACATTTTTTTAAGAAAAATGTTTCCTTAATTTAATGTTAAGTAATTTATATTAAGCAGGTTAGGCTTAATATAAGTTAAATTAAGAAAAACCAAAATAGGGATCGACAGAATTAACGACTCCACTAGGGAAGGATAGTAGGCTAACCATGTAAAAATTTAAAATTAATTGATAGGCTTTTTATATTATTTTTTTTATTGTATTATAGTTGTGCTAACTAGTTTTTAGTGATATAGGCCTTAAGAAAAAAACTAGCCCAATGGGCCTGTATTGGAGATTTAAGGGGGGTTAGGGGGGTTTGGTTATTTTAATAACTATTTGCATACTTAGATGCGGTCGGACCTAGACCACTTTAAGAACTTAGGACAGGCCATCATTGTGTAACCCTCAAGTCGCTAGGGTTTTTACGCCAATTTGGCAATGATAGGCGAGCTCACTTAGCTTCAATGTAGCTCACTAGATTTTTCCTCAGAAAGCCTTAAAGCTATAAAGCCTAAGAACCATAGACTTTATCCTCTTACATCATTTTTTTGAAATAGGGGTAGTCATTTTTAAATTAGAAGAAATGCTTGATTAATCCGCGATCGATTCAGTGTTCTTTTTCAAAAAAGGACAAATTAAAAAAAATCAGTAACCCTTATAGATAAGTATTTATGAGCTTCATTTCTTCTTAAATCATATTTTGAATATAATTATATATAAGGGTACTCTCCAACCGTGGGTTCATAATATTTCTTATAATTTATTAATTACTAGCCCCTATTGCATTATATGCGTGTATAGCATACTATATTTTTTTATTTGATTTTATTTTTGCTAATGTTTGTTTCTATTTAATCATTGTTATTCCCTGTATTATATGTGTTTTGTTTTTACATAATCCCTTAGTGAGTAAAAGGTTGCATAATTTTAAAAAAAATTTGAAAAAAAAATTGAAGTTGCAAATTTATTAATATCATCTACAACTTTTTGAAAATTTATTAGTTTCATTGTAAATAATTGCATCATTTCATATTTTATGTAATTTAGATATGGAAAGTTAGGATAGTGTCGGTCTCGAGCTCGTTCATGAGGTCCAACTGGATAAGTACTCCTTCCTTGAGGCTATACTAAAAGATTGGTTAAATCAGCTTTCCCCCCACCAAGCAAGAGCACATTCACAAGAAGATTGGGCCAGTCATATCCCTCATGTGGGTTTAGCTCTACTTGCTTCTAATTCAAGCTCTTATCCAATATTGGGATCCAAAATCTACAATTTTCATGTTTGGCCTACATGTGTTAACGCCCACTTTAGAAGAATATTTGTAATTACTTAGTATTCCACCTATCGAAGCAAGCATAACAGTCCCAAATCTTAGTGTCCAGCCTAAGAAAGCCTTCATGACTTTACTAGTAGTCAAAAAGGCAACCCTAGCACCGTTCTTATCTTCAAAGGGTAAGAATTGTCTCAGCAACTTAAGACTAGTAGAATGGTTTTCAAGCCTAAACGCTTATCAAAATTATTGTCAGATCTTTTTGTAGAGGATATGAATCATAAGCCGAAAAGAGGGTAAATGCCTTTATCACAACAGTATTTAGGACAGTACTATTTCTCATCAGATACTGTTAAGTCTATTATAGGGTAGAGCAATTCAGGCATTATTGCTAGTAACTCAATTCTTAACTAATAAATCCTATATACCGGTATTATTGGCAGAGCAATTTAGGACTCTTGCTCACTTAAGGAAGCAGGGGCATGGTTACTTCATGGCTAACCTTATAGTCCTTACTGTATAGTTTCTCAGTCACAGACAGGGGTATGGAGGGAATCTTCTTAGAGCATCTCTGACTAAAAATGTGAATCTAATAGATGACTTTACTCATCTTCTTAAGGTACCAGAAGAAGCTTAGTTTAAAGGATGGATATCAATCATAAGCAAGATACAGCCGATGGATTTTATGTGGATAGTTAAGTAGAGCAACTGCACTCGAGTCATCCTACGGTGCATTGATTATGTAGGGGTCCCTTTCATCGACATTACGAGTTGTATAAGGTATTTCCCAACTTGTGTCATTAGACAGCTAGGTCCCCTTCAAGAGATAACATACAGAGATTCCTTAGAAGATGTCACATTGAATTATCAAGATCCTTGTTTACCCATCGCTACTTTGATTCAATGACTAGTAGAACTTATGAATCTGTGAAAATGGAGGGAAGTTGAGAAGGTAGTCAATGTAGGAACATTGAGGGGTAAAGTGAGAGAATATCGAGCCACCAAGTAGTTCATCTATGATTAGTTGGAGAAGACTGGAAAGATACGGTATGAAGCTCCAAACGTATTCAGACATGAGCCAGAGCTAAAATATCTTTCACCTACTAAGCAAGCCTATTGAGACATCATACAAGCCAGAGTTGAAGCTCAGTTCCAAGAATGCAAAAGAATCATTGAAGAATTAAAGATGGAGAATGGGAAATTGATGGAAGAAAACCAATTCTTGAGGAGTAAGATTCAAGAAAGAGATGTTACAATTCGAAAACTGATGAGAGAAGTCGATGAAGCCCATTCTAGCTAGATCCATCGGCTCTTATAGATATAGGATTTGATTTTTTTTTTCTTTTTTTAAGAAAGTTTAGTAAGGAGTTTATTTCTTTTCCTTTTAGTCCATGTATAGATTAAATTTTGCGATTATTAATAAATTTGTAGCTTCATTAAATGAAAACCTTTATTGATTGCGCAGTCTTTTGCTTATTTTTTTCTTGATAATTACCTTTTAAATAACAAGATGAATCAAAAACAAAAAAAAAAAGGCAAATAAGCAATAAAAAGAATGAAAAAAAAAAAGTGAAAAACAACAAAAAATTTTAGTTCATAATGGTATCTAAACCTTGGGTTTTCATTTAGGATTTTAAAAATAGTGCCTAAGCGAGCAGACTCAATTAAAAGCTCGATATTCACTCATTCCAAAGAAAGAATGTCAACTCATGGTAGTGGAAATGTCTGTCAAACTGCGCTCAACCCAAGGGTTGCAATCTTGGAAGAAAACATGAACAAGATGGTTGAACAAATCCAGGCTCTCACTCAAGCTATTAGAATTCTCAATGATAGGCAAGCATCTTAAGCTAACTCAAATTGGAATGTAGAAGTGACCCCTCCCCTTGAATTGGAAGATGTAGAATCAGTCCCCAATGCAGAGACATAGAGGAAGGAGATCAAGGAAAAACACCGAGAAATGGAAAGGAAGTTTATGTAGAAGTTAACCGAGAAGAAGAAAACCCTAGAAATGGTTAATAGGCTTGAACAGATGGGAATGATCAACTTGTCAACATATGAAGATGATGATTTTCCAGATAAGTTTAAAATTTCGAAATTCGAGAAATACAATGGGACCGGTTACCTAAAGCTCCACATTGGGCTATACATCAGAAAGATGGAAAAATACACGAAGTATGATAAAGTGATGGTCCAAACCTTTCAAGATAGCTTGACCGGGCCCACCTTAACTTGGTATACCCAACTGGACTTAAACGAGATCGATACATGGGATAAGTTAGCTCGAGCTTTCTACAACCATTATAAGTTCAACATCAAGGTAGCTCCATCTATGTAAGATTTGAATAATCTGCGAAAGAAGGCCAACAAAAGCTTTAAGGAGTACGCTCAAAGGTAGAGGGGCATGACAACTAGGGTAACTCCACCTTAATAGAAAAGGATCTGACCTTTGCCTTTAATAACACTCTTGGAAGCCCATACTAGCAACATCTAATAGGACACCCTGCCTCTAACATCGTAAAGATTGTAGCCTCAAGGTGCTAATTTAAGGAAGTTATTGCTACTGTAAGACTTCCTAATCCTAAAGTAGCTAAGAAGAAAACACTTCCCACAAGATTTTCCAACAAGGCCAAAGAAGCTACTATAAGCATTGTCAATATCAGCAATCTTATTAGACCTACAACCCCAGTAGTTATGTCAAGAGGATCTAATTCCCGATCGAATCTGAGTTAGATTAACGCTTACAAATGAGACAGTTTACTCATATCCCCAATTCCTCTGAGCTAAGTTCTTGCACGACTAAGGAAGAAGAATCTCTTAACGTTTGAAATATCGAAGGAATCTCTTAACGTTTGAAATATTAAAGGAGGGACAAAGACCGAGAGACTACAACCCAGAGCTCCATTGTGATTATCATTTGGGGTAAGTGAGGCATTCTATGGACTAATGCTAGAGACTCAGACATAAGATTCAAGATCTTATTGATGCTAAGTTAGTTCAATTAGATTTCATTCAAACTCCTGCTCCCAATGTAGGTAACAATCATCTATCAAATCATGGATGCTAAATCAACATGATCATCGCTAAAGTGACTGAACTAGAAATTGACCTAGATGGTCTCCCCATCACTATTGAAGAGGTAGCTTAGAATCTGAGGCAGGTCGAACACTTGCAAAATATGAATCTTAAAGATAGAACCCAGACTAAACCGACAATATATCAATTGCTGAAGGATGGGAAGATAAAGAATGCTAACATTATGGCTATGATAGTTCCAAAACTATGAAAGAGATGTACTTAGAAGGAGCTTAGAGAAAGGTATGAAGCTGGAGATCTAACGGTCGATACCTTGGGAGAGTCATCATGAAAGTTTGAGTATTTGGTCGATTACGCTGGTTCACCCGCTATACATGCCAATGAACCACCCACTGGATGGGGTTCCAAAATTGAGGAAGAAGAAAAACTTATTACAAAAGCCAAGAAGACAGCCAAGATGGTTGGAATGATTAGAGGTAGGTCTAAACCTTTGGTTTTTGAGTTCTTTAGGAAGAATGAGAAGGTTGAAGAATTGGGTAAGCCTAAGAAAATAGTTTTTAATGTCCCAATAGCTTTAGAGAATTACAAAGCAACCCCTCTAGATAAACAAATGTTAAATTAGACAACCAAGTCTTCATCACCTATGGTTGATGGGCTTATGCGCTCAGAAAAATTCTATGACCAAAGCGAAGAGACTAAGAGATAGACTACTGTAGAAGAAGCTTCACGAAAGATCTTTAAAGATATGAATGTAAAAGATCATAATGTTGCCAAGAAGATAGTGAAAGCCAGTGAGTACAAGATTATGGTTTAGTTAGCTAAGGTACCTACTTAGATTTCCCTAACGGGCTTACCATTGTCATTAGATACTCACTGAGAAGCTTTAATTAGAATTTTGAAAGATTTCAAAGTACTTAAAGGGATTTCCATTGACAAGCTAGGGTTGGTGGTTAAATAAATATTTGCAATAGATCGGATTTTATTCTCATCGAATGAGCTAGGCAAAGAAGCAGATCGGTACACTAAGCCCCTTTTTATAGTGGTCAAGTGTGCAGGGAAAGTGGTCGTTCAAGTACTGATTGATAATGGGTCTTCATTGAATGTATGTTTACTGGTGACACTAAATTCGCTAGGAGTAGATTCAATTGAGATAAAGCCTAGCTCGATTTTAGTAAGGGCTTTTAACCGATTAAAGAGGGAGATTCTTGGAAAAATTGGGCTGCAAGTCGAGATCGGTCCACAGATGTTCACTTTTCCGTTTCAAGTCCTAGATATACCTCAAACTTTCAATCTTTTATTGGAGAGGTAGTGGATTCACTCAGTAAGGGCAATTCCATCTAGTATACATCAGAAAGTGAAATTCATAATTGATGGGCAATTGGTCACTATTCTTGGGGAGCAAGACTATAAGATTTACAAAGAGACAGCTATTCCATATATCGAGAGTAAAGAATTAGAGGAACCAGGATTGCAGATTTTTTATGAGGTTAGCATGATTGAAGTGTCAAGACAAGGGACACGGGGTTGTTCAGAATAGCCTAAGCAATAGATTGGAATGTTCGGGTTCGAATATAAGCCTTCTAAAGAAGAAATCCAAGAAATAAAGGCCAAAACTAAAGGGAACAGAGGAGATCAACCGTACCATGCTCATATGGATTTTCCAAACCTCCGTCAAACATTCCCAATACCAATTTGTGTTCAAGAACCTGAAGTAGCTAGTTTATCTAAGGCTTAAGCTCAACAATGCAGCATTCATCTAAACGAGAAGAAAAATATTAGCGTCCTAGTTTCCTTATGCAATTGGTTTTCCGTTCCCGTTAATAGGTCTCTTTAGAAAAGCAATATTAGATCAATTAGGAGCATTCGATTCAATAATTAGTCTGATTAGTTAAGCCTTTTCTTTTAGACAATTTAAATCCATTCAATAAAATTACTTCCTTTCTTTCTATCAATTCTTCTTTGTTATTTATTCGTTATCCTTTTACTCTTTCCTTCACTCTTCAGATCTAATAAAAACAATGAAAATAATGGATATCTCGCGCCTATAAACAATGAAAGTACCAATATCACCTTCGGCCCTATTGGGTCAGATGTCGAAGTTGATATTGAGACTCCAAACAAAATATAAGAGAGTTGGGGTCAATTTGAATAGGGTAAGGTGATTATTGATGAACTAATAGTTGTGATTAATTTAAGGACAAAAGAGAATCCGTGAAATTTGAAAATTGGCAGTAATTTAGCAGATGATTAGAAACAAGAGTTGTCATGATTATTATCAGAATACTTAGACATATTTGCCTGCTCCTATGAGGACATGCCCGATTTGAATTTATCCATTAGAATCCACAAGTTACCGACAAAAAAAGATATTAAACCGAAAAGGTAAAAGCTTAGGCGGTTTAGACCAGATATATTCCTTAAAATAAAAGAAGAAGTGAAGAAATTACTAGAAGTCATGTTCATAGAAGCGTCGAATTACTTCGAATGGGTAGCCAATGTGATACCAATGCTAAAGAAAAATGGGAAAGTTAAGGTATGTATGGGCTTCCTGATTTAAACTAAGCAATACCTAAGGATTACTTTCCTTTATTGCACATTGATGTATTGGTAGACAATACGGCCAAAAATCATCTTTTCTCATTCATTGATGGTTTCTCAGGATATAATCAGATCAAGATGGCAGAAGAAGATAAAATCAAAACCACCTTCGTTACTACTTGGGGAACATTTTGTTATCACGTAATGCCTTTCGGGTTGAAGAATGCTAGAGTAACTTATCAGTATGCTATGGTAGCTCTGTTTCATGACATGATGCGTCAAGAAATAGAAGTTTATGTAGATGATATGATTGCCAAATCTAAGGAGGATGAGAATCATGTTTATGTTTTGTGCAAGCCGTTTGAGCAGTTGAGGAAGTTTCAACTAAAGCTGAATCCAGAAAAGTACCCCTTTGGAGTAACCTCGAGCAAATTATTGGATTTTCTAGTCAGTAGAAAAGGAATCGAAGTGGATCCAAACAAAGTTAAGGTAATCATCAACATGGTTCGAGGATTGTTAGAGAGGTTGAATTACATCGTTTGGTTTGTATCACAATCGATAAATGCAAGCCATTATTCAAACTCTTAAGGAAGAATGTAGCAATGCAATGGGATGAAGAGTGTGAGTAAGTGTAAGCCCTAAAGTTAAGCTAAGTAACCGTAGGATTGAACTTAGAACACAAGGTTTAAGACGATCAGTTAAAGGATCTGATCAAACCCAAATTATAAACTATTGAGAGAAATATTAGTAAAAATGATCTCGTAAACTTGAATTTAAAAAAATCAGTAATAAAATAGGAGACTATAAAATTTTCAAATTTTAAGTATAATAATTGCTAATTACCGAAAAGGCAAAAAGTATAATCTAATAACTAATAAATCACTAGAGATAGATTATATGTATACTAAAAATTATAGAATGACCTAAATAATAATTAGGAAAGTTCACATGTACCCCACATATATTTACGTATAGATAAAAATAAGCGAAATTACTTAAATTGGCCAAAAACTTAGTAAATAATTAAAGAAAATTATTAATTAATTGTGGAAAAATCAGAAAAAAATTAGAAGGGTATGGAATGATCCAAATCTGGTCGTGGTAGGTCAGGATCTGAAAAATAAAAATTACCCAATTAGAATTAGGCAACACAAAAGCCAAAAATCAAGGAAATGGGGCAATATCATGTCTAATTAATGCATATTAATTACTAAAAATATCTATAAATAGAGGAAAAATTCACAAAACACCTTTGGACAGTGAGGAATTAAAGAAAAATAGAGAGACTCGAAAATTCAAGAGAAAATTCAGAAAACAAAAAAAGAAAAGGAAACTATGCAATTAGGGCTAGTAAGCCAAACTGGAATCGAGCCACCACCACCACCTGGGACCAAGCTACCACCATCACCTCACTCTAGACCCACCATCTAGGTCGGCCGACACACTTGGATCGAAGTTGGACAGCTAAAAAGCATCGAACCAGTGAGTTCCTTAATTGTCCCGATTTTGTGTAATTTCGTAAATTTAGTTATTTTGCCCAGAAAATTATGAAACTTGTTATTCTGAAGTTTTATTGTATGTAGATTTAAGAAAAAATAGTGATTTGGTTTAATCATGTCTAAAAATATAGGGTTCTTAACAAATTAAACAAAACCGAGCATGATTAGAACTAGAAATAAATAGGCTTAGGAGTGTAATTTAGAGCTTAATTTTTTTTCTGTAAAATGCTTATGTGATATAGAACAGTGCTATGAAGCCATTTTTTTTAAATTAATTTTCAAAACTTTTAAGTTAAATTTTAGCCCTAAAATGATGGAGAAATTGGGTGATTTTGGGTTAATCAGGTCATTAAGATACTAATTACTGATTTAGAAAATAACTAGATGTTTAGGGATATTAATCTCTAATGTAGAAACCTAATCCTAGCCTTTGGAGTACTAAGTATAGTTAATTTAGGAAATTAGGTGATTATTGTAAGAAATAAGAAATATGTGGAATTGAAAAGTAATATATCTAAAAATTAGGGTTATTTAGATAATATTATAATAAAAATCAGAATAATACTAAATCTGAAATAAAATTTAATTTTAAGTAAATGTATAAAAATGTAAGATTTTCTCACATCGGGAATAAATCCGATACCCCGATTAGGAATAGCGTGTACCAAATAGTTTAGAATGCCGAATTAAGTCCCAATAGGATATTTGAATACTCGAGCTTAATGTGATTAATTTCACATTAGGATTCGAGCATATTAAGACTTAGGAATCAAAACTAAAATCTAATTTAGGATTCGAACTCCGAAATAGAGTACAAAGAATCATTAGTACATAATAGGTATACATGGAAAAAATGAGTTAAATTATAACTTAAAATATGAATCCTTAAAGTATAAGTACTAAAAAGACTTATTTGTATTATAGGGCACCTAGAGACAAATCGGCTTGCGACTAAGTGATCGGGCGATTGAGGAATTTCAAGTAAGTTGGGTTATTACTTATTATAATAGAATACTATTTGTATAGTACTCAGAGACTTAGGATTGTATATGGTTGTGACTGTAAGTAGTTTATGCATGTGTTTGATGTATCTGAATTCGTGTTGAAATTGTGGTACGATGGATTTTGTGTTATGATTGAAATGGAGTGAATTTTTTGAAAACCCTAAATGAAATTTAATCTTACTCGACTTTAATGACCTAAAATGTCATGCATTGCAACCCGTTAGGGGGTCATTAGGATTCTCCAACCAAATACCGACCCCTTTGAAAAGGATAGCGCAGGATTGCATAATGGTCCCTTCTTCATCCTCAGTCGAACTAAGTGATAGGAGAGGAGGTCGCAGCAAGGGTGAAGTCAATGGTTCGAAAGTAGTCGCGGGAGGAGCGAGGTCTCTATTACACAAGCCTGGGTTTAGTTGTAAGCTATTGCATAACATGGAACTCCTCAACCCGGATTGGAGCGGGCGAAATTTCTCTGATTTCACAACGGACCAGACTATGTTGTGCGATGACACTTGATTGTTGCATTATATGAAATTAATTGCTTGATAATCTTGTTTGTGCTTGTATGCATTCATGAGTCTTCAATTCAACTTACTGAGCTATAGTTGCTCATACCCTTATAGATCCTTTTACAGGTCTTGATTTCTGAACTCTTCAAGTAATATGCCGGCTTACAATTACCTAGAGGTTAGTCTTTTTTGAAGCCGAGGGTATAAGGATCAATCTACTTAGTAATGATGTGTAGCTAGAGTGTCCTTGTAGTTAAGGATGAAAGATTGATAATTATTATGTAATTTAGTGAATTATTGTGTTTATGTAAAACTTCCTGGGAAGCTCTATGGACTTACATATAATTATATATGTTTATTAGAAATTTGTAATAATTATCATAATTGTAGTTTAACTGTTAATCGGACTATTTACTTCAAAGCGAGGAGTCGTCGATGCCTTGTGTAGATTATGTCTATGGTAGGCACTGTGAAGCCAGTTACTATCATATAATGGTTTACATGGCGGGACTATTGCGACTCTACGACTTCGAGGCGTAATAGTTCTCGGTTGGTATCAGAGCGTAGTTTTAGTAGACTCGCTTGGAAGCGTCATACTCTAAAAGAAATAGATATTATAGGAATATTGAGAGTAGGTAATATTAAGTGGGCGATAAAAAATTGTATTAAGCATATGAAAATATAAGTAACCACAATCTTTAACATAGGAAATGTTAATTGGTTTAACTATAATTACAGGGTCGAAGGGGGGAACTAATACATAGTTGGATACGGTTCGGATGGAATGGAGAAGTATCCCCTATTGATTATAGGGTTAGATTATAGCGGCTATTGATGGAATTAGCCGATTGGAATATCATTAGGACTGTTGATGAGATTATTGACAAGTTTCATGATCAGATGTACTATAGCTAGAAGGATGAGTGGGCATGGATAGAGATGAGTCTAGGACCTCAGTATAATAGATATATTGCCATAGCAACTTTTGAGCAGAGATGGTTGGAGACAGAGGGAATTATAACCTTGATGATGCCCTTACGGTATTTTCCCGCTAGTTTGGAGGATGGGAGACCATACCCTGTTAGTATTGCACATATCCCTACTGATATTCCATACATCCCTAGACAGTACCCACCAGGGATTATTGATTGGTTTCCTCAGTTTCTAGAGTCTACTAGGGACGATATAGATATACCATTGAACCCTAACCCTGAACCTAAGCTTGAAATACCAGAACCACCACTAGAAAACCTACCTCCAGTTGAACCCCAAGTGGAGAGTTCATGTCGAAGAAGACCTAGAAGAAGACCCCGAGGAGGACCCAAAAGAAGACCCTGAGGAGGAGCAAGAGAATGAGAATGAGCCTGGTGTAGATATACATACTATAGTTATGCAAGTGATTGCAGACACCATGATAGCTGGAGTTAGAGCTGGTGATACAACTGAGTCAAATGATGATGATGTGCAGGAGGTGATTGTGATTCCTGAGACTCCAGAGATAGTATTTATAAACTCTGCATCAAATAGCGAGCCTGAGGATCACTCGATAGGAGGTTATGTGGATCACGATTCCTTTGATGGAGTAGCTACCACAGATTTAGAGGAGGATTAGCTTAGTTCGATAACTGACTTGTTTTGTTTAGGTAGATTTTTAGATATGATCCAGTAGCGATTTTGATGCAAACTGATGTATTTTAGGATCTTTTGATGTATTTTGACTTTTGATGTATCTTTTTGACTTTTGATGTATCTTTTTGACTTTTGATGTACTTTTTAGCTTCTGGATCAAGTTAGATGTACGTTGTAATTAAGTTTAATGTAACCAGTTGATCTAATCTTTTGTCTTATACAGTTGTAAAGATCGAGTCTGTATTAGATTATGTAAGTAATGATGTAATCGAGTTATAAATTTGATGTATGTATTTGAAAGTTATTGAGTTGTATCTTTTGTTTTAAAGTTGTAATGACAATGATGTAAGGTTGAATGAAATATATAGTGGAAGTTAGACTACTAAGTATGTTGACTTCAATGATATTGTCATTACTATTTTATATGACTTCTCTAAACAAAAATGGGGAAACTTATAGATAGATATGAATGTAGGGTTATAAGTTAAACTATTAAGCGATTATGGCTGAAGCTGGAAATGGGAGTAGTTAAGGAGGAACTAAAAGAAATCAAAACCCTCCACCAAGAGCACCATCACCACCAAGAGAACAATATAGACAAGATTTACCCCCGCCTCTTTCACAGGAGAATATGCCTATTAGACAAATACTTGCCAGTATGTATACGACCATGAGACAGCAAGGAATGTTGATTCAACATCTTATGACTGGTGGTAATGTGGAAAACAGGAGGCCTCAAGAAGTTGAACAACGAATGAAGCGACCTCAAGAGGTAAATAAACTTCCTCAGTTTATAAAGGCCAACTATTACTTTGAAGGGGAGATGGGTAGGCCAAATGTAGCTGATGATTGGCTAGCCCAAATCGAACGAAGTTTTGAGGCTTTCAAAGTCCCTGAATCTCAAAAGTTATCTTATGGTACATTTATGTTAAAGTTAGCTGTAAGAGTATGGTGGGACTCGAGAGTAAGGCAACTCGGAAATAACATTGATTGGCAACAATTTAAGGAGGAATTCAAAAAGGAGTAGTTTCCTCATAGTATGCAAAACAGAATGGTGCGAGATCTAGTTGAGTTGAAGAAGGGAAGTATGAATGTAACTCAGTATGAGACTGAATTTAATAGATTGTTACAATACGTACCTGGCTCATACCGAGATAATGTTGAGTTGAAGAAAGATTTGTTTCTTACTGGATTTGACCCCATAATGTGTTGCAAGTTGTTGGATTATGGTTTCACCACTTACAATGAAGTGATAGATAAGGTAAGACAACTAGAAGATAATTGTGTGAGGATGCAAGCAATGTAGAGTCAAAAGATCAATAAAGGATATCGACCCAGTCCATCATTTAAGAGATCATACCCTGGTGCCGCTAGTAACAGTTTTGGATAGAAGAGAAGGAGACTAGTAACTTTGGCTAGTAGCCTAGCGCAATCAGTGCCTAGTTTGAGTTTTTATGACAAAGATGGTAATGTCAAATGCTAGAATTGTGGTGCAAATCATTTTTCGAGAAATTGTGCTCAGCTTAAGGGAAAATGTTTTATATATGGAGATTCAAACCATGTATTGAAGGCATGCCCTAGGATGAAATTAGTAAAGTGTAATAAATGTGGTAGGAAGGGCCATTTCTCTAGATACTGTCTATAGTTTGTACAAGGAGCTAAGCGGACGGAAGGTTTTGATAACACCACTGCACCTGCTCGTCTCTTCGCTCTAGAGGATATGGGAGTTGAGGAGAATGAGGATTTCTCAGAATTTATGGAGGAATACTACCATGATGATGTCGAGGAGATCATGGGGGTTGAAGAAGAGAATGATGAAGGACTTGTAACTGGTACGTACTTAGACTATCTATTGTAATGATATTTTTAGGTGTGAATTAAATTAAAGTATTTGTATTTCAAGATTTATGAATGCTAGTGTAGTTAGTAATCATAGTATTAGTACATTCCAAGACATGTGCTAATAAATGGACAACCTGCTTTTGTGCTGTTTGATACTAGTGCATCTCATTCCTTTGCAAGTCAGAAATTTGTAAATGAACAAGAAATTAGTGTGGTTACTATTAGTACAACTTATAAAGTTAGAACTCCGACTGGGGAGAAAGTAACAACTCGAGAAGTAGTAGCTGATGATAAAATAAAAATTCAGGAGAAGGAGTATCCTATAAATCTTGTAATATTACCTTTATATGGTTATGATGTAATAATGGGAATAGATCGGTTGTCCAAAAATAAAGCCATTATGGAGTGTAGGAATAAAATTGTCAATCTTAATGAGGGAGAAACGATATTTCGAGGGAGAAACGATATTTCAAGGTGGTGGAAGTAGATTGAATTTATCAGTGATGGAGATATGTGATGAACAATTTGAGACAAAAGTAAAGGGGGATGATTGGAAATTTTGTTGGGTGTTTGCTGTTGATGTAAAGAAAGAGATACCCAAAGTAGCAGACATACAAGTAGTGAATGAATTCCCAGATGTATTTCTAGAGGATTTACCAGGTTTAGCCCTATCCCGATAGTTGGACTTTACTGTAGAGTTAGTTCCTGGAACTGAGCCTATTTCTAAAGCTCCATATCGGATGTCAACTATAGAACTTCAAGAACAAAAGAAGTAACTTCAGGAACTATTGGATAAAAAGTTTATTCGACCAAATGTTTCACCATAGGAAGTACTGGTATTGTTTATGAAAAAGAAGGATGGTACTATGAGATTGTGTATAGACTATCAGGAGTTAAATAAGGTTACCATTAAGAATAGGTATCCATTACCTCGCATTGATGATTTGTTTGACCAACTACAAGGTGCGACTGTGTTTTCTAGAATAGATTTAAAATCAAGATATCATCAATTACGAGTTAAGCCGGAAGATGTGCATAAGACTGCATTTAGAACTTGATATGGTCATTATGAATTTTTTGTAATGCCATTTAGCTTAACGAATGCTTCGGCTGTATTCATGGACCTAATGAATCGCATATATCAACCATATTTGGATAAGCTTGTTGTGGTGTTCATTAATGATATTTTGATTTATTCAAAAACTAAGAAGGAGCATGTAGAGCATTTACGATTGGCATTACAGAAGTTGAGAGAGAATAAATTGTATGCCAAGTTAAGTAAATGTGATTTTTAGTTGGATGGAATTTCTTTTTTAGGTCATATTATATCTGGTGAAGGAATCTCTATAGACCCGGATAAAGTGAGAGCAGTAATGGATTGGAAGCAACCAACTACAGTGACTAAGATAAGAAGTTTTCTGGGTATAGCTGGATACTATCGACGATTCATAAAGAATTTTTCCAAAATTGCCAAATCGTTGACTCAATTGACCTAGAAGGATATAAAGTTTGAATGGAGTGAAGATTGTGAAATGAGTTTTCAAGAGTTAAAGAAAGGACTGGTTACAACACCAGTATTAACATTACCTGATCCGAATAAGCCTTATAACGTGTACAGCGATGCTTCACGGAATGGATTAGGTTGTGTATTGATGCAAGATAGAAAAGTTATTGCATATGCATCAAGACAATTGAAGCCACATGAGAGGAATTATCTAACTCATGATTAAGAGTTAGCGGCCGTAGTGTTTGCCTTGAAGATTTAGAGACATTATCTTTATAGACAACGGTGCGAGATGTACACTGACCATAATGAGTTTGAAGTATTTCTTTACTTAGAAGAAGTTGAATTTAAGGCAAAGAAGGTGGTTGGAATTGATTAAAGATTATGATCTGAATATAAATTACTACCCTGGAAAGACCAATTTGGTGGCGGATGCATCAAGTCGAAAGAATTATGAACAGGTTGCCTTACTGTTAACACCTCAACGTGAATTAGTGCATGAATTTGAGAAGATGGAAATTGGGTTTGATTAGTATGAACCTAATAGTCAACTGATGAATTGGGAATTACAACCTACTCTATTAGAGAGAATAAGGCAAAAGTAAGAGGAAGATAAGGGTTTGATGGAGATAAAAGAGAAATTAAGTAACGGACAAGACCCTAACTTTAAGGTGGATGATAAAGGTATAATAAAGTTTAGAGGAAAAATATGTGTACCACAAGATGCTGACATAAGGAAGCAAATTTTGGATAAAGCACACATTACAGGTTATACTGTGCACCCAGGAGGAAATAAAATGTACCAAGATTTAAAACTCATGTATTGGTAGAATTGGATGAAGAGAGAAGTGGCACAATATATATCGGAATGCATTACATGCTAACAAGTTAAAGCCGAACACCAAAGACTGGGTGGACTATTATAACCTTTAGAAATACCGAGATAGAAATGGGATCGTATTACTATGGATTTTGTGGTAGCATTACCAAGGACTCAAGTTGGATATGATTCCATTTGGGTAGTCGTGGATAGACTAACGAAGAGTGCACACTTCTTACCTTATCGAACTGGTGATTCAATGAAAAAGATGGCTAGGCTATATGTTCGAGAAATAATAAGGCTACATGGTGTACCTGAGAGTATTGTTTCTGATCGAGACAGTCGGTTTGTATCCAAATTCTGAGAGAGTTTACATAGAGCTTTAGGCACAAAATTGTAGTTTGGTACAGCTTATCACCCACAAATAGATGGGCAGTCTGAACGAACAATTCAAACTCTAGAAGATATGTTACGAGCTTGCATGTTAGATTTTGGAGGTGATTGGGATAAATATTTTCCATTGATAGAATTTGCCTACAATAATAGTTATCATGCAACCATACAGATGGCACCTTATGAAGCATTATATGGGAGAAAGTGCAGATCGCCAATGTATTGGGATCACGAAGAGTATGTCATGATTGGACCAGATATAATCAATCAAACAAGTGAGAAGATTAAGATTGTTCGACAACGGATGAAAGAAGCTCAGGACTGTTATAAGAGTTAGGCTGATTTGAAGAGAAGACCATTGGAATTTGGAATTGGTGATCATGTTTATATTAAAATAAGCCAATTCAAAGGACTCAGGCAGTTTGGTTCAAAGGGAAAACTGAGCCCACGATACATTGGTCCATTTGAAGTATTGGAGAAAGTTGGCAATGTATCTTACCGAGTAGCTTTACCTCCAAGTTTATCAGGCTATCATAATGTATTCCATGTATCCATGTTGAGAAGATTTATTAAGAACCCGAATACGATAGTGGAAATAGAGCCAGTAGAGTTAACAAGAGATTTTCAATTGGTGAGACAACCTATAAAAATATTGGATAGTTGGGTTCAGAAGTTAAGGAATAGAGATATGGAGTACATGAAGATTCAATGGAATGAAGGTCCAGACTTGAAGATGACTTGGGAACCAAAAGCTACGATGATGGAGCAGTATGTATGGCTTTTTTAACTTCCAGGTTAGTAAAAGTATGCAAATTATTGTATTTAGTCATTTAAGTATAAATTAGATATATAGAAGTTTTGAGGACAAAACTTTTTTGAAGGGGGGTGGAATTGTAAGCTCTAAAGTTAAGCCAAGTAACCGTAGGATTGAACTTAGAACATAAGGTTTAAGACGATCGGTTAAAAGATCCAATCAAACCCAAATTATAAACTATTGAGAGAAATATTAGTAAAAATGACCCCATAAACTTGAATTTAAGAAAATCAATAATAAAATAAGAGACTATAAAATTTTCAAAATTTAAGAATAATAATTGCTAATTACCGAAAAGGCAAAAAGTATAATCTAATAATTAATAAATCACTAGAGATAGATTATATATATACTAAAAATTATAGAATGACCTAAATAATAATTAGGAATGTTCACATGTACCCCACATATATTTATGTGTAGATAAAAATACGCAAAATTACTTAAATTGGCCAAAAACTTAGTAAATAATTAAATAAAATTATTAATTAATTGTGGAAAAATTAGAAGGGTATGGAATGATCCAAATCTGGTCGTGGCAGGTCAGGATTTGAAAAAAAAAATTACTCAATTAGAATTAGGCAACACAAAAGCCAAAAATCAAGGAAATGGGATAATGTCATGTCTAATTAATGCATATTAATTACTAAAAACGTCTATAAATAGAGAAAAAATTCACAGAACACCTTTGGACAGTGAGGAATTAGAGAAAAATAGAGAGATTCGAAAATTCAAGAGCAAATCTAAAAAACAAAAAAAAAAAAGAAAAGGAAACTATGCAGTTAGAGCTAGTGAGCCAAACCCACACCTCACCACCACCTGGGATCGAGCCACCACCATCATCCCACTCCAGACCCACCGTCTAGGCCAGCTGACACACTTGGACCGGAGTTGGACAGCTAAAAAGCATCAAACCGGTAAGTTCCTTAATTGTCCTGATTTTATATAATTTCGTAAAATTAGTTATTTTGCCTAGAAAATTATGAAACTTGTTATTTTGAGGTTTTATTATATGTAGATTTAGGGGGAAATAGTGATTTAGCTTAATCACATATGAAAATATAGAGTTCTTAACAAATTGAACAAAACCGAGCATGATTAGAACTAGAAATAAATAGGCTTTGGAGTGTAGTTTAGAGCTCAATTTTTTTTCTGTAGAATGCTTATGTGATATAGAATAGTGCTATGAAGCCATTTTTTTTAAATTAATTTTCAAAATTTTTAAGTTAAATTTTAGCCTTAAAATGATGGAAAAATTGGGTGATTTTGGATTAATCAGGTGATTAAAATACTAATTACTGATTTAGAAAATAATTAGATGTTTAGAGATATTAATCTCTAATGTGGAAACCTAATCCTAGCCTTTGGAGTATTAAGTATAGTTAATTTAGGAAATTAGGTGATTATTGTAAGAAATAAGAAATATGTGGAATTGAAAAGTAATATATCTAAAAATTAGGGTTATTTAGATAATATTATAATAAAAATCAGAATAATACTAAATTTGAAATAAAATTTAATTTTAAGTAAATGTATAAAAATGTAAAATTTTCTCACATCGGGAATAAATCCGACACCCCGATTAGGAATAGCGTGTACCAAATAGTTTAGAATACTGAATTAAGACCCAATAGGATATTTGAATACTCGAGCTTAATATGATTAATTTCACATTAGGATTCGAGCATATTAAGACTTAGGAATCAAAACTAAAATCTAATTTAGGATTCGAACTCCGAAATAGAGTACAAAGAATCATTAGTACATAATATGTATACATGGAAAAAATGAGTTAAATTATAACTTAGAATATGAATCCTTAAAGTATAAGTACTAAAAAGACCTATTTGTATTATAGGGCACCTATAGACAAATCGGCTTGCGACTAAGTGATCGGGCGATTGAGGAATTTCAAGTAAGTTGGGTTATTACTTATTGCAATAGAGTACTATTTGTATAGTACTCGGAGACTTAGGATTGTATATGGTTGTGACTGTAAGTAGTTTATGCACATGTTTGATGTATCTGAATTCGTGCTGAAATTGTGGTATGATGGATTTTGTGTTATGATTGAAATGGAGTGAATTTTTTGAAAACCCTAAATGAAATTTAATCTTACTCAACTTTAATGACATAAAATGTCATGCATTGCAACTCGTTAGGGGGTCATTAGGATTCTCCAACCAAATATTGACCCCTTCGAAAGGGATAGCGCAGGATTGCATAATGGTCCCTTCTTCATCCTCAGTCGAACTAAGTGACAGGAGAAGAGGTCACGACGAGGGTGAAGTCAATGGTTCGAAAGTAGTCGCGGGAGGAGCGAGGTCTCCATTACACAAGCTTGGGTTTAGTTGTGAGCTATTGCATAACATGAAACTCCTCAACCCGGATTAAAGTGGGCGAAATTTCTCTGATTTCACAACGGACTGGACTACATTGTGCGATGACACTTGATTGTTGCATTGCATGAAATTAATTGCTTGATAATCTTGTTTGTGCTTGTATGCATTCATGAGTCTCCAATTCAACTTACTAAGCTGTAGTTGCACATACCCTTATAGATCCTTTTGCAGGTCCTGATTTCTAAACTCTTCAAGTAATATGCCGCCTTACAATTACCTAGAGGTTAGTCCTTTTTGAAGCCGAAGGTGTGAGGATCAATTTACTTAGTAATGATGTGTAGCTAGAGTGTCCTTGTAGTTAAGGATGAAAGACTAATAGTTATTATGTAATTTAGTGAACTGTTGTGTTTATGTAAAACTTCCTGGGAAGCTCTATGGACTTACCTATAATTATATATGTTTATTAGAAATTTGTAATAATTATCATAATTGTAATTTAACTGTTAATTGAACTGTTTACTTCAAAGCGAGGAATCTTCAATACCTTGTGTAGATTATGTCTATGGTAGGCACTATAAGGCCAGTTACTATCATAGAATGGTTTACACGACGGGATTGTTGCGACTCTGCAACTTCAAGGCATAACAGTAAGCATTTGCTTAAATCTAGAAGTATCTCATGAATCCACCAATATTAGTCACTCCTATACCGAGAAGGCCATTAATTCTTCACTTAAAAGTCCTTCCTAAATCGAAGGGATGTATACTAGGGTAGAAAGATGAAATAGGCAGGAAAGAGCATCCTGTATATTACTTGAGCAAGAAGTTTACAAAAGGCGAATAGAAATACTCAGAGGTAGAAAGAACGTATTGTGCCTTAGTATGGGTGATGTATAGGCTCATGTAGACTCTTTATTACTTAATGGAGTTATTGACAAAAAATGACCCGTTGAGATATTTAGCAAAAAAGCCAACATTGATCGGGAGAATATCAAAGTGGCAGATGTTGCTCTCTAAGTTTGATATCAAGTATGTAAGTAAGAGTTTAGTTAAGGGTAGGCAGTAGCTAATCAATTAGCAAAATACCCATTAGAAGATGAAGATGATGGTTCAGAAGCTCAATTTCCTAATGAAAATGTGATTGTGGTAAATGAACTAAGTGGTGAGAAATTGGAATCTAGAATGTATTTTGATGGAGCGGCCAATGTGTTTGGATGTGGAATAGGAGAAGTGTTAGTATCACCTAAGGGTAATTATTTCCCTGTGGCAACAAGGTTAACATTTCCATATACAAACAACATAACAAAATATGAGGCCTGCATTTTGGGGCTCGAAATCGCACTAAGCATAGGAATACAAGGGCTCGAAGTATATGGAGATTCCTCCCTTATAATTCTCCAGATCCTAAGAGAATATAAGATGAAAGACAAGAAGTTGATATCTTATCACAAGTATATAGGAAGGCTGATTGAAAGATTCTAAGAAATTTCATTCACTTATATTCTAAGAACCTAGAATCAATTTGCTAATGCACTCGCCACATTAGCACCAATGGTGTAAGTTAGAAATGGGATAGAAATTCAGCCCCTAAAGATTGAGGTGGAGAAAAAATCGACTTTTTGTTTGACCGTTGAAAAGGAACTAAAAAAGTCCTGGTATTATGATATCAAAAAGTTACTTCAAATGGATGCGTTCCTTAATGAGGCTGATAGAAAAGATAGAAAAACCTTAAGGAGATTGGTTGCTCATTTCTTGTTAAGTGGAGCTACGTTGTATAAATGATCACCAGATACAACATTACTAAGATATGTAGATGAAGAAGAAGCCGAGAAATTGATGAAAGAGGTGCATAAAGAAGTTTGTGGTCCTCACATGAATGGATACGTGTTAGTAACAAAAATCATGAGGATAGGATATTTTTGGGTGACAATAGAATCGGACTGTATCAGGTACGTAAGGCATTATCACCTGTATCGAGTATGTCATGCTTCGAATAGGATGAGTTATAACAATCTCGCCGTGTAAACCAACTTAAGATAGAAGCTGACTTCACGATTGCTATCATAGATATAGTACACACAAGGCGTTTACAACTCAACTAGCTTGAAGCATGCATTCTAATATCTATGAATAACCAAATCTGTGGTATAACTTTACAAAATATATGTTTTATATAACTTATTGTTTCATAACACAACAGTACTTACATAAGCATCTTATATCAAAGTTATAGTTTACAATCAAAGTTTACAAAAAACTACAAGTTTTATAGACTATTTATAATAAGTTAGGAAACTAATGGGCATTCCCATTTAGTTTTCTCAAAAGTCAAAAGAAAAGTTAAAAGAAAGGTCAAAAGCTCAGGTTTAGTTGATTCTTCGTTCCTCACTTTCTCGATCAACAGCACACTAACATAAGAGTGGTGGTATTTAAACATCCTAATCTTCACTCAGTACCTATAAAAGAGTCTACGGGGATGTGAGCACAACTAGCTCAGTAAACGGGATAGAGTTAGAAGAGTACCAAACAATTACGAGCAAGGTTAATAATTATGATGCAATGCAATCTATCATATGAAACATCGTACAATGTTATACAGTCCATTGTGAGGTTAGAGAAATTACATTCGCTCCAATCCGGATTGAGGAGTTTTATTGCGACTCAAGTCTGACCAAACTCGAGCTTATGTAATGGAGAATACCTTCCTCCGATAATCACCTTCGAACTACAGCCCCCATCCTTGTCGTAACCTCCTCACCTGTCACTTAATTTGACTAAAGATGAGGAAAGGACCATTTCAACTGTCCTCATCGAAAGAAGTTGGTGTTTAACTTGACACTCCTAATCATTTCCCCTAGTAAGTATTATGCATGTCTAGTTTCATTGTAGTCCAATAATCATTAATTGTAACTAGGGGTGATCAAACAAGTTCATACAATACAAAAACAATGCAAATATACTAAACAACACACCAAGGAGTTCAACTCCTATCACAACTAAATATCACACATATATATGGCATTATAGACACCTCATTTTTACTGTTTTTATTTTAGTATTTTTATTAAGCCAGATTTTACAAATAAAAAATAATAAATAAATAAATGCAAAATTGAAAAATAATAAAAAATAAAATATCCAGTCAAATCATATCAAGTCGAGTTCGGTTGTTTAAGGTCTAATCATATAATGGTGTGCATTCGAATTAATAAATTTTAAGTCATTAAAGGATTGGGCTTTATTGAAATAATTTTAGTTCAGTTTGATATAAAGCAAAATTTTTTTTATCTAACTTATATTGGACTAAAATAGACTTAGGATTTATTAAATGGGTTATTGAGTTAAATCAAGTTAGAATGAGTAAGGCTTGGAAAAATAGGAAGCCCGAATTAAAATAGGGTTTTTAAAAATTAGGTCAAATTTTCAAAGAATCTAAAACGTATCTTTCGTATCTAGGATTCGTTATCGTATCTAGGGTTCGTTGAGAAAGAATCTATAGTTAAGAGATATGAAAGATTCAATTATGGGTATTATAAATAGGAATTTGATACTAGACTTGAGGATGTTTACACAAATCCTCAAAATAAAATGCAACAACATAACTATTCTATACATACACTCCAGTCCTACACATACATAGCCTACATATGACACTCCCATGCATAATTCCACTTACACAACACACACTCTCGATCATGCATACTTTACGTAATCCGATCCCATCCCATACACACACTTATAATCACATATAACTCAACGATAACACATGTATGTATAGCAGCAACTCCACACGATCAGCAGCTACATTATTAGCGGCCCATCGAATAGCAATTCCATACAAAGCAAGACAACAATGCAATCCATGTAAGTTTTTTCCCTAATCCAACCCACATTATAGAGTATAGTTGGGTTTTCCTTTTTTTAGTATAGTTATATTTTATTTTATTTTTTCCCCTCTTATTTTATTTGTTTTTCTTATTTTGGTTTAGATAATTTATTAATAATCATACTAACTTTAGTTTATTTTTACATAGGTTTTATTTTAGTGATAGTTTTTGTTTTTTTTTAATTATATGATTTATTTATTTATTGTTATTTTGTTAGTTTTATTATATGAGTATATTAAAGTGTTAACTTAGTTTTTACACAATTAGAATTTTATGTAGAATTATTATTAATCTGAGTCTTTGCAAGTCTTTTATGTCAATTCTCATTGATTCATGTCGTTTGCATCTCTTATAAATTACATGTTTTAGCATAAAATTGCATACTTTCAATCAAAATTGTATATTTTAATAAAATTCAATATTTTTGTTGGAAATTACACTTTTATAGGAAATTTGCATCTTTTGTTTAAATTTGCATGTTAAAAATCTTTTCAATGGTTTAGGCCTATTTTCCAAGGTTTAAACACATGGTTTAGATATTTTTTCCACAATTAAACATCTTTTCCACAATTAAACATCTTTTCCACAATTTAAGTATCTTTTCTATGATTCAGATTTTTTTCCATAGTTATGCATCTTATCCATAATTTAAACTTCCTTTCCATAGTTAGGCATATTATCAATAGTAATTGAATTTTTTTTTTCATACAATGGTATGTTTGCCATGATAATTGTATATTAACATAATTCATAAAACTTATATCTTTTATTTATTTATTTTTTTCATTTAGGTGTTTTAGAATTTTTTTTTTAAGTTTTGTCACATAGCAATTTCTTCCAAAAAATTAAAAAAAAAAAATACTAACTTGGAGTCTTTTTAAAAATTAAGTCTTCAGTTTTTTTTTTTTAAATTAGGAATTAAAATTAGGTTTTTATTTTTAGGATTTTTCTTAATAAAAATAAATTGGTTAAAAAACGTAAACCTTGCTTAATTTTTAAATTAAAAAGAATCAACTCACTAAGTCCTTTTTAAAAAGAAGTACATTGATTTAATCTCGACTAGCAAGTACGTAGGTACTTTCAGAGCAATGGTATAAAAAATAAAAAAAAAATTTCTTTTTTCCCTTTTCTTGAAAATTCGTAATAAAAAAATAATAAAAATTCACTTTACTTATATTTTTACATATTTGTATATACCTTAGTATTTTTAAAAATTATAAAAAATAAAGGCTATTAGTTTTTTATTTTTATTTTTATTTTTACATAGTAACTTAGTCTTAATAGCTTAGCCCCCGAGTTTAAACTTTCTAGTTTAATTTTCTAAAAATAATTTTTTTTGAAAATCTATAGACTAATGGCTAAATTAAGGTTTTTCCACCCAGAAACTCTAATTTCACTTTTTACTAGTTCAACTGGTTGGTGACTCCAACTTCTTTAAAATATTTTTTCAAAACATTTTTTAAAGAAAAACGTTTCCTTAATTTAATATCGAGTAATTTATATAGAATGGGCTTGGCATAATATGAATTGAGTTAAAGAAAATGAAAATAGGGCTCGATAAGCATGCACACAAACAACTAATTACAAATATGAACAGAAGTATTCTTGAGTCTCTAGATACTTTAATACAATATCTTAACAAGTGGTAGAACTACAATTCCAACTTACCTATTTAGATGCTTACTATGAAAGACTCGGGTTGTCAACAATCTGACCAGTGGGGAATCCTATATACACAAAACCCAAATTCAATTTTTGTAATAGTTATGAAAACATTAGGATTTTATCTAAAATGGTTATATATATAAGAATATATTATCACCATAATATATAGTTTTATTATCTATATATATCGAGTTAAGTTATTAATTATTAATGATATACGTAATTTATACTATTATGTATTATATATTGTTTCAATCATATTGAAATGCACTTTTAATTAGTTAAATCATGTTTTGATTCCAATAAGGTTATTGCAATACGCATATTCTATTAATATTATAGAGTTATAGGTTATATTACCAAAGATTGTCAAATTTCAGTAAAAATAATATCGTTAGGTTCGTACAATCCTAACGACATGTATCACGGGTCTTACTTCTAAATATGATTTTTAATAGGTAGTTCAATCTTTTAATACAATTATACATATCTAAATAAATATTATCATGTTATACGTATTTTATGTTATTAAACCATATTTTACTTAATTTATCAATATAACCCATAATAAAGGTATTATCTAACCCCAATACTCTTAAAATGTATTCCGATCATTAAATATATTAAAAATATACCTTTTTATCAAATCTGACCAATACGTGTATAGGTAGTTTTTATTATATTATTTATCATATTTAGCCTACTATTACTTGAAATATGTCCTTATTTGTAAATTAAACTATTTTACTACGTAAATTCATAGTAATTAGCTCGGGTCACCAAATAATTTCTCAAAAATTTCTATAGACTTCTAAAAATATGGGGATTCAATTATTGCTTGGTTTCAGGTTTTCAATTTATTGTCTATATATTCGAATTTACAATATTACCCTTAAATTATACTAAATTACCCAATTATGATTCTTTTTGCACAAAATTGATTTCACCCTATCCCAATATTATTATACTTAACTAATAATCAATATAGGTCCATCTTACCATTTAATTTTACAAATTCCTATTTATTTCACAATTTCAACCTATTTTCTAACTGTTTTTAGGCCGAAAAGTATAATAAATATTCAAAAAATTCAAATCAAAGTTTGGACTACATAAAAATTATCTATATATCATGAACATCCTATACAAAAATTTTGAGATACAAACAATATCATTTGATATATTTATTTTGAAAGTTAAAATTCAGATGAATAGTGACATTTTAAAGCAAATATATTAAATATCACAAAATTTTCAAAAACAAAAATATCACATGAAAGCATGTATGAAATAATGTAAATATAAAATTTTTTGAATTTTTCTAGGTAAATTTACTATTTTTTAAAAAATTATCGAAAAACATGGCAGAAAATTAACCTGACTGTTCCTGGATGCTACCGTGGTTGACGGTGGATGAGTGGTTGTCAGACGGCCTAAGTGGTGGGTAGACTGTTTGGGGATAGTCGGGTTCCACAGCAGATTCATAGTAGGTTTGGTTTTTATCCGAACTCAGTTCCGGCTTTGTTTTTAAATAATTTCTCTAAAATGGTTTGATTTTCCTAAATTTTTTCCTTCGATTTTCTTTAGATGTTTTAGTTTCTAAAGTATTTAAGGTACGTCCTAGATCTGCTTTTATAATGGTTTAGGAAATTTCTAGATTTCTTTCCTTTTATTTCTATACTTATCCTAACATTTATTCTATTAGGATGTAGCATGTTCTTAACCTCTTCACTTTTGATTCAGCAAAACTTAACTCTTGGAATATGCCACATGAAATCCAAATTTATGCCCAACATTTCGGCTGCAAGTGGATAAAGTTCGATTGATTTTCTTAAGGGCTGTGTTTTTTTTTTTTTAAATTATATCTCCTATAAATATAAGTAGGAGGTAACTCTTTTTGCATAAATTGCTTTTGAATCGACAATGTCTAACTCCCACAGCTTGGCACGCAACTTTTTCCAGCCAATTCCAGCAAGTTTCAGTGCTTTTGGATAAGCTTTGTTAAATAATTGCTTAAATATGAATAATATATATATTGTATTAGTATTTAGTTATTTATTAATATACAAGTATATAGCCTATGAATATATATCATGCGTAGTATAAAACTATACTCGTATAATTATATTTCTAGCATATCTTTTATTTTTAAGGTACATTTCTTAATTATTTTTATAAATTCAACACATAATATACACAATTTAGTAATTTAAGGTTAATTTACAATTATAATTATTATTTATACCAGATATATTCATAAAAATACACGTTTATTCATATAGTAAATTATACTATATTATCTCGTTTTATATCTTAATTAACTTATCTCTAAATTCCCGTCCACTCTAAGCTTGATTTTAGGAGTTTTGAGTAATTTGATACTATATTAAATAATTATACTTCTAAGGGTAAAATTAGATTTTGGATAGCTATTTTCAAAATCTAACTTTACTAAATCATTTCGACTAACTTTTCTATTTTAATAGTAAAGTTTGGACTCAATCGAATAATTTTCCTTAAAAGTCCTAAATTTAAGCCCTAAACACAATTTTAAGGGCTCACGTTTCCAACACCCCACCCATAAGAAAGTTTTGTCTTCAATACTTTGAATCTAAACATAATAACTACTTACTTGTTAATCAAAACCTATTGTTTACCTCTTTCCTCAAAGAGTTCTGGGTAACGATTTTGCATCGCTGACTTCGGTTCCTAAGTTAGCTATGCCGTTGGATTGCTACCTATTAAACTTTCACAAACACTACTTCTAGATTTCTTAACTTCTAAATTCGATTTTCTAAGATCTTGATCGGCCTTTCTTCAATGGTATAGTCTTCTTATAAGTTTACTAGTTTCAGCTCCAAGACGGTATCTAGATTCTTCACAAACTTTTGTAAAATTGACACATGGAACACATCATGATATCCAGCTAAACTTAGTGGTAAAGCAATTCGGTACGCAATATTTCCGATTCTTTCCAAAATTTCAAAAGGTCTAATATATCAAAGACTTAGCTTTCCTGTGGTACCGAAATGCTTAAATCCTCTAAATGGATTTATCTTTATATACACATGATCTCCTATAGCAAATTCTATAGGTTTCCTTTTCAAATTAGCCTAACTTTTGTATGGATCATGCGCTGCTTTCATCCTTTGTCATATTATTTTAACTTTATCATTCATCTGTCTAATCATATCAGGTCTTATCATTGTGTATTCATCATTTTCCTAATACAGTGATGATTGACATCTTCTATATAAAGCTTCATACGATGCCATTTGAATCGTTACTTGATAACTATTGTTATAAGCAAATTCCACTAATGGCAAATACTAATCTCAATCGCCATTGAAGTCCAAAATACAACCTCTTAATATATCTTCAAGTGTTTGAATAACTCTTTCCGACTGTCTATTGGCCTGTGGATGATAGGTTATGCTAAATTGTAGCTTAGTTCCTAAAGATTAATGTAAGCTTTCCTAGAATTTTGATACAAATCAACTATCTCTATCTGATACAATACTTATCGACACACCATGTAGTCTAATGATCTCTCTAATATACAATCATGCCAACTTTTCCATTAAATCACCAGTTCAATAAGGTAAGAAATAAGCACACTTTGTCAGGCTATCTACCACAACCAAAATTAAATTGTGACTTGATCTTATCCTTAGGAGTCCTATTATAAAATTCATTGTAATATGATCCCATTTCCATTGAGGTATCTCTAACGGTTGCAATAAACCACTAGGCCTCTGATGTTCTGCTTTCACTTATTGGCATGTATTATACGCAGCTACATATTATGCTATATCCTTTTTCATGCCTTTCTACTAAAACGATGATTTCAAATCACAATACATCTTATTTCCACCAAGATGCAATGTGTAACACCTGTCATGTGCTTCAGTTATTATTTCATTCCTCAGCTTTGAATCATTAGATGTACAAACTCTATTCTTGTATCTTAATACACCTTCAACATCAATTTTAAAGTCAGGTACATCACCTATATTCAACTTTTCCTTAATTTCCTTCAACTTTTGGTCCTCATCTTATTAAAGCTTAATTCTTTCTATCAAGGTTGGTTGTACCACTAGACTTATCAATTGTACTTTAGTTTCATGCCATCTGAATTCAATTTCCAACTTTTCGATCAATTCACGTTGAGTAGTGAGTAACGAGGCCACTTGTTCATAGTTCTTGTAACTTAACACATCTGCTACAACATTGGCTTTGCTAAGATGATAGTTTATGGTCAAATCATAATCTTTGATTAATTCCAACCAACGTCTTTTCTTAAATTCAACTCTTTCTGAGTAAAGAAACATTTCAAACTTTTATGATCTTTGTATATCTCACAATTTTTCCCATATAAATAATGTCTCTAGATTTTCAAGGAAAACATTACAACTACTAATTTTAAATCATAAGTTGGATAGTTCCTCTCATGAGGTCTCAGTTGTTTGGATGCATATGCTACCACTTTCTTATCCTGCATCAATACACATCCCGGTCCATTTTTGGAAGCATCACTATATACACAATAAGATTTATTTGGATCTAGTAAAATGAGTATTGGTGCTGAGATCAAGCAACCCTTCAATTCTTGGAAACTTTGTTCACGTTCTTCACTCAATTCAAATTTAACATCTTTTTGTGTCAGTTGAGTCATAGGCTTGGCGATTTTAGAAAAATCTTTTATAAATCGCCTATAATATCCCATCATTCCAAGAAAACTTCTTATTTCCGTTATAGTAGTAGGTTGTTTCCATTTAGCTACTGCATTGACTGAAATTCCTTCTCCTGACACCATATGTCCCAAAAATGATATTCTATCCAACCATAATTTACACTTACTCAACTTAGCGTACAGTTGATGGTCTCTTAACTTTTGTAAGGCTAACCGTAGATGATCAACATGATCCTTCTTAGTCTTAGAATAAACTAAAATATCATTAATGAATACTACAGCAAATTTATCTAAGTAAGGTTTATAGATCCGATTCATCAAATTTATAAACACAGCTGGTGCATTTATTAAACCAAAAGGCATTACTAAAAATTCATAGTACCCATATTTAGTTCGAAAAGCTGTCTTTAGTACATCTTCCAGCTTAATTCCTAACTAATGGTATCCAGATCTTAAATCAATTCGTGAAAATACAATGGTACCATGTAGTTGATCAAATAAGTCATCGATCTTGAGTAGTGGATATTTATTCTTAATAGTCACCTTATTTATTTCCCGATAATCAATACACAACCTTGTAGTTCCATCCTTCATTTTTCACAAATAATACGGCGTTCCCTAAGGAGATACACTGGGTCGAATAAATCCTTTGTCTAATTGCTCTTGAAGTTGCTTCTTTAACTCTTGAAGTTCTATTAGCGATATTCGGTATGGAGCTTTTGATATTGGTTCAGTTCCTAGTACTAATTCTATAGAAAAATCTAACTCTTGCTGTAGTGTTAATCCTAGTAATTCTTTCGGAAAGATATTAACAAATTCATTTACAATTGGTATTTTTGATACTTTTAGGGTTTCCTTCTTTTCCTCAATAGAAAACATCCAACAGAATTGCCATTCTTCAATAATTTCATTCACTTCCTCACTTATTTCTATTACTGATACTCTTAAACTTTACTCACCCATTTTTCCTTAAAATATGACCTTACCCTCATCTAAGATTATGTTCTTATTTTGGCAATCCACTTTGGCTCTTTGTTTGGACAACCAATTTATTCCCATAATAACATCATATCCCTTAATTGGTAATACTATCAGTTTTATCGAGAATTCTTGTCCTTGGATTTGCAATTGTCCATTATCTACTATTTCCTGTGTTAACACTTGTTCTCTTATGGGTGTTCTTATTCTATATGTAGATTTAACTTCACTCGTCTTAATTCCATTTCTCAAGACAAACTCTTGACTACTAAATGAATGTGATGCTCCAATGTCAAACAATGCATAAACAACTCATCTATTTATAAGTATATTTTCTGAAGCAATTACTATTACTATAGTTATCTACTTCTTAAGTACTACACTTAAGTCACATATTTTCACAATTCTTAACACTATCTACATATATATAAATTTGCAACTAATTCACTAATAAGTAAACATATACCCGAGGTACTTCAAGGAAAGAGACTTAGTGTTGAAGAAAATATTACCAAAGGTAAAAGACCCTAGGAGCAAGTTTGCTTCGAACTACTAAGGCCCTTATGTGGTAAAAAAGGTATTATCGAGAGGTACATTAGTGTTGACAGAAATAGATGGTCTTGAATTAAGGAGACCTATGAATTCAGATGCAATCAAGTTGTATTATCTATAAAAACTGAGTTCATTAAGATTCCAATTTTTCTTGAGAATTGTTTGTGATTAATCTTTCATCATTTATAAGTAAGTGGATATCCATGGATGTTCTCGAATTTGGATGGTCATCGACCGACAAACACTTCACCAATAAACACTTGTATACCTTATTTCTTAGTCTCATACATTTAAATACTAAACACTTATCAATGAATTTGAGTCACCAAACAAATTGAAATCAAATGTTCTTAATGATTTAATCTAGTTTTTTTTAAAAGAGATTTATTTTTCATGAATCATGGTGAGATGGAAATTGAGACTTGGTGATAACAAACGAAAAATCAAGGCATAAGCATAGTATGGCTAAAAGACTCATCAACAAAGTCTCAATCATGAAGAAAACCTTGTTCCAAAAAAAAAAAAAAAAGGAGAAAAGAAAAGAAGCAAGAGGAAAATACTTTGGTGATATTCTGTTATCTAAATAAGTGAATATTAAGAGTCAATATGAGGTATGCTGATTGATTGCTATATGCGAAATTCTCCATTCCCAAGTAAAATGATCATAAAAGTCCTTGAAAGAGATATTTAGGAGAATTAAAAGTTTTTCTAAAATCTCGAAAAGATCTATCTTTTCGGATTATCCACCAAATCAAAACAAGTTAATTGACCCCTAGTGATTTTTTCCCTATCCTTTCAAAATAGCACCCTATCAGTTGCCCTATCCTTCAAGATATACTCATTTTTGCCCCATCCTTTCAAGATAAGCCTCCTTGTTTTTTTTTTTTTGCTTCATCCTTCTAAGATAGGTACCTTAATTCTTAGCCCTATCCTTCTAAGATAGTCACCCTAGTTCTTAACCTATCATTCCAAGATATGCACCTTAAATCTTAGCCTTATCCTTTTAAGATATGTACTTTAAATCTTTAGCCCTATCCTTTTAAGATAGGCACCCTAAATCTTTAGCCCTATCCTTGCAAGATAGGCACCCAATTTTTTATGCTATCCTTTCAAGATAGGCCCCTTAACGTTTTGCCCTATTTTTTCAAGATAGACTCTTTTTTGCCCCATCCTTTCAAGATGGGCCTCTTAATCACCATAAATTATTAGCCCTATTCCTATAAGATAAGCACCCTAATTTCTTTACCTCGTCCTTTCAAGACAGGTTTCCCATTCCTTTTCCCCATCCTTTCAAGACAACCCGTTATTCTTCACATTGACCTTTCAAGTCGATATCCTTCTTTAAGATAAAACACCGCTTAGTTGACCATGCAAGTAAGGTTTAGCAAAAATGGGTATCTCTTTCGTCTTTGCAGTGAAGTTCTAATCGAACTTCACTACGAAGAGGGGCAGTTGTAAACACCTCATTTTTGCCGTTTTATTTTAGCATTTTTATTTAGCTAAAAAAAATTTAAAAAAAAAACGAAAATTGAAAAGAAATAAAAATAAAGTGTCATTGAATCAAGTCTAATCAAGTTGTTCAAAGTCGAATTGGATAATAGTGTAAGTTTAAGATCGGGCTCCATTGAAATATTTTAATTCAATCCGATATAAAGTGGATTTTTATCTAATTTATATTAGGTTAGAATAGATATATGATTTATTAAGTAGATTATTGGGCTAAATTAAGTTGGATTGAGTCGGGCTCGAAAAATAGAAAGCTCAAATTAAAATAGGGTTTCTAGGAGCTAGGTCGAATTTTCAGAGAATCTAAATCATATATTTTGTATTTGAGTTTGTTATTATATCTTTCGATACGGAAGATTCAATTGTGGATATTATAAATAGGAATTCAATGGTTGACTTGAGGATGTTTTTTACACAACCCAACATCCAATCTCCACTATCCTTCCCCAAACAATCCACACGCCTCACTAACACACTCTCAAATACAATAACATATACTGCACGCAACATAGCCCTTGACACACAACACACATAGCGCCTGCATGCCATACATTGACATGTAACATATACAGCGCCTCCACGCATATTGATATGACTCACGCCACTCACTAGCATACACTCCAACACACACAGCACTCCACATACATTGACCTAAACACTCCTTCACCATACACCAACGTTGACTGACACCGCATGACACAAACACACGTATATTGGCCTAACAACACACTGACACAACACACAGCACAAATACGGACACGTTAACATATACTCATGTCCCCATATAAAGCCCATACACATACGATTAAGCACAATACACACCTACGCCCAGAGTCAACATACCCTAAAGCATGCCCATGACCAAATGAAGACAACAATTACCTACCCCTCAATTACGCCCGTGACCAAGTGAAAACAGCAACCATCTACCCCTCGATCATGCCAGTGATTAGTCGAAGGCAGCAATCATCCACCCCCCTACCCCCTCCCCCCTACCACGTCCATGACCATTTGAAAGCATTGTTCGTCCACTCTTCAATCACACGCAACTCAACTCGTTTAGGTAATAAAATATTATTATTTCATCATTTAATTATGTATTTCGTTTAATTAGTTAATTTAGTTATTTTACTAATTTGTTTTCTTTAGTGTAGTTTTTTTTATTATTTATTATCATATCATTTGTTGTACTTTAGGATAATTTTTTTTTATAAATTGCGTTTTTTAAAAAAAGATATTGCATCCTTCATTCAAGATTTGTATCTTTGGAGAAGGTAAGTATTTAGATATGTATCTTAGTATATCTAGTATGTAGGATTTAAAAAAGATATTTTTTAACACGTAGTGATTTCTTTCTAAAAATAGAAAATAAAAAAAAAAAATTAACCGGAGTTTTTAAAAAAAAAATGATTTAGTTAGTTAGGGTTTTCTTAGAGTCACGAAATTAGATCTTTTAGGTTTTTTTTTTTTAAATCAATAGTTAAATAAACGTAAATCTAGCTCGATTTTCAAAATAAAAAATTCACCTACTAAATAGTTTATAAAAAAGAACTATGTTGGTTTAATATCGACTAGCAGATACGTAGGCATTTTCGAAGTAACTATATAAAAAATAATTTTTTTTCCATTCTCTTAAAAAATAATAATAAATTCATTTTAGTTATATTTTTCATATTTGTATATATCTTAGTTTTTGAGAAAAATTATAAAAATAAAGCTTATTAATTTTTTTTTATTTTTACATGGTAACTTAGTCTTAATAGGTTAGCCTTGAACTTAGTTTTCCTGATTATTTTATTTTTCTAAATTTTTTTTTAGAAAATCTGCGGATCAATGGCCAAATTAAGGTTTTTTCACTCGAAAACCCTAATTTCATTTTTTACTAGTTTAACTAGTTGGCGGCTTCGATTTTTTAAAAATATTTTTTTTTTCAAAACGTTTTTTTAAGAAAAATGTTTTTTTTTTTAATTTACTGTCGAATAATTTATATTAAGCGAGCTAGGCTTAATATAAGTTAAATTAAGGAAAACTACAATAGGACTTAACACTAGTAGCCCTACTTCAACTAAAATAAGATATAGTTTCTATAATGAGGTGAGGAATGTGAAATGTTAGAAATGTGGAGCATAGCATTTTCCTTAGTAATGTCCTCAATTGAAAGGCAAATGTTTCTTATGTGGTGATCCAAGTCATATCTCAAAAGAGTGTCTAAAGATGAAAACAGTGAAGTGTTATAGTTGTGGAATCTCGAGACACTTCTTACGATACTATGATCAGGTAGGATAAAAGACTAAGAAATTTAGGGAGTATGGGCGGTCACTATACTCGTTGGGTATTTGCAATTGAGAGTACAAAAGTGGATACCAAAGATTTTGACGAATGAATGCAATAATACTTTCATGATGACTCAGATGATGAAATGGATATTAATAAAACTAACCAAGGCTTAGTGATAAGTACAAAAACTAACCAATAACATTACTTACTCATAAGTTGAATATAAGTATTGTATATATAGGAAGTGTTAAGAATCATGAAAGCACATAACATAGAAGTAATATGCAATGATAAATAACTATAATAGTAGTAATTATTTTAGGAAACATATTTGTAAATGGGCGAACTGCTTATGCATTTTTTAACACTGGAGCATCGCATTTGTTTAGTAATAAAGAGTTTGTATTGGGAAATGGAATTGGGATGATTGAAGTTAAATCCAATTATAAAGTAAGATCACCTATGAGGGGAGTAAGTGTTAACACGAAAAGTAGTAGATAATGGACAATTGAAAATTTAAGGAAAAGAATGCCCAATAAAACTAATAGTTTTGACCATTAAAGGGTCATGATGTTATTATGGAATAGATTGGTTGTCCAAACAAAAAAGTAAAGTGAATTGTCAAAATAAGAATATAATCTTAGATGAAGGTAAGGTGATATTTCGAGGGAAAACTAGTGAGCGAAGTATGAGATTATCGGTAATTAAAGTAAATAAAGAAATAAATGAGATTATTGAGGAATAGCAGCTCTGTTGGATATTTACTATAAAAGGGAAGAAAGAGACCTTAAAAGTGTCGGAAATACTTGTAATATGTGAATTTCTAAATGATTTGCTTGGTTTAGTACCACATCAGGAGTTAGATTTCACTATAGAATTGGTGCTAGGAATTGAACCTATGTCAAAAGCCCCGTATTGGATGTCACTAACAGAATTTTAAGGGTTAAAAAAACAAGCTATTAGATAAAAGGGTTCATACGACCAACTGTGTCTCCTTAGGGAGTACCAGTATTATTCATGAAAAAGAAAGATGGAACTATGAGATTATGTATTGACTATCAGGAAATAAATAAGGTAACTATTAAGAACAAATATCCATTACCATGAATTGATGATTTATTTGATCAACTGCATGATACCATCGTGTTCTCATAGATCGATTTAATATCTGGATACCATTAGTTACAAATTAAACCGAAGGATGTGCCAAAGATGACTTTTCAAACCAGATAAGGGGCACTATGAGTTTTTTGTGATGCCTTTTGGTCTGACGAATGCACCGATTGTGTTGATGGATTTGTTTATAGATTTGTTGAATCAAATCTATCAACCTTACTTGAATAAATTTGTTATAGTGTTCATTGATGATATTTTAATTTATTTGAAGACTAAAGAGGATCATGCCAATAATTTACCTTTGGCCTTGCAACAACTAAGAGATAATAAACTAATATGGATCCATAGATAAACACACGACTATCGATATCACGCAACTATGGGTGGGTTCGAACTGTGAGATGGTTCGAAGAATAAATGGTAGTCGAAGGTTGATCAGAGGTTCTTATGCACCAACGGTGGATATGACGCACCAATGCCTCATATGAGCTTAAGTCGTACTTGATATTACGCATAAGTGTGACCGGAAGGCACTCCCCACTAATCTACGCTCATAATGGACTAGATAAAAGTAAACGAAAATAAGTCAAGGATACTTAGCTTACGAAAGAAAGAAGTGTGAAAAATTCAGTTGTCACCAACTATTGTGAATATTATCTATTACAAATATTTATATGGCTCAATTAGGGCTAGTCCTAAGTATATGCAAATTACAAAAGGATTCATACTAGAAAAGGACAACAAGGAAAAAATTATAGGGGTAGAGTTGTAATAAGACAAAAAAAAGATATTCTAGTATAAGTAAGATAGCACGAATGTTAGAAAATGGGATGCATGTCGACTATCCATGCTATAGTCTTAATGATGTTGTTTGCCGAGCAAAACAGGTTTTAAGTAGTTTAGGTTGGGGTCAAATTTTTGGCAACTTGGATGTTCTAGACTGAAGAAGGATTAGATCGGGAGGTAGCCCATTGTCTAGTTAGCCTTAGTTAGTCGACTTGGGATCGAGGGAAGCTTGGCCTCGGTGATGTATTAGGTCAGCAATAAGAGTGTTCGGTGCTTGACCTTAGACTGATGTATTGTGAAAGGGTTAACTTAGCAATAGATTGGTCACCCCAAGAGTCTCTTTAATGAGATGGAGAGCAGAATAATGCAGCAGGTTGGACTGGAGAAAGGATTGCTCTTTAAAGTTTAACTCCCCTTGGATAGCTCAGCAAACCATATGAGTGAGTCCATAAACTTGAGAGCGAGTAATTGGTCCATGTTCCCTATCATCCTCTCCAAGTTGTTTAAGATTTGCGATCAAATTTGGCTTAACTACTTGTTGCTCTTCTTCAAGAATAAAAATATCACACAAAAGCATGTTTGAAATAGCCTAACTAAAATTTTTTTCATAATTTTCTAGGTAAATTTGATAATTTTTACAAATTGTTGAAAAACATAGCAAATTTTTTACTTGACTGTTCTTGAGTGCTCCGGTAGCTGTAGGGTAGGGGGCGTTGTCGAAACAGTTAGACGCTACCTAGACTAGTAGTAGCCAGTCGGGTTGATCGTTAGGTGTTCGTTTGGGTCCGATACAGTGGAGGTATGATGCTGGGTGTCCAAGTTTTCTTTAGATGATTTAGGTCCTAAAGTTTATAAGTTATGGCTAGGAACTGCTTTTATACTAGCTAGGGTGTCAAAAAAAAATTTTCTCCATAAATGCATGCTTATCCTCCTAAATTCTTTAGCATGTGGTGTCATCCTCTTAGAGAAGAAGCTTTTGACTCAACTAAATCCAGATTCTACAACATGCCATGGCAGTGTCCAGCAATTTCCTAAGCCGCAATGGCACTTGTTGGATAAGATTTACAATTTTTAAAGTGTTTTAGGTATAATTTATGAATATTTGGTTATTTATTAATATACAAGTATATATTCCATGTATAAATATCACGTGTAGTATATAACCATACTCATATAATTATGATTCTAAAATATCCTTTATTTTGAAGATATGTTTCTTAATTATTTTCTTGAATTCAATACATAATATATATAACTAAGTAATTTAGGATCAAACTATAAGTATAATTATTATTTATACTGGGTATACTCATAAAAATACGTATATATTTATATAGTAAATCATACTATATTATCTCATTTTATAACATAATTTACTTATTTCTAAGTTCTCATCGCATTCTAAGTTCCATTTTTAGAGTTCTAAACAATTTGGTATTATATTAAATAATCATATTTCTAAGGGTAAAATTGGGATTTTGGGTTGCTATTTTCAAAATCTAATTTCATTAAGTTACTTCGATTGACTTTTCTATCTTAATTGTAAAGTTTAGGCTCAATCAAATAATTTTCCTTAAATGCCTTAAATTTATACTTGGTTGTTCTAAACTCAATTTTAAGAGCTTACAGAACATACAGATGGAGGTTGGCAACGTTGAAGGAGTTTGAGACTCCATAGTCTTCAAGTAATTCAATCCTATAGGCATTAGGATTGATCCTTTCTAACAATCTAAACAATTCATTGGCTCTAGGAAATAACTTACTCTTCCTCAAATTTGGAAATCAATCCTTACTAAGGTGGATCCAGACCAAATCATCTAACTGAAATTCATTGTCCTTTCATCTTCGGCCTCATCTCTTAAGTTTGGTAGCAGCTTGGCTTAGATGTTTTATGACCTTCTGGTGCATTGCCATGATGGCTTCAAATATTTTTATAGCTAATTGACCATCATTCTGCCTTAGAAGGGGCGCTTGATCCAATAGAAGCTTAGGGTTGAATCCATAGGCAATCTCAAATGGCAACATGCTTGTGACACTGTGGTAGTCCTATTATAGGCAAACTTAATTGTGGGCAGGCATAGATCCTAATCGACCATGTTCTGACCAAAAGCAGCTCGAAGTAAAGTTCCCATAATTCTGTTGACAACCTTGGTCTATCCGTCTGTCTGTGGATGGTAAGATGTGCTAAATAACAGTTTAGTTCCCATTTACTTCCATAATATCCTCTAGAAATGGCTCATGAATTTCGGCTCTCAAACTGAAACAGTGGTCTTGGGCAACTTATGAAGTTTGATGACCTCCTGCAAAAAAAGAAAAGAAATAGCCGAAGCATCGTTAGTCTTAGAACAGGGCACAAAGTGTACCATCTTACTAAATCAGTCCACAACCACTCTGATAGAGTCCTTCCCTCAAGATGTTTTGGTAATCTTATCATAAAGTCCATACTTAGCTCGAATCAGGTTTGGTCGAGATTAGTAAAGGTAAATATTGCCTTTGCTCAACTCGACTCAGCTCGGCTCAGTTCCTTACCCTTCTATAAGTAACATACCTTTCTAAAACGACTTAGACATCTCTCATCATCCTTGGCCCAAAGAATCTAAGGGCTAGTACCTCATAAGTTTAGTGTTGGTCAAAATGTCTAGTCAATCCTCCATTATGTGCTTCATGCATTATCAACTCTTACATAGAACAAGTTGAGATACACAATCTCCTCTTCCTGAATAAGTATTTGTCCTCCCTATAATAGTCATTGAGCGTTCAGCCATCTTCACATCATGCATAGATAGGTCTAAAGTACAGATCCTCAGCATATAAACCCTAAATCATAGAAAACCTTAATAATCAGGTTTGTAGTTTGGTCAAGAAGGTATGTCATCTTAATAGGGCATCGACCACTACATTGTTCTTGCCATTCTTGTACTTAACAAAATAAGAAAATCCCTTCATAAACTCAACCCACTTGGCTTGTCTTCGAGACAACTTGGATTGGCTCTTTAGATATCTCAAATATTCATGATCAGAATAGATCACAAATTCTTTAGGTAACAAATAATATTGCTATACAATTAGGGCTCGGATCAAGGAGTAAAACTCCTTATCATAAACAAATAGTTGAGTGTACCTCTTCTAAGCTTTTACTAAAGTAGGCCATAGGTTAGCACTCTTACATCAGCACAGCACCTATGCCTAGCGCGAATTCATCAGACTCTACTTCAAACACTTTGCCGAAGCTCGGTAGAGCTAAGATAAGGGTGTTAGTCAACTTTTCCTTAACCTCTTCAAAACTCCTTTACTCTTTCTCTCCCTACCTGAACTTTACATTTTTCTTTATTAACTCAATGAGTAGGGATAAATATGAATCGACGATAGAATGATGTTGGGCCGTAGAAGCTTTACACGTCAACTAAATAGGTCAGTACAGGCCATTTGGTAATTGCTTATATCTTCTTATCATCAACTTCGATGCCACCACCACTTACAACAAATCTTAGGAAGATTACCTCAAGTTGGCAAAAGTTACATTTCTTCATATTGGCATAAAGTTTCTCAACTCGAAGTTTTAAGAAAACGACTTGAAGATGCTTTCGGTGAGTCTCTAAGTCAGGACTAGAAATAAGAATATCATTAAAATACACGACGAAAAACTTTCCAATGAGTTCTTAGGATACATGGTTCATTAGTTGCATAATTGTGTTTAGGGCATTTGACAATCTAAATGGCATCATAAGCTATTCATACAATCCATGATGTGTTTTAAATGCGATTTTCCATTCATCTCCCTCCTACATTTGGATATGATGGTATCTAAATTTGAGGTCAATCTTTGAGAATACTCTTGCTCCATTCAACTCGTCGAGCATGTCATCAAGCCTTAGTATAGGGTGCCTATACTTGATGGTAATGCAATTGGTTGCTTAGTTATCTAAACACATCCTCCATGTCCTATCCTTCTTTGGCACCAACAAAGCTAGTACGATATATGGGTTAAGGGACTATTGTTCATACCCTCTTTTAATTAACTCATATACCTGCCTTTGCAGCTCAATAGCTTATTCAGGATTTAGCCTATAAGCAGGCTTATTTGGCAGAGCGATGTTTAATGTCTTGGATGGGAGGTAGAGTGATGGGAATTAAGCTACCGGACTACTAACCTGCAGCCAAGCCCGAGGATTAGAGGGACTAGCAAGATAAATCCTCTATTACAACCAACTCATGCAGAGGCGAAGTATCTCCTTATCGATCCATTCTACTTGCTAAGGCAAGTAACTGCTTATTTCTTGCATGTTGTATACCAAGAAGCGAAAGGCCGAAACAACAACCTATCTTCATTCTCATACATATCTAGCTAATTACTTACTCAGTCGCACCCTTGCCAAGATGCTAAGAGAAAGAGTTCAGGCTGACCAAGTCACCCCTACTCGAATAAGCAAGCTGTTTGTACTTTTTATCCACATCTTCTAACGGCATCACCACATATATAGTATCGTGTATAAAATCCATTACACCAATGATTTCTTTCCATGTATATTCATTTTTACCTTTTTGTATCTTGTAGATTACTTCCTTAAGAAATGCCCTTTTTGTCTTTTCCCTTTTAGGTAAGTTGCCCTAACTTATAGGCATAAATACCCATGTACTTATAGTAGTAAACGTCAAGACCAGATTACCGTTAATACACTTTGTATTTTCTTCTTTGCATAAATACTGGTTGTTTACTCTCGGCATCACTCTTATCTTAAACCTTGAGCAAGGCTAGGTGGCAAGTAACCTCATCAAATCGATTCGTGCATCATATCAAATTATACCATAAGTCCCCAGAAGTTTCATTAGTACATCATATCCTCTGGAGCTATTCGTGGATTTTGCTTACTTTTTCATTCACATTTGTCCTTTCGTACTTTCCCTATCACTTCCTTTTCGAGCTTTCTGCAAGTTTGGATCCATCCAGCGACCGACCTTGTCTATTCTTAGTTACGGTTCGTACTATTCTAACAATTCACCTGGGAAGAAGTCGGCAAACTCATCTAGTAAAGATTTCGCCTTAGCTGGTAGCATTTCATTTGATCCTCTCATATGAAGCAATCTTCTAACCAGCAGATAAGTCGGCCTCTTTCTTTAGAATTTGACTTAGTTAAGTTTGCATGTTTTTAACTTGTTCAATAGTCATGGGGCTCAGCTTTACCTTCCTATTTTCGTGCTCTGAGGAACGTGTGTTCTTCCTTCCATCGTATATCACATTTCAATCAAACATCCATAGTCGTCTAAGAAGAATATAGGACGCATACATGAGTAACACATCATAAAGCACTTCATCTCGATGGTTTCCAATACTAATCGGCATAGTCATTTGTTTATTTACTTGTAGGCCTCCCTTGTCATTGAGCCAATATAATTTATAAGGCTTAAGGTGAGGCTTGGTTGGCAACTTCAATTATCGAATCATGAAAGTGGATGCTACATTAGTGTAGCTATGACTATCAATAATCGGTGCACATAATGACCCATTCACCTTATAGGCAGTATGGAACAAATTCTCTTACTACTCATCTTCTAGTACTGGGCTTACGCTCATCACTCATCTCGATACCATGGTTGCGAGCATAAAATTATCCTCTTCACTATAGATAATCTCCTCATCCTCAAACAACTCGCTTTGTCCGTTTTTTTTTTTTTTTTTATCTCTTCCACTTCCTCATCAATACTATCTACCTTAATGGTCGATGCTTCTCTTCGAATCACCATGGTTCTTTTATTCAGACATTGAGTAACCATGTGTCCAAACCCTTGATAGTTAAAGCACTTAATCTTACTTGTCTTTCTTCTTGAGCTTTAGCCTTTCTTGAACTTCCTTGAGATCTCCTTCTCTTTTGCTTAGGTAATTTGAGCAAGTCAGACTTCAGCAACTTTGTTAGGTTTTGATCATACAAGTTTACTAGGAACAGGTTGGCTAGTGGTAGGTTAGGTGATAGGAGCTCGAAATCTTCTTGGTCGATACCTCTCAATTCTCAAAGTAGCTTGGATAGCTTCATCAAGTGAACCAATATCCATAATCTCTAGAATATCTCCAATCTCATACTTCAACCCACGAATGAGTTGGGACATAGTTTGGTCTTTAGGCTTGACAACTTTGTAACGGATCATTAACATCTAGAATTCCTTCACATAGGTGTCAACACTTGATCCTCCTTGCCTCAACTCCTATAACCTTTTGAATGTGCCCTGCAAATAATAACTCAAAACAAATCTTATTCTCATGACTCTTTTCATTCCATCCTAATGTCTAACTTCATGTTCTCCTTCTCTTCTGTAGGTGGCTTATAGATTCTTCCACCATAAGGCGACATAACTAGTAAACTCCAATACAACAAACTTTGATCTTAGTGTTATAAAGTACCTAATGATATTCAAATTTTTTCGCAATCTTATCCATCTAATTCAGGTAGTCCTCAGCATCAACACTCCCAAAAAAACTAGGGATATGCATCCTTAACCCTTCCACTCTAAGAGCTTAGACATTCCTCTCATTTGCTTCATCACTACTTCCTCATCCTTCTCTTCGGTCTCTTCTAATGTTAGTTTATGTCCAGCAACTCTACCTATTCCTCCAACTCGGTGTGGTTAAACTAAGGCATTAGCTTGAACGTAGCGATCATTGCCTCTCTTGGGCTAATCATTGGCTCATCTTTTGTAAGGATCATTTTTGTTACCTATCTTCGTTTATAGCAGTCGCCAGACTAGCCATCAAGTTCGTACATCTATCTAATCAATCATTTGCAGATTGGGGTGTGGAACTTTCTTATTGACATTGGCCATTTCGAGCACCACTCTATTGGTAACCTAGACTTCCTTGAACACTAAAATTGAACATTGTTGTCTATTATAAGAGATTAATTGACAAAACACAATTCCAAGTTCTTCCTACAAATTACAATGATATAACAACACTTAATACTATAACAACACTTAACACTCCTACAACTATTAGAACCATACACAATAAACCAATCAAACACATACTCTGTTTTGTGAACAAGAAACAAGAGAAAATAGATTACTAAATTTGTTTAGTATTAAACACTCTTTAAACACTTACAACAACTATAGACAATTTCTAAACACACTTACAGTGGTAGTAAGCCACTTAATGCACCAAGTAATAGAAACTTGCTTGAACGTAGCTAAGCTTTGATACCAAAATGATACAGATATGGTGGATGAAGACACTGCTATCGATATCATGCAAACAGGGGTAGCTTTGAACAGTAAGATGGTCCAAAGAATAAATGGTAGTCAAAGGTTGAGTAGAGGTTCTCGTGCACCAACGGGGGGTATAATGTACCAATGCCTTACATGAGCTTAGGTCACACTTAATATTACACATAAGTATGGTCGGAGGGCACTCACCACTAATCTATACTCGCAATGGATTAATAAGAGTAAATAAGAATAAGCCAAGAATACTTAGCTCACGGAAGAAAGAAGTATTTGGAAATTTCAATTATCACTAACTATTGTGGTTATTATCTATTATAAGTATTTATATGGCCTAATTAGGGCAAGTCTTAAATATATGCAAATTATAAAAGCCCTACTAAAAAAGGAATAAAGGAATAAATTACAAAGATAGAGTTATAATTAGACAAAAAGGGACAATTGGGTATAAGTAAGACAATATGGATGTTAGAAAATGAGGCCCATGTTAACTGTCCATCATGTGGTTCCAGTGATGCTGTTTGCCAAGCAAAATAGGTTTTAGGCAGATCAAATTAGGGTTAGGTGCTTGACAACTCGGATGTTCCGGAAGTATGAAGGATTAGATCAGGAGGTAGCCCATTATTTGGTTGGCTCGGGATCAGGGGCAGCTCAACTTTGGTAATGTATTGGGTCAGCAATAGGCGAGTTCGGTGCTTAACCTTGGACTAATGTATTGTAAAGGGGTCAACTCGACAATAAGTTAGTTACCTCGAGAGTCTCTTTAAGGAGATGGAGAGCAGAATATGCGGTAGGTCAAACTGGAGAAAGGATCACTCTTCAAAGTTCAACTCCCTTTGAACAATTTGCTGAACCATATGGGTAAGTCCTCGAGCTCAGGAACAAGTGATTAGTTAGTAGTCCCTATCACTAAACTGTATGCTAAGTTAAGTAAATGTGATTTCAATTGAATAAAATCTCATTTTTGGAACATATAGTTTCGGGTGAAGGAATTTCAGTGGATCCTAAAAAATTCAAAGCGGTGTTTGAATGGAAATAGTCGACTACAGTGTTGAAAGTACGGAGTTTTCTTAAAATAGCTAGATATTACAGGCGATTTATAAAAGATTTCTCTAAGATCGCAAAGTGCTTAACTCGATTGATGCAAAAGGATGTTAAATTTGAATGGAGCGACGAATGTGAGCAAAGTTTCCAAGAGTTAAAGGATCATTTAATTTTGACACCAATACTTATTTTTGCCAGACCCAAATAAATCCTACTGTATATATAATGATGCTTCTAGGAACGAACTTGGCTATGTATTGATGTAGGATAGAAAAGTAGTAACATATGCATTAAGGCAATTGAGACCTCATGAGAAGAATTATCCAACACACGATTTAGAGTTAATAGCTATGATGTTTGCTTTGAAAATTTGGAGGTATTATCTATATGGACAACATTGTGAAATATACACAAATCATAAAAGTTTGAAATATTTCTTTACTTAGGATGAATCGAACTTAAGACAAAGGCATTGGTTAGAATTAATCAATGATTATGATTTAACTATAAACTATCATCTTGGCAACACTAATGTTGTAGCAGATGCGTTGAGTCACAAGAATTATGAACAAGTAGCTTCATTACTCACAACTTAATGTGAATTGATTAAGGAATTTGAGAAATTGGAAATTGAATTTAGATGGCATGTGATTGATGTGTAATTAATGAATTTAGTACAACAAGAAGAGGATAAAAAATTGAAAGAGATGAAGGAAAATTGAGTGCAAGTGTTGTACCTGATCTCAAAATTGATACTAAAGGTGTGTTAAGGTATAAGAATGGAGTTTATGTACATAGTGACCTTAAGCTAAACAATGAGATCATGGCTGAAGTGCATAACACCAATTACACATTACATCCTAATGGAAATAAGATGTATCGTGATCAGAAAGTATTGTTTCGGTAAAAAGGCATGAAAAAGGATGTGGCACAATATGTAGTTAGGTGTAACACATATCAACAGGTGAAGGCAAAACATTAGAGGCCTAATGGTTTACTACAACCATTAGAAATACCTCATTAGAAGTGGGATCACGTTACTATGGATTTTCTAATAGGACTCCTAAAGACAAGAGCAAGTCACGATTCAATTAAGGCTGTAGTAGATAGGTTGACGAAATGTGCTCATTTCTTCCCTTACCAAATTAGTGATTCAATGGAGAAGCTAGCATGATTATATATAAGGGAGATTGTTAGATTGCATGGTATATCGATAAGTACTGTATCAGATATGGATAGTTGATTTGTATAGAAAATCTAGGAGAACTTACATCAATCTTTAGGAACTAAGTTGCAATTTAGCATTGCTTATCATCCCTAGATGGATCGATAGTTAGAAAGGATTATTCAAATACTTGAGGATGTGTTGAGAGGCTATATTTTGGACTTCAATGATGACTAGGATCAGTATTTACTAGTGGTAGAGTTTGCTTATAATAATAGTTATTAAGCAATGATCCAAATTGCATCATACGAAGCTTTATATGGAAGAAAATGCTGATCACCACTGTATTGGGAAAATGATAAATATCCAATAATAGGACCTAATATGATCAAACATATGAATAATAAAGTAAAGATAATACGGTAGAGGGTGAAAGCAGCGTAAGATCGATACAAAAGTTGGGCAATTCTAAAAAGGAAACCTATAGAATTTACGACAGGGGGATTATGTAAATATTAAGATAAGTCCATTTAAAAGATTTAAATGCTTCGGTACTACAAAAAAGCCAAGTCCTCGATACATTAGACCTTTTGAAATTTTAGAGAGAGTATGAAATGTAGCGTATCGAATTATTTTGCCACCAAGTTTAGCTGGATACCATGATGTGTTCCATGTATCGGTTTTATAAAAGTTTGTAAAGAACCCAAATGCAATTAAAGACTTGAAACTAGTGGATTTACAAGGGGATTATACAATTAAAGAAAATCTTATTAAGATCTTAGAGAACTGAATTCAAAAGTTGAGAAATTATGAAGTTAAATATGTAAAGGTTTAATGGGGTAGCGGTCCAAGAGCATAAATAACCTGGGAGCTGAAGATGACGATGAAGAATCACTACTTAAAACTCTTTAAAGAAATGAGTGATTGATAAGTTTTTCATCAGAAAATAAGTAGTTATTAGTTATATGATGGTTAAATTAAACGTTTTAGGGACAAAACTTTCTTAGAGGGAGCGTGGAAATATGAGCCTCTAAAATTGTATTTAGGGCAACCATACCTAAATTTAGGGCCTTTGAGAAAAAATTTATCAAATTGAATCCAAACTTTACAGTTAGGTTAAAAAAATTAGTTGAAGTGATTTAATGAAGTTAGATTTTAAAAATAATGGCCTAAAATCTTAATATTAGCATTAGAAGTATAATTATTTAATATAGTGTAAAACTAGTTAAAACCCCTAAAACTAAGCCTGAAATGCGACGAGACTCTAGAGATAAGTTATTTAAGCTATAAAAGTAAATAATATTACATAATATACTATATGAATATATATGTATTTTTATGAATATATTGGTATATATAATAAATATACTAATAAATTAACCTGAAAACCTAAAAAGAGAAAATATATCCTAAAATAAATAACATGAGAAAAATATAATTACAAGAGTTAGATTACTCATTATATGTACCAAGTTTATAGAATATATACACGTATATTAGCAAAATTATTAAATATTAATACAATATACATAAAATATTAATAATCAACTTAAAAATCATTAAAACTTATCCAAATTAGGTTGGGAAATTTTGGAAATCAACCATAGCAACCTCTAAGCAACTAAAGTGATGAATTAAAAGTAGATATAACATCAAAGAGCCACCTCATGCTTATTGGGAAAGAGTGCAAAAAAATAAATAAATAAATAAATAAAAGATGAAAAATCTTAGCTAACCTAAATCGGTTAAATAGAACTTTAGGACTTTCATTTGCACATTTAGGAACTCATATCACTCAAAGAAAAATTCATGAGAAATTTTAGGAAATTAAGAAAAAAAATTACAAAAACAAAGCAATATATGTCCTAGCTTAGTTCCTCAAACCCTTGTGTAAAACCTATGAAATTTCGATAACCCAAAAGTGGAATCAGATGAAGGAATCTTTACATAGTCCCTAAAACCACCCCAAACATGATAATAATAACTAAGTAAAGGAATCAAACCCTAAGTGTTCGACCAAAATCTTAATTGAAGTAAGCCCTAAAAACCTAACTAAATGAGCAAAAACCCTAATACTTGAAAAACCTTAGAACATTATTGAAACCCTAAAATGAACATCTAACCCTAATTAAGTGATCAAATACCTTATTGTCACTAACAAATACTAATAGTAAGGTTGAATTAATCAATACAAGCGATCGATAGTACTAAGCGATTTAAACCCTAATTTTCGAGCTCGTATGCAGATTAAATTACTATAAACAAGCACCAAACCCTAAGTACATGTGTAGGGCATTTAGAATGGCTAAATTATAGATTCAAAGTCCAACCAAACCCTAAACACATCCTAATTGCACCTAATTAGCCTAATCATGCCTAATCACCACTAATTACCCTAATCAAACCCTAATCCTTAACCAACCCCATTACATCTTGAATAGCTACAAGTCAAACATGATTAATGACCAAAAGACAAACTCTTATCCCTTCTTAAAATGTCTTGTACTCTTAGGAGATAAGGTCATACCCAAATTGGGAAAAGGCACATGAAGTACATGGTCTCCATTTGGTACCTGTCCTTATTTTCCCAAATTACTCACCACTTGTCCCCCCACCTCTCCTCGCTTCCACAACCTGCTATCCCCTTCCCCCTCCCTCATTTTTCATTTTCTCAAACCCTAAAACACATCTAAAAGCTCCCTCAAACTGCCTCTCAAAGATCAAGCCTAAACTCCTCCTTCTTCCTCTTCTCGGCCACCACCAACCACTCTAGCGCTAACCCCTATAACTTCACCACCACTACTCTAAATCACTCTAAACCAAGTCCTACGCCTTACACACACATTCCCCTTGTTTTTTGACACACTCACACCCCCTTACATACACCTAGGCTCATGGCACATAACCGCAAAGGGAGGCCTTCCACACTTTGCCCCGATAAGAACTTAGGTTAGGTTTTCCCTTAGATTTCTTGCAAAATAATGATAGATACTAATTTTTTCTTTCTTAAAACTTCTTTTACAGCAACTCCATAAAAGTTCTAAGGTATTTCAAGAAGGTCCACAAAGGTAAGTACAAGAAAAACCACCTTTAGTAGAAGTATAACACAAATAGGCTAAGTTATGTAGAGTAGTGTAATTGTTAGTAGAAAATCTTCAAGTAGGATGATGAAACCCCTATTCCCCATGCATGCCACCCCTTGTTTATGCCCTCACACACATTTTCACACACTTTTATGAAATGATTATGGTTTTAGATTAGTAGAAACATAGGTTACTTAAGCCAAAACACCATTAAAATCAAGTGTTGCATGAAAATGGAAAGTTTGACCCTAGAAACCACTCTTAGTTGCCACTTTCTTTGACCCATCAGATCTGGAACTTTTTGTTTAATAGCTTAATGATATGTTTATTTAGTGTTAAGTATGGTTTAGGACTTAATTAATTAAGTTAAGTAGACTAAAGTTTGGTTAAAGCCCTAAACTAGCTTAGTTAGTAATTCTAGGCTTAAGAATGGTGTTAATAACTCAAAGAACCATAATGGACAGATTTGTAACCATATTAAAAATGGGCTAAACTTAAGTCCAATGTTAGGCTTAAGTCTAAAAAGACAAGTGAGCTTGAGCCTAAGGTCCTAAATAGTGAACTAGACACAAAAAGCCCAAAAGAACCAATTTAAGAGCCTATGTAGCTAGATGACCAGATCTGAATCCTAGGATAAAAGGCTTAGGAAGAGTTATTTAGAAGGCCCATAAAACCCAAAGGCCCATTCAAGATACCTAACGTAACTTCCTTAGTGATTTAAGGCTCTAAACTTAGTAAAAAGGCTCATTTAGACCTATAAGAGTATCACTAAGGCTTACTTTAAAATTTTAAAGTGTTAGGAAAAAAAAGCCCATTTAAAATATTTAAAAAAGCCAAAAATTATTAAACATAAAGCCTAAAGTCAAAAACTAAGCTTAAGGCCCAAATCTTAGAGTGACCGAACTCACTACTTGGGCCTACAACCTTGTAGGGCCCAAACTAAAAAATTATTGATTCAAAAACTTAAAAACACCAAATGAAAGAACATTCGAAAATGGTGAAAACGACTATAAGATCTCCAAAAACAAAGTTAAAACGAAGAAGATATGCCCAAATTACAGAAACAACTAACTCCGCGATAATGAGTAATAAGCCTAGTTAATTAGTATAAATAGAATACTCATAAAACTTAATTATCTTCTTCAGGGGACGAGGAGTTTGAGTTAGATGCCGTAATGGATTATTGGGACTGCTGAACATCATGGTTGAGTGACTATACCGCCCCCTACTTTACTTGTTTGTGCTTGTAGTTAGCGGAATGCTTAATTATATCCAATAATTGAAATTGTTGCATGTTGGGGCAAATAGGAAATTGTGTATGTTTGATATGATTGATCTTATTTGCATAAATAGTTTAAGTTGATATGAATATTATGTGCTTGCCGCATTAGAGCTTAAGGTCTTGGAGTGTCCTTATATTATGATTAGTCACCCATGAACTGGACTAATGAATATTTGACCCCTAATTAAACCGGATATGCATCGCATCTTATAACATGATAATATCGGCATCAGCATCACATAGTAGAACAGAGGATCATGCCTAGAGGATTTATATTATATTTTGTGTGTTGAATGTTATTGTCGTACGACGTACTTCGTGCAACATGTTGCTGCCTCGACCTTTGGGAACTACTTAGCTCCAAGGAGTGCCACCTTCTACTTGAGATCATGTTGTGTCTACTATTGAGGATGATATTGATGATAAGAGACTTTAAATTGGACGTGGATACCTAAATCTTGACGTACTGAAATACTTCTTAACCTGAGCAACAGTGGGCTTCAAAACCGTGTTGTATACAGTTACCGGTAAATTGTATATACTGTTGCATTGCATATGTTTGACCATGCATTCATACGTTTGTTAAATAACTTACTTGATATTCCTTGTTATAGAGTAGATAGGTTACTCACTAAGCAGTTGAACTTACCTTCCCTATAGTTTATTATTGCAGTAGAATTTGTAGCTAAAATCGGGCTGCAGGTTACCTGAAGTTAATAGCACTAGTTGGAATTAGGATGTGAAGAAGTTGAGAGCTCGAGCGATATATATATATGAACTCTCTTTAATTTCCAATTATTAAGTATTTTTAGTTTGTTGAGTAGCATAGACTATTTATTGTCATGCCCCAAAGTGGTAGAGTTATAACAACACCATCGTATAAACTATTTTAAGATAGAAGTTAGCCTTACAACCACTATCCTAGACCTGATTTATACAAGGTGTCCACGATTAACCCACTTTAAAGTAAATAGTTTATAATTTAAATAAATCATTTACCTAAGGAATTAAGAATATATATATATATACACTAGAATTTAGTTATTACAATTGACATTTACAACGTTTCACCATAATCTATTTCTTAGTTAATACATTATTCAGAAATGAAAAATTCTAAGATAAGAGCTTAGACCTTAAAAATATATGTCTGTTCTTCAAATGTTTTTCCTCACTTCCTAAGATCCAGCAGTTACTGGTTTCAGAGTAATTATAAGCCGCTTCTTAACCAGTACCTACAACAACGTCTATAGGGATGTGAGCAACCATAGCTTAGTAAGTTAGGATGAAGGACTTAAAACTATACTACAAATACAAACAAGGATATCAACCAACTTATTAGGTACAATGCATATTCAAGTAAATGCTATTGTACGACGTTGTCTGGCCTGTTGTGAGATTAGAGAAATTGCACCCGCTTTAAGCCAAATTGAGGAGTTGCTGTTAATGCAACAGCTCATGACCAAACCCAAGCTTGTGCAATGGAGACATCTCTCTTCCCACAGCTACCTTCGAACCATTGACTTCACCCTTGCCGCAATCTCCTCACCTGTCACTTAGTTCAATTAAGGATGAAGAAGGGACCCATTATGCTATCCAATGCTATCCAACGCTATCCCTTTAGAAAGGGTCAGTATTCAGCCGGAGAATCCTAGATTTCTCCTAATAGGTTGCTATGTAGATTTAATTTACGATTACAGGTCGTATATTTGATTAAGTCCAGTTTAGAGTGATCAACCATTTCATACAAATCATACAATACAAGCCAAGTAGCAAATCAAAAATCATATCATCAACTCAGAACAAGCATGATCAAGTACGATTTCAAGCCTCCAAAATACAACACTATATTAATCCCAACTTACCTTGACTCCTCACTCACTTACTTGAGGTCCAACTTGTTCAGGCTATCGCCGATCATCCTTATAATACAAACGTGGTTTCGATTTTTCATATAACTATTTTAGGTTGGTTTTATCCTATAACGCTTATTGTTATCTTTTGTTTAGGGTTTAATATGTCCAATTATTTAGGTTCTCAAATCTTTTACAATTATTCTAGGTTTGGGGCTAGGTTCAGGTTCAGGTTCTGCATCGATTTCTAAATTAAGTTTTAGTTCGATTTCTAAGTACTGTTTTATACCCAAACCTTATAAACTCGTTTCAACTCATAATGTGAAATTAATCATATTACTTCTAGATATTGTAAATACCATAATTATCCCTAGTCAGTATTTTATTCCACCCGGTACACTTAAATCCTTATTAGTGTATTGGATTTACTCCTAATGTGAAAAATTTTTACATTTTTCATATAATTACATAAATTTAAGTTTTCTATTAGATTTATTATATATCCCTATTATTTATATAATATCAATTTTTATCTTAATATCTTCTATTTATTATATTTCCAATAATTACATATTATGTACTATCACTTATTATGTACATAATACACATCTAATATTTCTATCACTCTAATTATCATCTCCCAACATCAATTATCATTTCAAAATGTCTAAATTCATCCTAAATCAGATTTTACACCTAATTACCTTAATTTACAAAATTAACTTAAAATTTACTATTTTTCCCTATTACTTATTTATTACATAATTAGCCTAATAATTACATCTAACACCTAACTACTATAAGTATCATACTTCATCAAATTTCAACATCTTAAAACATATAATGATTTACTAAATCAATAATTATCTATTTAATTACCTAATTAACCAAAAATTACCCATTTTATGCCTCATTTTAAGGCCTAAAAATTATCTAAAATTTTTGAAAATTTTTTTTTGAAAAAGGGCTTTATGGCACTGTTCTATATCACCTAAGTAGTCTACAAAAAAATTTTAGGCTTAAAACTACATTCCTAAAGTCATTTATTTCTAAACGAAAACATACTCGATTTTGCATGATTTCTTAAGAATCATATATCATGGGATATATTTTCATCAAAATAATATTTTTCCTAAAAAATACATACTAAAATATTACATAATAATAAAATTAATAATTTTCTAAGAATTTTACTATTTTATAAAATTACACAAAATCGGATTGGAAATCAAACTCACTGGTTTGGGTCGCTTTGGCCACTATTGGTGGCCATGGGTGTGTCAGCCTACCTGGGCGCTGCCACCACCATGTGGTGGTGGTGGTCGTCCACTCTCAGCTGCTTGTCGGGTCTGGGTTCTCCTTAGAAGCCCCAACTGTACAGATTTTTGCTAAATTTTTGTAAAACCCTAATTTCCTCTCAATTTCACCTCTTTCTAATTTTCTAAGGTTTCAAACTAATCAAATAAGCTTCTAAAATTTTCTTGCTATTTATAGAGGTGTTAGAGAATTATTATGCATTAATATGATTAGACAATTACCTTATCTTCTTCTAATTTGCCTTTTGTGTTGTTATACTTTAATTGGTTAATATTTTTCTTATTTTTTCCAGTTGCCACGACCCAAATCTGGATAATTCCTTATTTTTTATGATTTTTCTTAATTAATTATGAATTTTCTTTAATTATTTAGTATTATTTTAGTACATTTCGCGTATTTTAAGTAATTATGCGTATTTCTACCTATATGTAAATTCATATATAGTAAAAATAAATATTCCTAAATATTATTTAGGTTATTTTATGATTTTTAGTGTGCATATAATTTATCTCTAGTAATTCGTTAATTATCGGAATATATTTTACGTATTTTCAATAAATAACGAGTAATATACTTAAAATATGAAAATTTTATATTCTTTTATTTTATTACTTATTTTCCTAAATTCAAACTCATGGAATCACTTTCATTAATATTTTTAACTTTATTTAATAATTTAGGCTCGATTGAATCCTTTAATCGATCGTCTTAAATTTTACGAGCCAAACTTTGAGCAGCTGATTATGGGTCTTACACTTATGATGATTTATCTTGGTACTATACGACTAATTTAGGAGAAACTTGATATTCTCGCTTATCTGTGTTTTGTTAGTGATAATTTGGATAGCTCAACTTTAATTTATATGTTCTGTTATCACTTAATGCTAGATATTAAAAGAAGGTCATAATTATGAATGCTTTGTGTAGTATGCCGAAGGCTCCTTATTAAAAATGGTGCTTGATCTCAAATCTTTATGTATTACATGGCACTATTGCCACAACTCGACCCCCTTCCAGGTTGTGACACCTTAGTGATCTGCTGTTGAATCCCTCCAGTCGTTAGCACCTATCCCACGTCTAGCACTTTCGACACACTCTTACTAACCGTCAGCCACTAGAGCTCTAACGAACGATGAGTTCCTATTTCCACCCTATTTCTGTTTTATTTTCTAAAAATAGTAAATTGATGAGGAAATTTTTCAAAAAACTTTATTACTTGATTGTTTATGATGCTTTCATGCTATAATTTTATTTTTGTAGAATTATGAATATTTTATATACTTGCTTAACAAATGCATTATTCATTTGAATCTTCAAATTAATAATAAATATATTAATGATATTGTTTTGAGCTCAAAATTTTTTTGTAGAATATCTATTACATCTACTTTAATGTTATGCAACCCAATTTTGATTTCATATATATTTAGTATTTATTGTATTTTTATCCTAAAAAATGGCTAAAAATTGGGCAATTTTTGAAATAAATTATTTTTTTTATAAAAATAATTAATGAATTTGATATCTGATTAATTTTAGGTATTTGTAATGACATCAGGACAAGTTGGAATTAATTTTGTATAAAAATTATATTAGTTGTTTAATTAATCATAATTTAAGGTTAAAAAAATAATTATATATATATGTACACAATAAACCCGATATCATGAAACAAATTGCTAATTGAATTCTCTATATTTTTTTAAGCTTATAGAAATTTTCATGGAATCAATTGGTAATCTGAGCTATTTATTATGGATTTTCTTAGTAAAATAGTTTAAATTATTAACTAGAATACTTTTTTAGCTATACTAGGCTAAAATATGATAAATATTTGATTAAACCCTACATATGTATATGCTGATCAGGTTTGGTTAGAATGGATTTTCATCTCATTTTTTGATATTATATGACCTAGGCTTTGATATATGCGTACTAGGGTTAGATACTTCATACTTTACTAAGTTATACTAAGAAATTATATAGAACATACTCTATTTATACTATATGGAAATAATATGATGGTACATATTGTGTAGACTTATATGTGTAGTAGAATTAGAAATACCTTTTATAAATTATCTCTTGAGATATAACTCATATTACATATCATCGAGTTCGTATAAATCCAATAATATCACTTTTACTAAAATTAGATAATTTTAGGTAATAAAACAAGTATTTTTATAATATTACAAAAATTTATGCACTATGATGACTTTATCAAAATTGAAACATAACTTGATTGATTAAATATACGTTTTGATACGATCGAAACAATATATTATAAATAATAATGTAACTATGTATATCGTTAAGGTTCACTAATTTAATATAACTTATATAATAAAATTATAATAATCAAGTACGTATCTAAATATAACTATATTTCATCATATAAGAATAATAAACTTCATATATATATTTATGTATATAACTTCATGATAATGCAAAGAATAAATAGAACCTTAACGTTTTTATAAATTTTACAAAACTTAAATTTAGGTTTATATATATAGGTCTGTATCGTTGACGTTCTACTCACTAGGAGATCATATATATATATACCTGAAGCTAATCCACTGGTTAATTCATTGAGACTTATTAATGTCTTCTCCAATAATTGCTTCATTTGTTCTAGAGAATTTACATTTGCCATTGAAGACATAAAAAATCCTTTGTCATGGAGAAAAGGAATTTGATAGTTTAAAACATTGGAAGAATTTGTTGGGGATTGATCATTTTTGAACAAATTGAGAATAGCGTTTTCCTCAACTTTATCTCACATTTTGAAGTTATCCCATCATTTAACTTTATAATTTCTTATTAATATGGTAGTCCTAAAGTCATAATTTTGCTTATACTGATAAAACCATGTCATAACCCATAAAACATTGATGTGCATAAAGTATAACATGATTTTATCAAAATATTTTTCATGAACCTTTGGAGTATAATTTTTCATAAACACATTACAGCCAATGCGAGCTTTTTCATGAATTATGTCAATTGTGACTCCGAACTCATCCTACCAATGTGCAAATTGGTAGGGTAGGTTTTTAGAAGAACATTTGTCAAAGAAGATCAACCAAGTGTATGATTTCTTTGGATTCATTTGAAAGAATGCATTCCACCAAGGTTGCTTATAATCATAGTAATTATAAGTGACTCGGTAATTGGGTTGTACTTCTACTAAGGACAACTGGAATTTTCTAGGCATTACAGGCTGATTAGATTCACTCCATTCATTAATATTCATAACCTTATGTATTCTAGCTGTCGAATAGCTTATTATTCCATTAGATTCAAAATGTTTGAATAAAACTAAATTTGTTTCACTTAGAATCCTTTCATAAAATTCAATTGGTGTGTAAAAGTCATATGGAACATAATTAAAATTGAGTAAAAATCTTTTTAGTACAATCATATGGATCCTTTTCAAAAAAAATTTTCTCAATTGAAAAAACATATTTGAAAATTGATTTAACAAAAAATATTAATTTTTGAGGGGCAATTGCCTTAGCAAATGAGGATGCCACCTCAGTTAATTATATATTTTGGTTTGTTCTTTTTAAGTGGAATTATCTCTTCCACTTGTTGAGTCTCTGAAACCATTGGTTGATTTATTAGAGATGTCACTGGGGCTTAAATGACCATTGCAAAAGACTTAAGAAGTTTTAAGTTTATAGAAACATTGATTGAAGCATTAGTTGGTTTTTTTGGTCTATTTTGTAGTATCATTTGAAAATTTTCATTTGGAGGCATTGTGGATTCTTCATTGGGAGTTATTGAGGAAGAGGATTCTTCCTTGATCATTAGTAGGGCATTAAGGTTTAATGGCTTTGAGCCATGACTAGATATTGGTCAAGCCTTTCTTTTGGGGTTCCTTCTCCTTTCCTTTGTCTCTTTTTGGAGCCATTTCTCTACAAGAATTTACAAGTAAGAAAGTCAGGAAGGGAATTGGATAATCTATTAACATACTCAATTTCGAAATAGAAAACAAATAAAATTGATTACCATCTAGCAAAAATTTGTTTAGAAATAATATTTTGGACATCCTTTAATAAAACATTTTTGGTAGATTTACAATCAATTCTTAAAAGAAATTTATTATTTAATAAATCTCTTTGAAATTTGAAAATTGTTAAAACGATTGCTAAAATTTCTTTTTTTATTATTATTATAAAATAATTCTTCTGGCATTCATTCCAATATTTAGAAACAAATTAAATAACATATTTTTTATCATTATGTTTTTGTTGAATGATCCTACCGAATCCAATTTCTTATGCTCCTATCTCTACTATCTTGATTAGAGATGAGTCTACAATATGGAGACATAAAATTTCATTAATTTTTTCTTTAATTTGTTTGAACACATTAGTATGAATTTCAAACCATGGAAGGGGGTTCTTCTTAATCTTTGATAAAGTGGTTTACATAAAATACTAAGATTAAGAAAGAAGTCAATAACATAATTTAAGCTTCCTAAATCTTTAGAGTTAATCTTTATCCTTGATTTCATTAGGAAATTTAAATGTAAATTCTATTGATCTCTGAATTGGAATTATGGTGCCATTATTTATATGAAACCCTAAGAATTTAACCTTAGTTTGAAATAGGCTAATCTTAATTGGTAACACAATTAAACCATTCTTTTTGACAACATTAGTAAAAAATTTTATGTGCTTAAAATGTTGATCTATATTAGATGAAAATATTAAAACATCATCAATATAGATAATTATAAAATTTGTATAATCATTAAAAATTTCATTCATTATTCTTTGAAATTCAAAATGAGCATTTTTAAGTCTAAAGGACATAACATTCCATTCTAACTTACCAAAAGGGACAGTAAATGCGGTTTTATACCTATCAGACTCTTTAATCTGAATTTGTCAGAATCGAGATTTCATATCAAACTTTGAAAATATTTTAGCATGATGTAATCTATTAAATAAATCTTTTTTATTAGGTATGAGATACCTAATCCATTTAAGAGCGTTATTAAGAGGTTTATAGTTAATGACTAACCTTAGTACATCTCTCTTGATTTCAACATTTTTATTAACATAAAAAGTTGAACAACTTTAAGGGGACTTACTTTTACGAATTAGTCTTTTGTTGAGCAAATCACTAATTTTATTTTTGCAATGATTTAAAACTTCATTATTCATTTAGGATGGTCTTGTTTTAGTAGGAATCTTTTTCTTATTAAAATCATTTTCATAAGGCAAATCTACAATATGAGATTTATGATCTTAAAATGCATTAGGTAATGTTGAACATATTGTATTTTTAAAATAAATATCATATAGATAAAATTTTTCTCCAAGAAGAGAATAAGCTTAAACTATATATAATAAAAATTCTATTGCATCTTCTAATTATTCATTAAATTCTATTAGATCATTACCATTATTATCCTTCTCATCTATATTTTATCATTACTTTCATATCATATCTATCATAGCTATCATTTAAGATAAGCTTCTCTTAGGTGCGTTATGGTATCAGAGCCAGTAAAAGAGTATATAGCCTAATGAGTGATTTTTAATTTTCTTCTAAGACGATTACTTTTGTAAAAACTATATTTTTTACTTGTATTCACTTAGACGATTACCTGTATGGAACCTCATGTGTTATGATGATTCCTATTAAGGCCTGGCGTAAATCCCGTTTAAAGATTTAAGGGTAACAAAAGGGTCATAACTTAGAGATCACAACATAAGTTTTTAAAATAGTCCTGTAAAATAGATTTATAAAATTGGATAAATTAATCTCTTTTGAAAATTATGAATTTACTCAGAAAAACTATGCCTTCTTCTAACTTTGCTCCCTCTGAGTAATCAGAAGAATCTATATTAAATAATAGAGATAAGATACATATGAAAGATTTTGATAAAGCAATAGATGATTGAAAAATTCCCTAAACTTCTTATGATCAAATTTACCAAATGGCTAAATGGGAATTTTTTTGTAAAAACGATTCAGAGGAAAAAGATATCCCTATCCCTAATGGCTTAACCACAATAAAATTATTAAATGCTAAATCAATTAAAAGATATGCTAAAGAATGGAACTATATGCACATAGGTCTAGTTCAAGTAGAAGATAAACCTCTTACTAAACTAGGTCTAGACACTTCTGTTTTCATGGTCCTTAGAGATACTAGGGAATTGGACTATGAAATATTAATGCACGCCTCTATTGAGACTAGTCTTAGCATTGGTTCAGTATAGTTTGAATGTCATTCAAATGTTACCTTTGATCTTAGAGATAAGAGCATAATGAGTTCCTTAATTCTTTAAATTAAAACTCATAATTATAGAATGATAAAAAGTGCTTTACCAATAGCTGTAATATATAGAATATATTTTAAGTTAATGAAAACTGTTTTTGGGTCTAAAGTATATAAAGTTGATAATAGAGGTTAAACCTTTTTTATTCAAATAGACTTAACCAAAGCCAATGTGTCTGTACCTAAAATGATTCAATGGTCTTAAGTTAACCTACCTAAATTATGGGAAGTAGAAAATCCACTTCCTAAACAACTTGTTTATAATACAAAACCTTCCAATGTAATCCAATACCCTGAAGGCAAGGTAACAATTCAATTTGCTAGGAGATCTTTTGATTAACCTAGAAGACCTTTAGAAATAAGGTCAATGTTATCCTCTTCTAGGAGATCAATAGATTTACCTCCACCTCCATCTATAATTTATTCACCATTTAATGCTCAATCCAATGTTCTACTAAATGCTCAATCCAATGTCCGGGATAATCCTTCAATTTCTGGTATAATAAACAATAAGTCAAGTATAACTAAACCAATTTACCAACCTAACAATGAACCAGAACATAAGGAACCTACAACATCTGTGTTAGGTGATCCAAAAGGTAATGTTTTAGAAAAACCTTTCGAATCAGATAAAATTCTTCTAAACAAAGAGTTTAATTCACCTAAAAATGAAAAAAAAAAAGGAAATGGTATTTTCAAAATTTTAAAAATATCGCTAAACAAATAAAAGATGAATATTACAATTTAATGGATGAAATTGGTGCTCAAATATATTTCTTTGAATGGTTTGAAAAATATTATTTGAAATCTAAAGAAATGAATGTTGTAAATGAATGTTTTAAATAAAAATTAAGTGATGGACAAATAATGGAATGAAATTATCCACCACTTAATAATATAAAAACAATCCACAAAAACACTAAAATAACTCTTGCGCCTTTTAAAAATGCTATGGAAGAAGAAGGCTCATGAATTAAAAAGATAATAAACCAAAATAATTATACTGATCAACATTTACATATAATAGGAAAACAATTAGTCAAAATGGAAAATGTGATTAATAATGAAATAAACAAAATGATTGAAAAAACTTTAACCAATAAAATTAATAAAAATGTACCTTTATTTAAACTTTTTGAAATGCCTAAAAATCCAACTAATGAATTTCTAAAAGCCTTGGATGATAAGAAAAGAATGATAAAAAATAAAATAGTTAAAGAAGAAACTTCGTCTTCATAAAAACCAATTGATATTTTAAAAATGCAAACACCAATTAACTCATCAAAATTAAGAGGTATTACCATAGATGATACTTCTTTAGAGAAACTTAATGTCCTTGACGAAATTGATAATGATTCGATTAATGATACAATATCCAATATTTCTTTAAAAGATTTAAACATTAATGAGTCAAATGATGAAATTAACAAAATTAATTGAAAAGAACCTAAAAAATTATATTATCAAAAAACAACTCCTCTCGATATAATTTTAGAAGAAAAGATTGATAACTATCAGAATACATATTTTGCAAGATCCACTTATGAATAGAACATAAATGGATACTTAGAGCAAAAAATTCTTAATGTTCTTAATCAAATGATAATGTTTTCTAACATTAATAAAATTGTTCTAAATGTTACTGATTACCAAGTAACATTACTTTTAATTTCTAGTTTTACTAAGCAATTAAAAGATTAGTGGGATCACTATCTCACTGAGGAATAACAATTTAATATCTTAACATCATATAAAACTAATGAAAACGGAATGAGAATTCTTAATGAATATAATGAACCGATTCAATACATGGTAAATACTCTGATTTTCTCAATCAGTCAACATTTCATGAGAGATCCTTCATATATTAGGGATAAAACCTTAGATTTGTTGTTCAATATGAAATGTAAGTTTCTAAGAGAATTTCGTCAATATAAAGATATTTTTTTTCAGATAGTTCTTCTTAAGAATGATTGTAATCAACCTTTCTGAAAAGAAAAGTTTTTAGTTGGTTTACCTAAATTAATAGGAGAATAAGTTGGGAATAAAATCCGAGAAGAAAATAACGATGAAATTCCTTATGATAATTTGTCTATAGTAAATTAGCATAATATATTTACAAAATTAAAACTAATTTATGTACAACAATTAGATTGCAAAAACAATTAAAAAATAAACAACACATGAAATGCCAAAGTCTTAGTGATTTTTGTACCCAATATGATCCTTCCTTTATTAATAAAAAGAAAAAAAAAGAATGTAAAACACTCTCACTCACATTCACAATGTTTGTATAAAAAACCAAGAAAAAATCCTTTAAAAAACTTGAAAAAATTGAAAATGAGAAAAAGGATTTTAAAAAAAAGAGAAAATCATATAAACAATTAAGGTGTTATAAATATAGAAAAATTGGTCATATAGCTAAATTTTGTAAAATCAATAATAAAATTAATAAATTAAATCTTGCTAAACAAATAATGGATAGCATTTTACAAATTTTCTATGACAATAAAATTGTGGCATTAGAGGAATAATTTTATGATGGAATTCAAGTCAATGATATTGAATCAACATCAACATCAACATCTTTTAAAGATGAAAAAGAAATAAATGTTTTAACTAATGAAGAAGAAGAAGAAGAAGAAGAAGAAGAAATTCTTCATAAGTTTGATCTTATGAGTAATGATAATAAAAAACTTAATTGTTTAAAAAATGTTAACAAAACCACATTTTCACTTACAAATAATTTACCTTATAATCTTAAGGAAATTCTAGAATGATCTTCATAATGAAATCAATATTCAAAAACAAGAAATAAAAAATTTAAGATTAATGCAATTAAAACTCCAAAGAGATTTTCTTGAATTAAAATAGAAAATGACCATTCAAGAACATTCTGACAATAGTTTTGAAACTAATGTAGAAACTTCGAATAATGACAATATTCAATACATTTTTGATAATTTTGATTATCTGATGCAACTTGTTGAAATAACAATAAGAAAATGGATTATCAATATCATAATCAAAATTAATAATGAATTTGTTTTAGAAACTATTGTGTTGTTTGATACTGATGTTGATTTGAATTGTATTAGAGAAGGGTTAATTCCAATAAAATATTTTGAAAAAAAATCCTAATCTCTAAAGTCTGCATCAAGAAACAAATTACAAATCAATTTCAAATTATCCAATGCTAAAATAATAAAAGAAAATGTTGCCTATAAAACCGCTTTTATTCTTGTTAAGAATCTAAAGTAAAATGTCATTTTAGGAATTCCTTTTATTAATTTAATTCAACCATTTTCTGTTAATGATAAAGGCATCGAGACACAATATTTGAAGAAAAAAATTGTTTTCAATTTTATCTCGAAACCTCAAACTAGACATTTGAATGAATTAAAATACAATTCAATTTCAAAATTAAATTACTTAATTGAATGTAAAGAAAAGCATTTAAGATTTTTAAAAAATGATCTTGAATTCAAAAGAATTAAATCTCAACTCTCCAATGAAAACTTAAGAATTGATTGTAAATATGTAAAAGATGTTTTATTAAAGAATGTCCAAAATATTACTTTTAAACAAATTTTTGCTAGATGAAAATCAATTTTATCTATTTTTTATTTTGAAATTGAGTATGTTAATGGATCATCCAATTCCTTTCCTGACTTCCTTACTCATGAATTCTTGTATAGAGATGGCTCCCAAAAAAGACAAAGGAAAAGAAAAGGAACCCCAAAAGAAAAGCCTTTTTCCCACAATATTCTTTTCATCCAAATTTTCCTCTCCTCTCCTCTCTTCTTCTCTTTTAATGTTCTTCTAATCTTCTTCCATCCTTTCTAACCTTTCATCCTTCTCTTCTCTTGTATATTCTTTCTTCTCCTTTCTTCTAATTGTAAAGCGTACATACATTTTTATCCTAAGGTATAACACCATACCTTAATGATCTTCTTATACCTTTGATGTTCCTACTTCTATGTTTTCTTATTTGAGCAAATGATCCATATATAATACTCTTTGTTTGTGAATACTTTTCAAATTAATAGAATGAATTTTCAATTTTAATTATCTTTCTTTCTTTTATGCTCATCCTAGAGGGGAATCTCCATTATTAAATGAATATAACTTTATAAGATTTATTTTTATATTTTTATATTTATGTTTTAAGTTCAAACCCCATAAGCGGTGGTAGTTATGTTTATTTAATGTTCTTTATGTTAATGATCTTTAAATTTTCAAGCATAAAGCACTGCCGCCTATGGTGGTTTTCTATTTATGTCATTTATGTTCATTTATGAGTAATATTTTATTAATGTTTATGTTATAAAACTCCATTAGGTGCCAATAATAATATTAGGCTGTGGTGGTTATGTTTCTTTCATGATTATGATTTAATCATGTATGGTCTGAAGAATTATATTAATTATTATCTAAATTTTATAGTAAATTGTAAATATAATCAAATGTGTATGAGAATTCAAATTGAATATTTAGAAAATATTGTTAATGATCTTAAAAGGAATGCTTGTCAGGACAAGTTTTTCAATGCTTGTCTTGAACATCATTTAAATTTTTAAATTTAATTTCAAAATATGAATAAAGAATATTTGAAAGTAAGAGAAAAGAAAAATATTATCATGAAATGATATTAAGAGTTTGTTGTTAATGTTTGTTTAATATTTAATGTTTTAATATCTCGACAAGTTAAAGATAATAATGGTAATGATCTAATAGAATTTAATGAATATTTAGAAGATGCAATAAAATTTTTATTATATATATTTTAGGCTTATTCTCTTATTGGAGAAAGATTTTATCTATATGATATTTATTTTAGAAGAAATTAATTTCCTTCTGATCTACATTTTATCAATTACTTTCATATCATATCTATTATAGCTATCATTTAAGATAGGCATCTCCTGGGTGCGTCATGGTATATGATCTCCCAGTGAGTAGAACGTCAATGGTATAGACCTATCAAAGTGAGCGTTAATATAAGTAAGTTGAGATTATAACTTTATTGCTTGTTGAGATATTATATCAAAGTATTTGAAAGCTTAAGAATACTTTTGTTTAAAATTGTAAATTAGCTTTTTGTGCATATACTATATGTGTGGTTAGTAATATGTTTTGTGATAAGAGTTGAACTCCTTAACGTATTGGTTTACATTATTTCTTAGTATTGCATTTTGTGATTTTGTTTAGCCACTCCTAAATGAAATTAAGAGTGATTTGATCGCTAATATAACTGGATATGCATAATAACCCATTAGGGGGATGATGAGGTGTATCAAATTAAATACTGACTTTATTTGATGAGGATAGCTGAAATGGTCATTTCTTATCGTTAGACAAACTAACTGGTAGGTAAGGAGGTTACGACAAGGATAAGGGCTGTGGTTCAAAGATGGTCTCAAGAAAAGGGTGCTCTTTATCACACAATTTTAAGTTTGTTCTGATTTGAATTACGGTAAACTCTTTAATCTAGGCTAGAGCTCTATTATCTCACAATAGATTAGATAACATTTTGCGATATTGCATATTGTTGTTTACATTTCATCTCATTTTAATTAATAACCTTATTTGTGTTTGTATAATATTCTTCTATCTCTATCCCTTTTATTGAGCTAATTGTGATCACACCCCTCTTTTACTGGTGTTGAGTAAGAGTTCAGGATGTATAGATATAACTACCTATAGGTTAGTATATGGTTAGCTGGGAAAGTGAGGAAATAAGAATCCATTAAATCTAGACTTTTGGCTTTTCTTTTTGTTATGAGGAAACTGATTGGAAATTCTTAGAATGCCCATTAGTTTCTTATTTTATTGTAAATAGATTCCAAGATTTGTTGTAAACTCTTAGTATAAATTATAACTTTATATGTAAAAATGCTTTTATTAGTATTGTTATATTATCAGACAAAAAGTTATCTTGAACATTTATTATTAAAAACTAAACCATATGTTTGATTATTAACAAGTATTAGATTGGATGTTTTAAGTTAGTTAAGTTGTATACGTCTTGTGTAGATTGTACCTTTGATAACAGCTGTAAGGTCAACTTATATCTTAAATTAGTTTACACAGCGAGGTTGTTACGACTTTTTCTGTTTGGGGTGTGACACACACCACCTTTATGCGATCAAACCCTCTACTCTTGCATTTGTCAAATAAGCCTTAAGTTGTTAATTATAATAAAGCAAGTAATATTATTAACAAAGCACTAATTGACTTTCGTTATGGAGTAGCTTTTATTAAGTTTAACTAAGGGTCCACTTATTAAGTAGAATATTATCTTTACAAGTTGGAGCTTAGTTAAAGATAATTCATAATAATTGCGAAAAGTTTTTTAACTTATTTGAACCAATTTTTTCAAATGCTCGATTAATAGGGTGTGGAAATACAGAGCTTAATTTCACTTACCCAAGTTTTATTGACTTAATTAAATCTTGAGCAAACATTAAAGATTCATTTGTGTATTCAATGTTATATATATCATTTATACTTTAATCCAACATAATCCATTTTGCAAATTAGTTTTGACTCCTCTAGCGAACAAAAAAGGAAATTTAATATCAAAACCAAATTTTCTCTCTGTATATAATGGTTCGATGACTACTATGTAGAGGAATATTTATTATGAATATAATAATTATTTTTTCCCCTTTGTACTACGTGTCTCATAAGAATATGCATAATCTCGGTATATAAAGTAGTTTAATCATTTCATGGAAAAACCTTGAGTTCTTAGAAAGCGATTTTATTGGGAAAAACTTGAGAATTGTTATGATGTATTCAACAAATTTGATAAAATGTAAAAAATTTGAAAAAAAAAAAGGTAAAAAATAAAGCATTTCCTAAGTTTTAGCTTTCATATTGTATAATAAAATATTATTTATATATTTTTATATGATATATGTAGTTACATTATGTTATAATAATATAAAATACATTGATTCTTGTTATATTTGTAATATTAAGATATTGCATTAATATTTTGTTAATATATAGTGTTGTCATGCTATTACAATTAATAGTAATAAATATTATTGATAGGCTATTTTAAGCCAAGCTACCAAAGCCTTGTCCAAACATTAACTAAGACCCACAAGCTGCTTGGGCACCCTGAACAGCCCCTCTAGGCACACAATTAGCTTGTCGAGTAAGCTCCACCTAACCTCGAGTCACTTACTTGGGACCTCAAGCACTCAGGTGACACTAAGCACTCTCTCCTCACTTAAGCTACTCATTGGTCAATATGCTACCCGCTTGGCTATTTTAAGCCATTAAAGTATCTCCGACACCTCGGAGCATGTGCCCCTGGCTAAGGTCACCCCCTTTTCCTCTCGAGCATACAACAAGGGACTAATGTATGGCTTGAAACCCAGCAAGCATCCTTCCTCGATAGCTCCTTTATCCATTTACTCTCCTTCTTTTCTTATTAATTGTTTCTTGACATTCATAATATGACCAGCACATTCAACAACCCTAGACATGTCAGCATCCTAAGTTTCAAACGTAGTTGCCAACATGTTTATGGTCAACTAGCCTATATATTCGTCCTATTCTCTCGTGGTGCACATCCTCTGTAGATGGAGAGTATGACTAAACCCCAATTTGACATGCGTCCTTAGTAATTAAGTTCCTTGCACTATACATGGTACAAGGAGCCAAAGATACCGAATCTTCTCTTAACTCTTGAAACTCTCTACACACTTACATTATCTTAAGTACCTACGATGACTCTCTGAGATCACCCAAACACCTTAACACACATGACCTCATAATCCTCACAATCTTTCCTTACTTATTTAAGCATCAAAAAGGCTCTCGTGGATCAATTCATAAGGGGCTTCTTCCAAGTGATCACAAGTAAGGAGCACAAATAGCACTAAGAACCATCTGTGTCCAATTACCTTAGTTGTTTCCAAAATCAACAAATATATATATATATATATATATGACATTTTCAACTAATATACATAATAATATATAAGTTAGAAATATGTTATTAATATAAACAATATATAACATATTCTATTTGGTTAGTATATCTATTGTTGATATTATAATTTTCTAGCAAATATTGATATAACACTAAAACATAAGACCATTGATATTTCGTATTTTATTTATCAAATAATTGTTAATTGAATAACATTATACAATATTATCTTATATTAATGAGGGACATAGAAAGATAAAGTCTTTTTTAGAAAATATATAAAGCTTAAAACTTTTTTATAAAACTAACATTTTCTATAGAGGTAAGTAAAGTTATGTATGCAGGGTAAATCATGTAAGTTGGCTCGTTTAACCTAAAAAGAAAAATGTAGGTTAGATCGAAAAATTTTAGTTCATTGAAATATAAGTTTTTTGAACCTGTAGGTTAAAACGGGCTAACTTATTATAGGGTAGGTTGACTAGTTAACGGACAAATACATTTATTAATAAATATATATAGAAAGTTGTTAAAAAGTTAAATATAATTAGATATCCATTGCTTTTGTCTAGACATACCCCCTTCCCCATAATTGTTACTTTTTTACAATTAAAGTCTAAACTTAAATGCCTTATCCCTAGATAATAGATAACGAATGTTTAAAGGAAACAACTGAAAACTGATCAAACATCATGGAAGTCTCGACTCCCTTCTATATTGGTTCAAATGTTCTAAAACTGTGCATCCTTGTTACTATAAAAACTTGTATATAATAACTGTAATAATAATATTAGATTATGGAATGGTTCACTTTGATTTCAACTAGGTTGATTGCTATGGTGGGAATAATAATATTAGATTGTTTTAATGTTAAGAGTACATGTTGAATGTAATCTAGTTAAAATACATATCCATATAGATACAGGGTATTCATTGAGATATAAAAATTAGTTATTAAATTACAAATTTTCTTTTCTTTTTTTCTTAATATGTATTCAATATTTAGTTTTATTCTTAAGTTTCAATTTCTTTTTCGATTTTTTCATATGTCAATTTTATTAGGCCTTCTTATATGATTAGGTTACTCTATGTAAATTGGCCTGTTTAACTCATTAATTTACGGTAAGGTGGATTGGATTGAAAATTTCAACCCATATTTACAAACGGGTTAAAATGGATCAAGCCACTTAACTTGTGGATCAAAGCGGGGTTAAATGGGTTGGTTTGTTTAACATGCTTGCAACAATTTTAGAGAAAGCCCTTTTCGATTAAATATATTAGGAAAAAATGCAAAAAAAGAATTTAATAAATTTTGATTTTGATGTGATTTGTCCTTCTAAACATTTAAAAGTGTAATTTTCCTTTCCTCAAATTTTCCTAAATTAAGAATAAACCCCATAATCATTTTAAAGTTTAATTTTAGTATATAAATATCCTCTAAGGGTATTACCTTTTAAACACTTAATGGTTTAAAGAATATTATACATTAAAATTAAAGTTTAAAGGTTATTCTTAACCTAAAAATTTGCTTTGCCAATTTTTAAGAAAAATTATACTTAAAAAATTTAGAAAGATAAACAGTTCCTAAATTATAGTTTAAAGATGTTTTATGCCATTCCCTTCGTGTATTAAGCATATCAAAGCATGTTATGTTCTTCCTCCTTATTTTCACGTAATTAACAACGATGGATATCGTTTATCCAAACCCTAAAAATTTAAAGTGAAAAAAATTCAACTTATGAACTCCATGGAAATCCTCTCCATAAACTTCCCTATCCTATCTTCATCCCTCAAGCCCTCAACTTCACCTCTCCTCGAAAACCCTAATTCCCTCCACTTCTCTAACTCCCAAACCCTGATAAACCCCATCTTTTCCCTCCCCAGAAACACCCCTTTCCCCAAACCCTCCTCGAAGCCAAACCCCACTCTCTCTCTTCCCAAATGCCACCAAACCCCAGCGCCATCCTACTTGGACATCGACATGGTCAAGAACAAACAAGGCGTTTACACTCCAAAACCTACGAAGGTCGTTGTTTTATGGGACTTAGACAATAAGCCCCCACGTGGTCCTCCATTCGAGGCTGCCACAGCCCTTAATGATGTTGCCCGGAACCTCGGCGATGTCGTCGAGTTTTCAGCTTACGCAAACCGTCATGCTTTCATTCATTTACCTCAATGGGTCGTCAACGAGCGCCGCGAAAGGAAGCAGCTTGATGTGCTTGAAAGGAAAGGTATAATCACTCCTCCTCAGCCTTACGTTTGTGGTGTTTGTGGTAGGAAGTGTAAGACTAATTTAGATTTGAAGAAGCATTTTAAGCAGTTGCATGAGAGAGAGAGGCAAAAGAAGTTGAATAGGATGAGATCATTAAAAGGGAAGAAGAGGCAAAAGTATAGGGAGAAGTACATTGCTGGAAATCATAAGTATAATGAGTCTGCGAGAGTGTTGATTAAGCCGAAAGTTGGTTATGGGTTGGCCTCTGAGTTGAGGAGAGCTGGGGTTTTTGTTAAGACTGTGGAGGATAAGCCCCAAGCAGCTGATTGGGCTTTGAAGAGGCAAATGCAGCATTCTATGACGAGAGGGATTGATTGGTTGGTTTTGGTGTCAGACGATTCGGATTTCCAAGATATGTTGAAGAAGGCAAGGGACTCAAATTTGAGGACAATGGTTGTTGGGGATTCAGATAGAGTGTTGGGTAGGCATGCTGATTTGTGGGTTCCATGGGGCAGGCTGGAAAGTGGGGAAATTACCGAGAAGGATTTGGTGCCTAATAGAAGGAGGAAAGATGAGGAGTCAGATAGGGAAGATGGGTTGTTTTCTTTTTCCGGATATGATGCTGATGCTGATGGGGGGAATGAATTGGACAGTGTGGTGAATGAACTTCTTGTTGAAAGTTCCGGATTTGGTTCTATGAGAATTTCAGTTTTTTCAGAAGGGGAAGGGGAAGAGGAAGAGGAAGAGGAAGAAGATGAGTGGGGTGAAGAGGAAGAAATTGATGATTTTCTCCTGGATGATAGCAAGGTGGAGGGTGAGTATGGGCATTTTTATCCATGAGATATTGCTGGGTATGTTAAGTCCGTAATTGGGGCCATTTAAGGACATTTGAAGCTGGAGGATTGTTCAATATGATTGGGAAGAATGGTCTTGTGGAAGAAGTGGTATCCTTATGCAATGATAATTGCTTATCTGTCTCTGGGTGAAGCACTATCTTCCTGCGTTTCATAGTTTGCTACATTAAAGGTTCGTACAAGTCTTCCTAGCGATGGACATTTTCTATATGTGTACATTTATGGAAACAATAAATTAGTTATCAAATATTTGACCTTTCATCAGTTTTACATTTTCCTAATATGCATAATGCAATCTAAGTTCCTGTTAAATTTTAAATATATCAATAGCACCTTTGAAGTATCTTTTAATTTTACGTTCTTGCAAGGAAAGCTTTTACTACTGGATTGTTCGCCGCACCGCCATGTAATTTCTATTAAAAATTTTGTTGTCATTTAGAAGCAGTGTCAGAGTTCTACTCATTTTAGAAAGTCAGTAGCAGAATGTGACCGCTCAAAATTCCAATACATCAGATGTGCATAGATCTTGTAATTTGTCTAACTTTTACTTTTCACCCATAGTTAGAAGAGAAGTTATTTTAATTATGATATACCTTACTTGGATGACTTCAACCTATGGCTAACATATCAAATCGAGAGATAATATGAAAAATACAAGGGGGAGGAAAATCATGGAGTTTTTCCATGATTAATGAGTGCAGAAGTTGCAGTATGGTCTGTTCATCTCCATACATGTAAAAAGCATGTAATCCAGTTGTATAGTGAGACATTGTCAGTGTTCAAACTCAGGATACTGCTACTAGATTGCTGAAGGAACTGAAAGAAGATGAAGGAAGGTAACTTGGGATGATATATGCAAAGTTACTGGAAACTTGGAAGTAACTTCTCTTTGAGAACTTGTTCATATTGAAAGCATTTCAGCGTACTGAGGGTTCACCTTCAAGTTCATTGGATAGTTTCACGGGAGGATTAAAATAGGTCTAAATGTAGATAGACAACGGATCTTTAAATTTTTCAATTTGTGATGATTTGGGAACTCATGATGATAATTGTATCTTGATCTCCATCATCTTCTGTAATATTTAGCATCTAGCACTATTTGTTTTCTAGTTCCTTGTAAGAAGATGCAATAAAATTATTGATGTGTTTTCTTATATCAGAACCTTCTTTTTTGGTACTCCGCTAATTAAATCTTACACAATGATCCAAAGAATTGGCTGCACTTTTTTAGTAGAGAAGGAAGGTGACACAGATCCTAGTCTCTTTTTATTTTAGATTTGATATTGATTGTAAAGGTCCTCTGTCCATGGTTTGTGTAGTTTGATGTGATCCTAGAAAGAAACAGCCAGCGGCATCTGTAGCAACTTTAGATAGTCTTACAGATGCTTTGCGCGGAGGAGATTTAGCAGAAATATCAATATTGACACTTTCAGTTAGCATCTTTGGCATCATTTTGCCGCATTGGACTAAACAAGGTACCCGGTACTATGTTTTGTGCTGTTTTTGATAATTTGGATACCATTTTAATATTTTTTTTTACTTCACACGTGCAATCATGTAAACATGTTGCTCGTGTAACAAAAATTGGTAGCGTCATTCAAGTTGAAAACCTTTTCTTTCAGTAATACACGTACACAACGCACACACACATAGATAAAATGGTCTTGTATGTCTGTTTCATGAGCTCTGCGGATCCTGCCTCCTAGTAGAGTAATGTTGTATTAATGCTAAACTAGTTAGTTATTTGTGTCTAAATTCTTATGTTAGATGTTCCGCAGTGTATTCTTTGCAAAGCGATTGGCATGATGTTGCATTAGCAGTGAATGGCACGGGCTTTCTATTTGGGAAATCGCTAATTTTAAGGAAAAAAATATTGGTTGGGAGAGACTACAAAAAAGTTGGCAATAGTTCTGAGAAAATTTTAGTATGTGATCGTCTTTGGGCGCAAGCAACCATTCGCTGCCCGCACCTCGCTAGAAGCTGTCATGCATATGTCATGTTGTATCTTCTACTGCAATAAATATTCGCTCTAGCATGTTTGTTTGATTTTATGGTTGGTACCGGGCCAAAGTCGCATAAGGCGACTTAAGAATGTTTTACAAAATATATTTAATTTTTGATAATATACTCAAAAAAATACACCGATACCAGAAAAATAGAAGAAGTTAGTAGGTATATGTATATGGATTTATCCGAAAGTATAGGGTGCTGTCAATTATTGACAGATGGCACCGCCCACACTTCTTAGCAAAGCTTATTTTTAAGCCACCACCGGGAACTTACTTTTAGAAACCCTATGATTTTATATAAGTTATTACTTTCACACAAAATACCTTTGACATTGTGGTTTCTGCTATTGCTTGCTAGGCTGCCAATGTATTTATTCGACGGAATATCTTTGAGTCCGTAATATTGGAGGGCTTACTTTAAGAGAATAAATTACTGCATATCGTTAGGAGATTGGAGGAGTACGAGCAATGCTGTTGAAAAATTTACCACTATGAAAAATTTTAAAAACAACATGATCTTGGTTATTTGTCAGTTGCTATAACACTACTGTTGCACTGCTTGAGTAATAGAGGTGTGAAATGGAATGGAATAGCGTAGAAGGGGATGAAAATAGAGGTATTGGAAATAAAAAATAGTGTAAGGGGATTCTATCTTCTTTTTCCTTTTCTTTGTTTTTTGGTCGTTACTGCTTGGACGGGGGAAAGAAGATTTTATAAGCAATACAAAAATATATTCAGAATGGGGTTACTATGATCCAGAGTATTATTTTACAATGGACTCTTGCAGGACTTCTTACGGCTCTCTTACTCTATAACAATATAATATGAATCTTGGATAGGAAAAACAGCTTGAGCAGCCACTAATAACTAAATTACTAGACGCCACATTGGGTCGACTAATGACCAACTTGACTCTAAGTACATGATTCGGTCGATCGGTTTGGGATGATGTTCGAGCCTATTGAGCTTTGATTCCCGACTTCTCATCCGTTTCTGTGAATTGTGGCCCATGCTATGAAACCGGAGTTCACACATCCTACCAATATGGTTATGCACGTTCGCGGAAGCATTTGTTTTTGTCGAGTATTCGTTTATGGCTCGTTATGTGCTCACGCTCATCATGAGGTACATAATTAAATCGTAGATGGGTAATACATGTTTCAAATGCTGAAAAGGGAAGAAATTTCTTTAGATTGACTTCATTGCCGTGTTTCATTTATAGGCATCGTTGACGATGCTTCTGATCACTAGCGTCCAAGAATGGTGTTAATGGGTCGTGTTTCACATCTCAATGTAAACGTGTTTGTATTTAACAATGCTTACTTTGTAATCTGACTTATTTGTTAATTATGTGTGAAACCCTAATTTATAACCAGTCTTTTTTATTAGTGTAGAGAGAAAATTTTAAAATAAATATATGAAGGCTATTGAATCTCACATTGGAATATATATTTCTAATACCATCTTCAATTTTTATAATGTTTATAACATAAATTGCATCGAAAACTATATTAGTGTTGTTGATAGGATATTTTAAATATAGGTTCCTTAAACCCACATCAACCTTTTTAAACCATGTGCTAATTTGATGAGCTTATGGTTGGCTTGATTCGCTAGTACCCGACTTAGTCATCCTACTAGTCGACCTCGGCATAAGCTCACCAAGTAAGCCAGCCCTTCCAAATGATCTACCCAACCTCAAGTAGTTATAATCACGACCTTATAAATAAATAACCAGGTTGACTATATCAAACAATACTCCAACATCCCTCATAGTAAACTCATTACTTAAGTACAAAACTCAAAACCAATTTACTCTATGGGTCAGATCTTATTGACGATAAATGTTTATAAAGATAGCTTTTTATTTTTAAACTAAGCATATAAATAAGTCCAATAAAAACCTATATAATAGCTTAAGAATCCAACCACTGATGTGGATTTAAGTATTATGTAATTAATTTAAACAGTAAGTAGTTTCACTAATGAGGTTGGATTAATTGCATGTTCTTTGATGGATGTATATGTAAAATTGAAACTTGAATGTATTACACCATGCCCTTTTCTATAAAGAACGTTGGAAATTAGAGTTTAGAAGGAAATAAAATTTTAAGAGTATTACTTTTGTAGAAATAGAGTCAAAATGGATGGGGATAATAATAATAATAATAATAATAATTATAGAGATCAATGGTGAAGACATAGCAGCAAATGACGAGGGGTGAGGGGAGGTGTGGTGAGAGGTGGACAGGTGGTTACTAGATAGAAGACTAAGTCTAAGAAAATAGTAGAGCATACAAATTAAATAATGAATATTAAAAATCTTAATCTTAAATTGGTTTACAGGTTAAACTTGGACATATATATGAGATTTATTTATTAAATGGGTTCCTCAGCTGGTTTAAATGCTAAATTGGAATTTGAACACATTTATAAATAGATCCAAATTGTTTTGATCAATTTATTAATTATATCAAGTTTTGTTTATACAAATCCGTTTATAGGAATGCTATGTTTTATCTAGGTTGATTGGTTAGATGCCAAATTGCTAGCCCTTTATACCACCCCTTTATACCACCTATCCTTTTCTATACTCGCGTTATGAAAATTTTTTCATCAAATTTTGTTGTCATTTCGGAGAAGTTGAACGCTGTTTGCAGTTTCAAGTAACAATCGTGGGTGCAGTAGCAAAAACTTTACAAGAAATATTCACGGCTCTTGCTCAACTAAAGTCATTGTCCATATCAACCAAGTGGTTCCGAAAAAAAAAAAAGAGGAGGTTCGACCAAGTGGTGGCTTGTATTAGTGGCCTTCGTTACAGTAACATTACTTAAATGCATTGAACTTCCTCCATATCCCTAAGCAATGCACGGTTCACTTGCATGAGCCCCAGGCTCCACCATAATATGTCACATCAAAATTCAATGCGGCACTTTAAGTACACATACTTAGTTAGAAAAACACCGGTGCAAAATGACGCCGCGAGTTTTAAATAATTGAAACGCAACAACAATTGTCACGGTTCGAAAGCAATTTATTTATGGAAAAGCTTAACGTTTACTTTTTTTTTTTTTCTTTTTTTTTTTATTTCAGTTGTTAACATTTCAAAAAATTTTCATTTTAATTCTCAATGTTTATAAAAATTTATAAATAAGTGCTTTGAATTAATGGTATTAGTTTTTAAATTGCATAGTGATATGTGTTACTATTCTATTGGTCCATATATGTTAATTTAGTAAATAGTATAATAAAATATTAGAAAATTAAATAAATTAATAAAAAATATATAAAAATATTAAATAATAGTGAAAATTTAACAAAAAATCTGTTAAAATAATGAAAGTTTAATAAAATAATATATAAAACAGTACATATATATATGTACATATATGCTTACATTCACACATATAAAAAATCTAAATAAATAACTAAAAACATATATAAATTCAGAAAAAAAATTAAAGAAATAAATCCAGCCATACCAAAACCAAGCAATAGCCGACGACTATCGAGGGGAGAGTTGCATGACCCCAAGTGGTCGCAAGTAAGGTATGGGGCGTAAGGAATCACTCGAAATCCAATCGAGTTGCACAAACCGATCTCAACCATAACCGCTCATCACCTAAGGAAGGTTACATGACCACACCTCCCCTTCGATGGTAGAGGGTGGCTACTCAAGACCATTGGTGGGCCGTGCGATCTACTTATTATATTGGTTGTTTATTGGTCACCCTCTAGTTTTAGGATGGTTGGACTTGATTTTTTTTAATTATTTTTATTAAATTTTATTAATTTATTTCAAAATAAATATTAATATATATGTATATGAATTTATATTACTTAATAATATATATTGTTTTCCAGATTTTCACTTTTATTTTTTTTATTTTTTAATCATTTTTGGTATTTCTTAGTATTTTGATATATTTTACTTATATAATATAAATTATTAATTTATTTAATTAAATCAATTATTTGAACGAATTATATTTTACTACGTGTCCATACTAACAGTAAAACTAATTAAAAACTTTTTTGTAAGTTTTTGCAAACATTAAAGATTGAAATATAACTTTTAAAACGATAATAATTGAGAATTGAGGAATTTTTGTATTTTTCCTTTTTTTTATTAATAATTTTAATTTAGTGTATTTCTTAATATGAAACATGAATCCGATTTGATATATCGAAACAAAATCTATTATTATAACTTATCTTAGGGTAGTTAAATAAATCAATAAACTACTAAAAACCACCTCACGTGGATGTGAGAGAAAAAAATTCAATTTAGGACTAAGATCTCTTCGTATAAATTTACATCTCTATGTAGTGGAATTTAATTAAGAATCTTATTAATCACGAATTAAGATACAGTCCGCATGTATGGTACGGAATCTCGCCCATGCATCATATCCTTACTTAGAGGGAAATGGCATCATCATCCAAAGTTAAATTTCCATTAGGGTATCACATGTGATTTTACAATATCTCGATTCATAATTTGTAATGTTGGCAGTGGATTCAGCTTCTTGTATCTTTCACCTATATTTTCAAGCGTCGGCGCAACAACCATACAATTGCTTAGATGGCAAGAAAATCACCCTCAAATAGTCGATAAAAATAAGTTGTGGGATGACGATAGGAAAGCAGCCGAGACAAGAGTGTCGCAACTGAGAAAAGCCTACGATGAAACAGTAGCAGGTAATTAATTATGGACTAACATGTGATGTGTTTTTATAAATGCAATAAGTACTAATAAAATCTTAATACATAAAAATATGAATTTATTATTATTAATATGTATCTAAATATGATTGATATTTGTCTACTAAAATATATGACTTTTTCGTTAATACCAAAGAATATTTTTTTGTTATTATTAATTGATATTGATTGTATCTAGTTTAATTTTTCTGTTATCGGTTGTAGTTAGTTCATTTTTTCTATTAGCCAAGTAGTTAGTTGGTTAGGATGTTAGTTAGTTTTTTAGTTTGGTTAGTTAGCTACATTATAAATACAGCTTGTACAGGAGGCTAAACTAATTAATGTGAAATACTTACACTTTAGTTTCATCATTTTCTCTCTTCTATACAAATTTCTCTGCAGTATCATTTCAATTTTTGATATGGTATCAGAGTTTTTCATTCTTTAATGGTAAATGAATCAGAAAAGTTGTCAAGTCCTTACTATTTACATCCAAATAAAAATCCATCATTACCCTTAGTATTTATAGTTTTTACTGGTTTAAATTATCATATATAGAGTCGCGCGATGAGAGTAGCTCTCCTCTCGAAGAACAAGCTTAAGTTCGTAAATGGATTGATCACACTGCTAAGCAAAGAGGATGAACTTTATGTAGCGTGGGAGAGGTACAATACAATCGTATCATTGTGGTTAGTGAATTCTTTATCGAAATCAATAGCACATAGCATGATATGGATAGAAAGTGCATATGAAGTATGGAAGGATCTTTATGCAAGGTTTTCGCAAGGTAATTCTTTACAAATTTCTAATATTCAAGAAAAAATATATAATCTCCATCAAGGTATGCTTACTGTTACTAAGTATTTTACATAACTCAAAATCTTGTGGGATGAATTAGCAGTTTTAAGGCCTTTACCAGCGTGAAAATATGATGGATGTAATGTTGTAAACACAATGAAACACTATTAGAATTTAGATAAGGTGATTCGTTTTATAAAAGGTTTGAATGATAGTTTTAGATTGGTTAAGCCTTAAATTCTTCTCATTGAGTCTTTACTGAATATTAACAAGGCTTTTTCTTTGGTAGTACAACAAGAACGAAGTTAGTATTGAATGTGCAACAAAGTACCACTAATTCCAGTGCCTTTATTGCTAAAACTGTAGGAAATCTAAGGAGATATCCAAATAATGCTCTTGTGAAAAGGCCTATATGTTCTAATTGCGATTTAAGTGGTCATATTATTGAAATGTTATAGAAAGCATGGATTTCCACCAAATTAACCATGTTTAGAATAGAGAACTGATGATGCAAGTTGAGTGAATTAATTTCAAACAACTTCTACAGCTAAGGTTAGTGATTCTTTTCAATTCACCAAGAAATAATTTCAACGATTAATATAGACTCTCAAAAAAGAAAAGTCAAATGTAAGTCTAGATACATAAGCTTCATCGTCAAAGGAATTGGAAGGTAATTTTTATTCTTTTTCACATTCACCTTCTTTTACAACTTAGGTGATAGACATAGGTGCTAGTGATCATGTCACTTGTTCCTTGGACAATTTCACAACTTACAAGGAAGTGACCGCTATGAATATACGTCTTCCTAATAATGCTCAGGTTAAGGTTTCACATATTGGTACTGTATGGTTAAATGAACACATTGTTCTAAAGAATGTCTTGTATATTCTTAACTTTCAGTTCAACTTAATTTTTTTTAGCAAGCTCATTGTGTACTATAAGTGTAAGCTTATCTTCACTGTTGAAGAATGTTTTATGCAAGAGACACAAGATTATAGAGTGATTGGATTTGCTGAGATGAACAAAGGGTTATATGAGTTGAAGGGTAAGGTTAGTAAACCACGAACAGCCTTATTGATGCAGTTAGTTGTAATATTATCCAGAAGGATGGAAGTCAGTTGTGGCATTCTTAGTTAGGTCATATACCAATCAAGAAGATGAAACTAATTTCTAGATTCTGTTCATATGTTCAATATGACAATAATGTAAAACCTTGCACTATTTTTCATCAGGCTAAATAGATGAGACTTCTATTTCTTGTTAGTAATACTTTTACTATTGCTCCTTTTGAGTTGGTACATTGTGATATTGGGGAACCTATGAAAGTTTCTACTCGAAATAATCAACACTATTTTTTAACTATAGTTGATGATTTTAGTCGTCTCACTTGGGTGTTTTTAATTCGTTTGAAGTTAAAAACTAGGTCATTATTACAAAAGTTTCTCAATTATGTTGCTACTTATTTTGACTCCAAGATAAAGTACATGCAAACTAATAATGGTTAGGAGTTTAAGATGCCTAACTTCTACGGTACTCATGGGATACTTCATTAGATTTCTTGTGTTTACACTTTACAACAGAATAGCGTAGTGGAGCGCAAACATCAACACATCTTACAAGTTGCTAGAGCGTTGCATTTGCAAGTTGGATTGCCTTTAAGCTTCTAGGGTGATTGCATTTTACATGTGATTTATTTGATCAATCGATTGCCTATTGCTATGTTACATAATGAAAGTCCTTATTAGGTTATGTTTAGGGAAGTGCCTTCTTACACTCAATTGCGTGTGTTTGGGTGTCTTTGTTATGCTTCTATACTTGATAAATCGATACACAAGTTTGATTTATGAGCCACTAAATGTGTTTTTTTTTTTTTTTGGGTTTTGTTCAAGATGTTAAGGGATTTCAAGTGTATGATATATAACAGTAATACGTCTTTGTTTCACGTGATGTTATTTTCTATGAATAAGTTTTCCCTTTGATCATGATCAATCTACAACTAATATTGTCTTACCACGGTTTTCTACTTTTGATGTCTCATATGATTCTTTTCTTCCAATTGATGAATCCATTTCTCTTGAAGATTCCTCTGCTTACATAGATCCTCCTAATCTTCAACCAGTAGCTCATTGGGTCACTTAGAGCTAGACATCCACCATTGCACCTTACACTGTATTTGGCAACTTTTATGCAAAGTGGAAATGGAAGGAAAGTTATGGAAATAAAAAGAAAGGAAAGGAAATCAATGAAATTAGAACTTTTTCTCTTGTTTGGATATGAAGAGTGAAAATGGAAAGAATCAAGTAGAAATATTTCCATTTCTCTTGTTTAGTCAGTATAAGGGGAACGAAAAGAGAAGAAATAAAATAACAACATGACCAAATTACCCTAGATCTTATTTCAACTAACAGATGTTAACAGAAATTGAAATGTAACTATGAAGCAAGAGAGATAATGATGCATAGAAATTGTGGACAAATAGCTTATAGATTTTTTTTTTTAATCACAAATAGCTCATAGAATATCTTTCCCTGCTTCCAACAATGTGAATAGTGTCATATGGATTATTCCTAAGACAAAATACTATGACAAACAATTTTTGCATAACATGCCTTATATCATACATGTATCACCAATTTCCTCTACAATGAGACAATTTGCTTAGCTTAATCGCACAACAATTATTCCAGAAAAAAAAAATCATAATAATACATATAACTCCAACAGAAAAGATTTTCCCTTTGCTTTGAAAAGTTATTGACCCCTAAAAAAATAAGGATATTTCTATATCATATCATATCCAACAATGAGAATATAAGTTTCAACCACCAAGAAATCCTTCTAAATTTCTCAATTAGCAGTCAGTCGCCAGGACAGTAGATTTTATGAGAAATAAATGGGTAAGTGAAAGTTTATATAACCATTAACATAAATAAAAAGGAAAAATCCTACTTCCCTTGAGTTCCAAACTGCAGTCTCAAATATAAATTGGTAATACTTATGACATAATGATTAGCAAATCATTCATAGAAGTTATTCATAAACAACTTATTACCTAATACTTCTATGTACAACGATGTGATCGTTAATAGGTTATCTTCTATTTACAATAATATGAACTTTATGAATATCATACTAGCAGCACAAACCATTGATACAAGACCTAACACATATCCACAAGATGGCTTAATATGACTTCTCTTTTCAGGTAAGTAACTTGGTACAATTTTTTCGTTCTTTTATTTTTTTTTAGCCTTTTATTCCTAGACCTTCATTTAGAGTATAATCATAAAATGTTAAAGAGGACTAGAAATCAACATATAAAGCAATCCATGATGAAACGCTCAATGAGTAAAGCACATTTCTGATAGTACTTTGTTGACATTTTGGGTAAAAACTCAAAGGGTTGTTCTCATGAAAAACAGACATTTGAAAGCATTAAATGACTAAATAACATGTAATACATGGATATTATGAATTAATAGAATAGAAAATCCATGTAACCGTTTATCACTTGCATTGTAGTTAAATAGATGTTGAATTCATACATATCAATTATTTTAGCATAAGGCTGATTTATGCTATTCGTTTTCCTTTTTATAAACTTGTCATAAACATTGACTCTCGTGTTAGAGCTTCTTTTTCAAAAAAATTAGATGGTGATCAACAGCAATGGAAATATCATATGAATGTATCTATTTGTAGGGAACTATCAACTCACTTTGAGGAGCAGCATATCAACTATATATGTACATGAAGTACATTGTTGTAGCTCAAATCGGGTGAACTTAGCACTTCAAAGCCTACCATAGTTCGCTCTTCTTGTCCAAAAATCAGGATACATTAAAAGTGAGCACATATAATCAAGCAGTGTTTAGCTCAATACCATTAAGGTTAAAGGCTCACAGGATCTTATGCACACTTATTATTCATGTTGAGAACACCGTTAGTTGCAAGCAGACAAAATTAATTATAATGCATCAAACACCTGAAATATTTGTCCAAGTTATGTGCAAGATATCAAAGCACTATGATACTCCTTAATTGGAAATTTGATGGAAACCAAACAATTTATCAACAAATTTAAAAAGATTTTGCAAAACATCAAGTAATAAATTGACAATGTAGTCTGCAAGTATAATCGCGACTTTTAAAGTATAAAACATCATTAAGAGGGCTCCAAAATCACTGCTTAACATAAAGTACAACACCATCTTTAATATCAGACATACATGCAACTAGACAATTTTTTATTAAATTTGAGAAATTAAAAGAAGTAGGCACAAACAACAAAGATGGGCTTAAATGGTTTTTCACTTCCTTCAAATTGGAGAGGGGAAAGAGAATAAGTAGAGAAAGGATGTACACAGATGGATATTGGCATGGTTCAATTAGACATATAATATGCATTTTAAAAGCACTCCTCATGCTCATAAAAACTAAAATGTTGCCTTCAAAACATGATTATTAAAGTGTCAAATATGATTGAAACAATGGCTCGTATCTAGTAACTAGTTGTTTGTGTAGATACATATGGGAGATATGACCATTGGACCCTACTAAATTTGCTACACTAGAAACAAAAAAGAAAAACAAAAACTATGAAGTAAAAGATTGACTAAACTTTTTGCACTTGGTTTTTAATCTAGAATAACAAGGAAAAAAGCGAATCGGAAGAAAATGGAAACAAGTCCATATTGCCTAAAGTCAAAATTCCCTAAAAGACACAAGTAGTTGTATCATAGAAGGGTTTGATGAGGTAAAAAAGAAAGGATACCCATCAATTTACCTGACCAAGGTTTTATCCTATACGTCTTCATTTTAATGCACTCATCTCTAACCAAAAAGGGTTTAATGAGGAAAAAAAAAAAAAAAACAATTTTCTATTATAAAGACAGTGAGCAAAATTTCCTCCCTCCATTCTACTAGAATTTTGGCATACCAAACGTATATGCTTCACAATGTCTACCTTCTAAAATATCATATGCAAACCTTACCCTCATTATAAGGCTGATTACGTTTGACTTGCATGGTAAAATCTATGGAGTCATGACAAGAACTTGCACACAGAAGGAGGTAAACACATCTTCCTTTTTTTTCATAACAACTAACAACTCATTAAATCCAATGCTAACAAGACAACTTCACAATTGGAATGCTAAAATAGTTTGTATGTACCTTAGTAGTAACCAAGGTTGACCACTAGTAACAACTAAAACATCATTTTGATGCCAAAAAATATAATCCTAAAACATCAACTTCATGTTCACATTCTTTGCCTTACATTGAAATTTAACCATATATATGTTATGATTTTCATGAATTTTTACAAAATGTATGAGATGCTTCAAAAAAATAGCCCATTTGAGTAAGACTAATTGCAAAATATTAACCTATACATCTTAGGTTAATAACAAAACATAGTTTCGGCAACTTATATCATGGCTAAAGTCATCTCGGTGTTGCCCTCTAGTAATAGAATTAGATCACATGTTCTTTTCTTCATGATGCATTTTTGGAAGAAGGTAATTTTTATGCTTTGGAAGAGGACAACCAAAAAAGCTTCTCACTCACATGAGATTTTCTATGAGAAAGTCATACATAGTAAATTGTAAATCTTCCTCAATCCCAATATTCACCAACTCATCAAAAACATCTTGTTTTGAGTATATACAAGCCCTAATAAGCTTAATGATATCATTTCCCTTACTTATAGCTTTGCATATTTTTTCCATTACTGCATGAATCTTCTCATTCGCTTTCTCATTGAGTTCCTTAGTCATAACTTTACATTTTTTGCCTTTTACTTTGGCTGAAGTTTAGGACTCCGTTTGAGTATTTACGCTTGGCACATTTGGAGGACTTACTCTTGGAGAAATTTGTGTCAAACAAGGTATTGTCTCATCTAAGTCATGGTATGGGCTATGGAGTGAGGTCTCCAATGTTACTTCATTTTCAAGTATCATGTCATCTATTTCAGATATTTTCAAAAATCTAACTCTGTTTTTCTCATGTGCCTATCTTTGCATTTTCTCCTTTGTGGTTTGAGCACCTTGGCCTATAGCTCTATCGTTGCCAAATATTTCCCAAAGCCTATCATAATGCACGATTAGTTTAGACATTCACTTCTTTGCGCCTGGTTTTTTCTGAAAAGAAGATAAGCAAACTCATTTAATTATTTAGTAAACATTGTATACCTCGTGTTGGCATATTTCTTGCAAATATCAATACCTTTATCAAAGCTTACCAAACCTCAAGTTTAGCCTCAAATAGACACGAGATAAGATTATATGCAAACCCACTTGAATTGTTAAAGAGATCGAATGCTTCATGAAAATTAGGCTTAATAGTCTTCAACCACCTATTCTTGATCTTCTCTTTATCAATGGACACATTTTTTGTTTTCTCACAAAGCTCCATCACAACATTATCATACGCTGTTGAAGTGAAGGTTTTATCTTACTTGTTCCCATCAACCATTTGGTGGTAGAAAGTATTAATTAGGATCTCATCCATTGATTCAATCTAGTGGAGATGTGCTCTTTTTCTACTATCACATTTGATATCCTCATTATTATCATTTCCATTACTTATCTTCCTACTATTTTAATAAAAGCAAACTTGATAGAGAATTGTTAGACAAAAATAAATATGAAATACATATTAAAGAAAAGAAAGCACTTGCATGAAGCTTAAAATACGTAGTTGCAACATTGTTAAAAAAAAAAAAACATATATATATTTATATAAATTATCCTTACAATGTCAAAGATAAAAAAAAAAACAAAAACAAAGTACCTGAAACACATAGCTAAAATATTCTGTGCAAATTATCATTACCCTACAATAGCATAAAGCTATTACTCTTAACTACTAATTACATAGTCATCATATTTGGGCTACAATATTATCTCTTAAAATTTCTCCCAATCTAGCATTAGTTGTGTCTCTATCTCAAATGCAACCATGATCTTCTATTGTCGCACTCAAAAGCTCATGGTTAACTTTAGATATAAGTGATTCATTTGGATCAACTCCCATTAGAAAGTTGTGTAATATGCAACTAGCTAAAATGATGTCGTATTGTGTTTCGAATGTATAATGCTTCTCTATAGCACTTGCTATGATAGGAAATCGCTTTTTAAGTACTCGAAACGCTTGTTCAATAGCATTTCGAAGTGATGAATGCTGATGATTAAAGAGCTCATGGGGATTCTCTGGTGCACATATTGAATACTCCTTAAGATGATACCATATGCCTCTATAAGGAGGTATTAGATCACTTTTGATCATAAAGTCAGCATCGACAAAATAATATTTTCCTATTAAATAGCAAGTATTAATGTACTTATGAAGAAGTTTAAATTGAAATCTACTTATACGATAAAATATTTTACCTTGTGATATTTTCAAATTATCTTCTCTAGAAAAGGCATCTTTTATTATCCTTGAATTAGTGGCAAAACCCTCCCATCAAAGTAATACATATTTGAATCTTAAGTCAAAAGAACAAGTGGCTAGTACATTTTGGATTGGATACTCTTTCTAACCACGAAATCTTAATACCTCAGAATTGGGCACTTTAACACAAATATGTGTTCCATCAATTGCACCAATACAATCCTAACACATTGATGAAAGAAAATATGTAAAATTATAAAAGCTTTAACTTTTAATATGATAAAAGAGTTCACATTTTTATACCTTGAAATAAGGATAGAATATGTTGTTGTTGAGTATTTCTTGGGAAATATCTTTACCATTAAGTTGCTAAAGAAATTCATCTTTAAAAGATATTAGTGCTCTAAGCGTACTATAGAAGTGCCAACTTACTGTCTCACCAGAATGACAAAAAAATAAAAATGACATTGTACGGTTCTTAATATTATGCTAATATATAAAAAAAATTTGCAACTTGTTCTTCGATTAATGCCTATTACTTATCCCTAAGATTACTACTGCCTCTTAATAAGTTACATAATTTTTCAAAGGCTACACAACCCATGTGCATAATATCTTGGCATTTTTTTCATCTCTTAATTGCATCATAAGTTCTTGTTGAATTTCAAATCTTTGTAATGATGGGATAATACTATCAATTGATCTTCCCATAACATATGGCTGTCTATGTAGTCTACGCATTCTTACCACCACATAGCATGCTATTTGTACATGTGTTGTTCCTTGCATTCTTATCCAATCATCTATACAATTGTCATCAATAGTGATATCATCTATAGATTCAAAATCATTCATGTAGCATAGCCTAAATTTTCAAAAATAATATAAAGCATGAAGTCTTAATTACAATATCAAAGATTCCTCATAATTATTTAAAACATATAAAAATACTAAACTAGATAATGTAAAAGCTACTAAAGTGCTTAATCACTATCTTTCAATACTTGTGAACTTTGATCATAATTGTCATAATTAAATTGTGATTTTCTTTTTTTCCTTTTTGTTACTAAGCTAATGTTCAAATGAATATATGTCATTTGCAATTACCAAAACCTCACTACACTTAAATGGAACTATACTACTTTCAAGAGGACCATACAATGAGTCAAATATTCATGTAGTATACATTGTACCTAACAACTTAAAGAAAAATCTACTCAACAAGTTCTTTGGAGTTTGCTTTAGAGCACAAAATTAGAAAAAAAAAAGAAAAGTATATCATATGCACTAAAAAAATATAAGCACATATCACAATCATACCAAGACAATGGGAAAAAGGAAAACTCTTGCCTACATATAAACATAGATATACAAATGCTATCAAGATAAAGCCAAAAAAAACTTTGGATATGGAGTTCGTAAAAGAATAAGAAACAAACGAGAAAAGGTAAACACATACCTCTGATTATTTCTTCTTTTTCTTAGGAAAAGATGATCAATGTTACAATAATCGTTTGGAGAAAATAGTGGAAGATAATGTGAAAAAGCTTATCACTAACTTTTATTTCCCTCCCTTTTTAGGGGTATTTTAGTAACTTCACATTTTTTCCTCTCAGTTCCTTTACTTTCTACTAAAAAGTGGAGAGAAAGTATTCTACATCCTTAGTGGAAACAAATCATCCGATTTCCATCCATTTCATCTTTCTTCTACCCTTCAAAAGTTTATCCAAACACAACTTTTCCTTTGATTTCCACCACCTTCCACTAAAATCCGTTAGATTTTGTCCATCTAAACACAGTGTTAGTGATTATGTTTGTACTAAATAAAAATCTCATATTTTGGAATTGGTATTTAGATATGATCGTCTTTCACCTACTCACAAAGCTTTTGCATGTGCTGTTGATATGCTTTCTAAGCCTAAAAGTTTTCAAGAAGCTGTTCAATATTAAGAATGGAGGGATGCAATGCAATCAGAAATTTTAGCTTTAGATGCAAACAGTACATGGGAATTAGTTGATGCCCCAAATTAAACAACCAATTGGGTGTAGGTGGATATATAAGATCAAATATAGAGTTAATGGAAGTGTTGAACACTATAAAGCAAGACTTGTAGCTAAAGGATACACTCAACAATTTGGGATTGATTATGTTGATACTTTTAGTCTAGTTGCAAAAATTACTTCAGTCCGGTTACCGTCGTCATTGGCTGCTTCTCTTGGTTGGTTACTTCATGAGCTTGACATAAACAATGTATTCCTTCATGGGGATCTCCATGAAGAAGTTTACATGTCTTTACTAGAAGGGTTTTACTCTTAAGGCTCAACTAAGATGTGCAAATTGCTTAAATCTTTATATGGATTAAACTAGGCCTATAGAAAATGGTATGAAAAACTTACTAATGCTCGACTCACTTATGGTTTTCATCAGTCCTCTATAGACTATAGCTTGTTCTTCATGCGTACTCCTGATCATTTCATCATTATCCTTGTGTAAGTGGATGATTTAATTGTTGCAAGTGATTCTTTTCCAGTCGTTATTACTATTAAACAATACTTGCATGATACTTTTAAAATCAAATATTTTAATGAACTTAGGTACTTCCTTGGTCTTGAAGTTGTATGGTTAAGTCAAGATATCAACTTGTGTCAAAAGAAGTATTGCTTGGATCTTTTTAAGGACACTGGCTTTTTAGGTGCAAAACCTATTTCTACCCCCATGGTGTCTTTTACTTGGTTATCCAAGGATGATGGCTCTTCCTTATTAGATGATCCTACTGTTTTTCGATGACTCATTAGTCGTCTTCTTTATCTCACTTGCATTCGTTCGGATATCACATTTGCTATTCAACAACTTTCTCAATTTCTTGATAAGCCCACTGCTCTTCATCTTCAAGTTACCTATCGTATATTACTGTTTTTGAAAGGATCACCTTGCTAAGGTTCTTCGCAAGCTTTGTGCCTATAGTGACTTTGATTGGGCTATATGTCTTGATTCTCGATGGTCTATAATAGGTTACTGTGTGTTTTATGGTAATTCTCTCATTTCTTAGTCTTTAAAAAAACAATCTATTGTCTCTCACTCGTCTTTTGAAGAAGAGTATCGCGCTTTGGCTACTACAGTTTGTGAACTTCAATGGTTACTATACTTGCTACAAGACTTCGTATGTCCTCACGACTAATCCACGTTGTTATTTTGCGACAATCAATCTACCATTTATCTCGCGCATAATCTTGCTTTCTATCAACATACTAAATATATTGAACTCAACTATTATGTTGTTTGTGAAAAAATTCAAGCTGGCTTGGTCACTTTATTGCCCGTTTGATCTTCCCTTTAGCTTGCTAATGTCTTTACTAAAGCTCTTTCTACTTTTGTGTTCGTCAATCCCATTTTTAAGCTAGGTATTCATAATGTTTATGTGCTAGCTTGAGAAAGGGACCAGGGTGGGGGGCGAGGCCGTGGGGGGTTGTCGCTAGTTTAATTTTTTCCCTATTGGTTGTAGTTAGTTTAGTTTTTCAGTTAGCTAAGTAGTTAGTTGGTTAGGATGTTAGTTAGTCTTTTAGATTGGCTAGTTAACTAAATTATAAATACAGCTTGTACCGGAGGCTAAAATAATTAAAGTGAAATATTTATGTTTCAGTTTCATCATTTTCTCTTTTCTATGCGGATTTTGAAATTGTGAAATAGATATATAAAGAGGCATAACTATTGTTGAAATGATAACCAGAATCACTAATGGGGTAGGTGAGTACGAATCGGTACTAGATACGCGGTGGTTTTATGGATGATTAGACAGTTTTTCTAACATGCGGATAAATTTGGATACACAAAATTTACCATTGGTTTATATCTACCCAGTATTTCAAACGACGTTGTACTCATTTTCGATCTTCTTTGGGACACTTGCGCTAGAAGTCTTGTATATTTATGTGCTAAACCTTAATTGAACCCTTTGTATTTTAAATAAGTCAATTAACTACTTTATGTATTGAATTTAATCATCTTTGTCTTAAGTGAGTCGCTTAAAGTTTTTTAATAAATTTTTGTATCTAGTAAGTATTTTACCCTATGAAAAAATCTTGTGAGAAATTTTAACGAAGTGATTTACTTAGTGTAAAAATGTGAATATAGAGCACGTAAATGAAATTCAACGTCAATACAAGGACTTAAAATAATTCGATTAAAACATAGAGAATTTTATTGAATTTTAATAGAGATATGGAGGAGCTATGATATATTTATTATCCTGATTATTTTTTCAAATTGCAAAGTACTGATAAAATAAACGAATGCTATCCTTTTTTATTTGGGGCAAGTAACTATCTTATTTTACATTTGCAAAATATTTCCGTAAAGTACAAAGGCCCTTATTCACCAATGCATTGGGAACCTAAGCTAAGAAAACATTTTCGGTGAAAACAGGGCATTCATGGTTTAATTTAATTTAATTTTTTTAACTTTTCAGTCCTCTCTCTACGAGGGCATGTTCATCGGAGTCCTTAACATATATTCTCTTGTCAATTACGCATGCCCATATGCCTTTGACAATGTATAAGCACCTCAAGGTACATAAAAACACTATACATTATGGGATAAAGGTGCTTGAGATTTTTCTTTTTCTAAAAAATTTCTTTAATGTTTGACAAAGTCCGACGTGTTTTGTTTCTTTCGACTAAATTTTGTGCTGTTGACCAAATATGGCCAGTTGGCCGTTGAATGTGACTTGATTAACTTTTAATAATAAATAAAATCCTATTATTATTATTACATGTGAAAATACTAGTTGATTATTTATACTACAAAAATCTATAATAAATATTTTAAGTATTGGTTTGAAAAATGATAATAACAAAAGATCGATAAAAGTCATAAAAGATTATTAAGTAACTTTATTGAAATAACTATTGATAAAATGTTACTTAAAAAATGAGAGTTATTTAGAATGTTGATTTAGCATTCTAAATACCTTTCCAAGCACTCACCGATAAAAATGAACTAAAATGTAATGTTCCATTGGAACTTCTCCTACTAAAGTATTGTCCGTTTTGATATAAAATGTCGTATAGTTTTATCCTTTGGTGTAGCAGCTCTTTAGAAGGTCAATCATCTTAAGATTGAGCTAATGTGAGTACACTTAATTTTGAAGTTTTGATGTACTTTAAGCACTATACCAAAAGATGCTTTGATTTAGAGTTCCATCACCTAATATTTAAAGGGTATTGCACTTAATTTCAAAATTTGAGTAATTGAATTAACTAATATCTTAAACTAATAAAAAGGACTTAGAAATCTAACTTTTAACAATATATAAAACATGGTTAATGAATTCTCTAAAGAGTTGAAAATTACTATATCAATTATTGTGCTAAGTCCATTATTTATTTGAGCTTGGCTCTTAAGGCTAGATGGTAGAGCCAAAGGAGTCCTATCTTTATTTGAGATGATTTAGGAAAAATTAGCTTAGTTAGCTCAAGACAAAGATTATTAAACTAGTCTGTTCACCTCTAACCTTTCTCAGGAGGCTTATGCATTTATGAGGATGACTATTAGCTTTGAGCCCATTAGCATGCTCATTTAGGATAACCATGAAATCAATAGGCTCTATTTCATCCATTGATTACTAATATGATACAATGAATGCCATAACACTCACAAGTATATAAATACTTAGCAATTCCTCATTCACAGCTTTATAGAGACTAAAGAAATAATATTCCACCATGAGAACTTTACTCTCCAAGATCAAGATTAGCAATTCAGGCAAATAATCAATCTCGCTTGCGTTGTAATGTTTCAAGCTAGAAGCAGTATATATCTAAGCCAACAATCATTAATGGGCCTTTTTGACCATTTGGCTTGAAATTTTTTACTTTGTGTTGATAAGATATTTACCACTATGGCTTTCACTTAACCATGAGTTATCACAATTCTCCCCCTTCCTTTCCCTTCCCAAACAAGTGATATCCTTGTCGAGATACCTTATAATTGGGCTAAGTTCTTCTACCTTTTTGATGTATAACTTAGGCCACCCTCTACTTATAAATTATCTTAAAAGTATGTTAGGAGTCATCACCCTTGTGATACTCTTCACCCTTCCTCAAACCTCTTCTTTAAACCGAGGCCAAACTCAAATCATTCACCTATTAGTAAGTGGTCAGCTTGTACAATTAAGACTTCAAAATTACCTATTGCTCCTTCTTACCTCAATCTCTTTTAACTATCCCATCAAGTATCATTCTTACATTGATTCTTTGAAGTCATGTGTGGTGCGTCACTCATACAACATCTACGTGATTACTTCAGTCGAAACCATGGCATCTACAAATTTATTTACTATTTAGTACTCAAATAGGAAATTTTTTTTTTTTTTTTATAAAAGAGTCAAATGAAAATGTAATGATTTCAATTGTTGACTCAATTTTGAACTAGTATCACTCAGGTATTAGTCGATATTATTAATAACCCATTATTTTAGTTATTGTTGAATATTGATAGTTAATGAATTAGATTAACGCCACGTTTTGGTATGTGAGAATGGGTACTGAATGCAATCACAATTTTGGATTTTTATTTCCTTTTCCATGTTTGAAAGTACTTTTAAAAGATGAAATCGTAATCTTTAGAATTGGCAGTTCGATTCCTTAAAATTTGTGATTCTAACTTTATAGGAAAATTTGATTTTGTTTTTGAGGGAAATGGAATCCCATTCTACCATCTTCAATTATCATTTATTAATATTAGTTATTTAATCTTTAACCTTATTATGATTTCTAATAATTAAGGGTGTTTTTGATAAATAATACTATATATAAGTTCTATTCTGTTATGTTCCGTTTCGTTCCATTCTATTTCGTTTTGTTCTGTTTTGTTCCATTTCATTCTGTTACGTAGGTATTTTCAAATATAAGAATGGATTTATCATTTTAGTCTTAATTTCATTTTATTCCAATCCATTCCGTTTTAAATTATTTCTACACACTAATTGTGACATAAGAACCTATGAACTAAGAGATTGCATTAAACAAACATGTTATTCTCATCCATAATAATTTAATATTACTAAAATTAGCAATAAACTATTAATTAGCCTCTTGAATATAGTTAATGATTTACAAACCAAAATTTTTAAATTAGACTAGCTAAAATAATGTCACAAAGAACAAGTTCTAATAAAATACATTAAATCCAAACACATTTAATCACACTAATACCTATTCAAGTTCTTGCTCTAAACTACATCATGTATATCTTATAAACTACTTAGCTAATCATATTAGAAGTATAGCAACACCAAAGTAACTTAAGATATGCAAAATTTTTGTTGATAGGCAAATCAAACAAAAAAATAGAAAGATTTGGGAGATATACTTAGTTAACATAAGGAACAAGCAATCTTAAACCAATAGTTTTTAGTCAAATCACCTCTTAAACGCTAATTATCACCAATCTTACTTTTACAAAGCCTTAGGTTCTAATAGCGGCCAAGGAGTAACATTAAGAGGCTCTTGTGTTAGCAAAGGTTTGCATCAGAAGTTAGACTTCATCTTAATAAAGTTGAATTTCGTTGGGCTGAAGTTTTATAGAAAGTATAGTTGAATGATTTGCATTTTTATTCATGTTTTGCATGTGTGAACCTAAATTGATGCCTCTTTTGATGTGCTTCTATGTATTTTGTAGCCATTCACAAGCAAAAAATGCCAATCATTCAAGAATTAAAGTGTAAGGCAAAGAGTTGCTAAAATTAAATCTGTATTCTCATGAGATTTGAACATCTTTGTTAACACTCAAATGAAGTTGCATCTGCTAACTTCATTCAAATCTCATTTACTAAGATTCAGAGGAATCCTTCCCTTATTTGCAGTAACATCCATTTGTGTCTTATGAACTCAATAAGATTTGAATATCAACACATCTAACCACTTTATTGGAATATCCATGAGATATTAGTATGTTTATCAATTCGCCATCAATTTAATTAAGTAAATACCAATGACATAAAATTAATTATATAAATACTGTCACAAAATCGCATGTAATAAATACGATTTTGATTTAGCACTAATGTTGCATTTATTACATGCAAAATGTAATAGTGCTTTATCTAGGAATCAAACCCACAACCTAATGACATGTAAGTTCACAACCTTAATACTAGATTATAGCATTATCTTAGTTATGTGTTCAACACACATAATAAATAAGCTTGATAAAATCACATCTATTACAATTTGTATGGGTTCAAATTATAAGAGGTCACATGCATGCTACATATCGGATTGTGTTATACGTGATTAAGGAAATGACTTGACTTACCTGTATATGATAAATTAGTGAGTTAGGATAGGGAAAATAAGTAGGTAATCTTGATAGGTTCTAACACCTAAGGTAACAAGTAAAGGAGTGCGATGACATCAAACTCCACAACGGATGAAGACTGGAGTAATGTTCTTAAGATATTTAAGTGTTTGATCTTTAATACAGGATTTCAATAGAGTAATGACATTTATTAGAATTTATTTCTTGTCTAAATGAGAAATAAGGGGGTTATTTATAGAAAATGATAGGTGGATTTGATCCATTGGATCATGATGTTGATTAATGGTTAGGATTGAAGTTTTTTGTAAATGGATCTTCAGTGGGCTTTTTTTCATGGGTTTTGCTTAAATAAAAGGTTTTATTATTTTTTAGTATAAGTCAAACTAGGAAAGGTTAGATCGGATGAATCGATGTAACAAGCTCTATTTCAACTTTACCTGCTAAATCTTCCTTGATTATCTAAATTCTTATGAGCTTGACTCTCCGGACTTTATCACCTTAGTTTAAAGAGTCAAATTCATTTTGTTATTGGGCTTGAAGCCCATGAGTCAAATTTAGCTCTCTATACAATTTAGTAAGGAACATAGCTTTTGATGTTGCATTTACTCCATGCGGTTTATTTAATTTTAAGTAATCACATTTCTTATATGCGGTTTTGCGCTGATATTTGGATAGTTAAAATTATGTGATTTAATTTTTTTTTAAATAGAATTCATAGACATGTCACATCCGAATCTTCCTAGTCATGTTTGGAAAAAATTTGTGTGAGAAACTTGGATAAGATTCAACACTTTATTCGAATCTTATGCAATAAGATTTATTCGAAGTCATTCAAAATTGAATGTGACTAATGACTGTAAATATGTGTTATTTTTAACTGTAACTATATTTTCACAAATTTTAACTGTTCTTCTTCTTCTTTTTTTTTTTTTTTGTTTTAGAATTTTAAAACCCTAAATTCTATACTTTCACCAGTTTAACAAATATAGTGTTTTTCTGCTTGCCCAATTTGGGTTTAGCTTAGCTATATAACTACGATAGAAATATAGCAACCGACATAGATGCACCGTCACTTGAAAGTCTTTCACGCCGACAAGGACAAAAGGGACGGCATTGTTGATCTAAGAAATAATATAACTTTGTTTTGTGTCTCGTGTTCTTTTTTGCCTTGAACATGAAGCCAGTAAAGACCTAATTTTCTGCCTAATTCACCTTCTTTTCGCTAATTCCATTTTGTGGGTTTGGAATTGCGTGGACGGAAAGTCATTGTCCATAATTATTCCATCGATTCTATCCATCCAAAAACCCACACACCGACCTCCATCTGACGCTCTACATTGTCAAGCTATTGCCAAGTGTATATTTCCCTCTCTCTCTCTCTCTCTCTCTCTCTGTGTTGAATTTCCACCGTTATTTCTGTTTGACGCAATCAAGCAACATTAACAGTTTCTTTTTGTTGTCATCATGAAAGATGGACCCAAATCCTAAGCTTTCGCAGATTTCGTGCTAAAATGGTAACCGAGATGCATGTATGGCGGCAGTAATAGCTTATTTGAATCGTATCAGATCCTATTCTTCCTAATACGTTAATTAATTGTAATACAGCCGAAGGAAGATATTAAAATACTCAAAAATTTTATTTATTTACCATTATATATAATAAATATTATATATTTATTAATTATATTAAAAATATTATTAATTTATCAAGCCTATCTCACATCTCTAATACGACATAGGTATTTGTATCTAAATACGATATATATTTAATAATATTAATACCACACATCTTAAATACGATATAGTATATGTATCTATGTCACATTTAAGATATACGATATTTATTATGGATGACACATCTCTTAAATGTAACATATACTGTAAGTAAAATATTAAATTGCATTTATAAAATGCGATACTTTTACTATTTTCAATATTGTATTTCTTAAATGTGATTTAGGTTTTATATTTATAAAATATCTTTCATTTAAATATGGATTAATTTTCTTTTTCTAAAAAGTACTAAACATGTTTCCACCCTAAAATACTCTATCATTATTTTCTAATAGATTTTTCTTACAACAAAATATCTTGGAAGTTATTAAATAATGATGACCACTTGTTAATTAAGCATATTTTCATTAGCTCTCGTATTTGAATGGATGTATTACTTTCTTTTAAATAAAAAATTCATAGTATTACAGTTGCATCCCATCGTGTTTAGATTTATTCACACAAATGTGACTCTTCTATTATAAAATTCAAAACTCATACCGACAATCACCCATTAATTTTATCTACAATTTCTACTTTAAGGGCATGTTTATTTCTAGGAAGATGGAGAAGAAAAGAAAATTATTTTTTATAGATAACTATTACTTGGAATAGTCTTGTAATGTTTATTTCATTATTTACTTCATATAATTATATTATACTATGATTTGACAATATAATTAAATACTAAATATGCCCGTATTTAGTTAAACATACCATTACCTCCACCATCATTATTGCCACCTCATGTACCACCACTACACATCATCATACCATCCCACTATTACCACGACCACCACCATCTGGCATCATCGTTTTTATCAACCTCAAATACTACCACTAAATTGCTACTATCATACCACCACTAGCACCATCATAACCTCTACTACTTCTATCATTGTCATAATTATCGCTAAACCACTATCAATACAAAGACAATGGTGGTAGCAGTAGTGTGCAAGGTTATTGGTTTGGTGGTAATAGTAGTGATATCAATGCAAGGATAGAGATACACTACAAGTTGTCATAAAGTTGACAACATAGTGGTGATACCAACAAAATTATGGGTATAGTTCATGATTTTGTGGTGGGGAAGATGTTGTCGATTGTAATATTGTACATAGTGGTGTAGTGGCGAGAAGATGGTAACAATTATGTATGGTTAGTGGTAATTGTGAGAACATTAACATGACAGTGGTTACTATAGGATAGTGGTATGGGTTAATAGGTTGGTGGCACTTAATAGTGTTGTAATAAATGGTGGTAATGGTATGACAATAGCTATTGTGACAATAATGGTGATGTTGATGGTAATAGAGGAATGACAATAAAAGTAGGTGATGGCACCAAGGACATTAGGATTATAGTGATTTAGGTGATGTTTGTAGTCATGGCAATGGTATTGGTGTAAAAATGTTGTTGATGGTTAAGATGTGTTATTTATGGTACTAATATAATGGTGGTGGTGATGTAGGGATAGGTTAGTGACAATCATAGTGTTGCAACAGTAAATGTGGTGGTGATGAAAGTAATAGAATCAATGGTATTAGGTGGTAGTGTATTTCGGATGAGGGAAAAATCATCAAATAATTATAGGACTTATTCGCTAATACCATCTAATTGAAGGTAATAATTATTCCCTAAGGAGACTAAATGAAAGAAAAAAAAAATTCTCTAATACTAAACAAGTAAATACATGTTTCCTCAAGGATATAGATTTTATTTCTTTTCTACTACCCCAGAGTAAACGAATTGTAAAAGTATTAAAGGCATTTATATTTTATCTTTTTGAACAAATATAAACATCAAATTGTTGATAGGTGTCTTTGAACATGAGCCCTTAAGGCTCAAACCGATTTATTTGAAGCTTGGGTTGAGCTTTAGAGGCCTAGTTTGACCTTCTACTCTAATATGACCTATTGGTAGATCATACGTCATTTATAAAAGCAAGGCTAGATTGTGAGGAAGCTTTAGTGATCTCCACCAAGTCATTACCTTGAATGTTGACCTTATTAGAAGAAGATCTTTAAGTCCTCTAAGACCTAGGCCTTTAGGCCTAAGTCCACTAAGCCTAGCTCATGAAACTCTAATTAAGCTGCACGAAAACGATTAACAAAAGTAGATGGTTGACAGCTATCTCCAGCCTACTCCCATAAAATCTGAAGCATGCTATTAACATTAAGGATACATTTGTTGTATTTATCTCAGCTTCATTCCCTATAAATAGAATATGAGGTCTTTAGGTCATCTACTTGCATAATTTTTGCCTACCTAGTGAGAGTTTACTCCCTCTTAATCATATTGATAACTTAAATATTGGAGTGAGCCACTAGAGTATTCTCCAATGACCTCTTCAAGCTTATGAGTTCTCTTTTAAAGGCACCCATTCGCTTGTGTAAGGTCCAAAAACACGCCTTTCTAAGAACTAAAATCAACGCAAATGAATTGAGAATAATAAACAAGAAAATTAACGTACGAGTTTATCGAGACTTCCAATTTAATATTTTTTTTATGAACAAAGGATCCATGACATAGATATTAACAATAGATGTTCAAAAAAATACTTACTTAAAATTCATTTAAAGAAAGTTTTATTTCCTAATTTTTTAGAAATTCTTAAATGTACAAGGAATTTCATGTTGGTACTTGTTAGGCCTTGTTTGGTGTTATTCATAGAGTAGAATTTCATAAGCACAAATTAATGATATTTTAAGTGAAAAACATGATTTTATTTATAAAATTAGGATTTCATATCTCTCAATTCTTAGAATTTGATTTCTCTAATTTACTAATAATTAGTAATTTAAGAAACTTGAAGTTATAAGCTCATCATCATTATTTCTGCAATACAACCATTTATTCTCTTATTGAAAGCATTAGTAAATTATGTTTCCCGAATATACAAACCAAGGATAGTTGTCTAATGACAAGGACATATTGGTCTCTTACTAACCTTAAATTAATATGTATATAAAAAAGATTTTATGACCTCATCCTTATTTTTTATAAAATTATTCTTATTCTTTATTTTATTATTTATTTATGCTATTTTAAATTTTAATTATTAAATTTTTAGTTCGTTTAATGATTGAAATTTAAAAAAAATTAAATTAAAAGTAAAATAGAAAATAGTATCCATTCTTTGAAAATTAAAAACAGGATGATAAAAAAAATTATGGACGAGTTCGGCAATGTCGGCGAAAGCTATTGTAAGTTTATCTTAAAAGCAGTAAGATCAACGTGGTGGCTGTTCCTAGACGACGGAATAGCAGCCAACTAGGAACCCCAACCTCATGCGTGTTCCTCTTTCACTTCTCTCTCACCCTATATATATACACAAACCTATATTTACATAAACCAGAACAAGCAAAACTGCGTATGCCAAGTGTGCAATCTGGGACACACAGACGTCAATCATGGAAACCAGAAACGGCAACGATGTCCCAGTACTAAACACAACCGCCACGGACAACCACCGCAAGAGGAGGCAACCGCCACTCGATAAGCCATACAGAGGCATACGTATGAGGAAGTGGGGCAAGTGGGTAGCTGAAATTCGAGAACCTAACAAGAGGTCTCGTATATGGCTGGGTTCCTACTGCACTCCTATAGCAGCCGCGCGCGCTTACGACACGGCTGTGTTTTACCTACGTGGTCCCTCGGCCCGGCTTAACTTCCCCGAATTGGTTTTGCAAGAGGATAGTTTAAAGGAGGTGTCTGCCGATTTTATAAGGAAGAAGGCCACCGAGGTGGGAGCAAAAGTTGATGCTCTTCAAACCGCTCTAAGTTCAATCGAGTCGAAGCCAAGTTGGGTTTCGGAGAAGCCGGATTTGAACTTGTGTCCGAATACGGAAGATTGAGATAGGGAGATGGAATTGTTGAATTTCATGATCATTCATAGATAGATATATCTAATTCAACAAAGGAAGACAACTCTTATTTGGGGGCAAGGAGGTGTTAACCATAGCTACTTATGGTTGGTTTTATCTTTGGTTTAGCTTGTAAGATGTAATTGGACATTATATCATGGATTCTGATTGGCAGCTTCGATGTTCTCCGTGCTGAGATTTATGAAAATTTCGGTGGAGAGGTTTTTGAAGCAACTTAGACATGCAAGAGAAGTCCCGAATCATTAAGGAAGGGATGGAGATTCTTGTTAAGAATCTAAATGAAGAAATTTGCTATCTTTCCATTTATTTATTTTTTCATGAATAGTGTGATCATTACTTAAAGTTTTTAAGTATTAGACGAGGTATTTATTCGTTAACCATTACTAGAAAAATCATTACCGAAAAGTTTATGAAAGTATTAGAATAGGTATTTATTTGTTAACTAATTTTAAAAATTCACGAAGCTATTTATAGAATCTTAGTTCTTACTTGTAAGGATTAATTGAATAGTACATGTTAGTATAAGTATATATAGTATATAATGAATTATTCATATCTAGCAAGTGGATAATTACTCAAAAATTTATTGCAAATATTATTATATGAAGTAGGATCGATAGTTATATACAATACACGACGTATCTTATATATCGAATATTTTTCCTTTTATTGTACAGAGTTTCATAATTATATTCGCTGTATTGTCCATATATATAGTCGGCAAAAAATATAACTATGATTCGGAAGTAGTTGACAAAAAGAAGATGGATTCGTGTAAAGAGGATGTCAGAAGAATTTTCTTCCTCGAATAATATGGAAGATTACATTTCTCTTAAATATAAAACAAAGAAGCACGAGGAGACTCGCGTGATTCGACCTTGATCACGATCCGACTGAATTTGGTAAGTATTTCACTATGGATTTGGCGTACGATTTTATTATTTTCATCTTTTGATTTTCTAATTTATTTCTAAAATTGCTTTCTTAGACACTTAACTAGGTTTCTTTCCTATATTTGCTAGCATGGAACATTCAATATCAACAAACATTAGTAAATTATTCCTTTATTTTGTCAATGCTAAATTGATCACTATATCTTAAATTGCATCAAGTGATGTTGGAGTGGAATCGCATGTATTCTAATACAGCGACCATAACGAGCGGTCACGATACCGATAATGGACCCATTATTTATTGATAGGTGTAATTATGGAGAAGATGGATGATAGAGATAAATTGCACCCTAATCATGAAGGAGCACGAGAAGTTGACATAAATCACGGGACTGTCATAGGTCGTTGTCGTTGGGGTGCAGTCGCTCGCGGTTGGACGAGTATGATAGAGAAGATTCATTTAATATTACTCCTCTGGTTTTGATGTGTTAATATATATATATATATATATATACACACGCTAGATGTTGTTCATTTACTTTTTTTTTTTAATTTATTTTCTTAAAATAGTATTATTTGTAATTAACGAATGAGATTATAAAAAAGATAATAATGTTTTAATAATATTACAAGATATTTAAAAAATTTTGAAAATCTTAACAATTAATTTATAAAAGTGAAGAAAATTGAAATGATGTAAATTTATATATGTATGGTAAATAAATATTAACAAAATTTTGATATATATAATGGCTATAGCCTATAGCACTATATCTATATTTTATAGGTGATCGCTGCTTGGGAAGATTGGGTGAGCCTATGCCCATCGAGCTAGACCTAAAATATTTTGTTTGTCCCAGTTTCAGGTCCCCTCTAGCAACGTTTAACTGAGGTAAGTTGGGTTTAGATGTTTATATCTAGATAAATATCGTTTCTATCATCTGAAACCTTTAATAAGAAGTTTCTAGCTAATTGTGATAAAAACAATCGACGCGTGTTGTAAAGTTAAGATTTATCATAATGTTATATCTTTTTTTTATACTCTTAACCATTAATTATTAATATTAGAATTGTAAGAAAATAAATTGAGAGATATTAAAAAAGAGCAAATTAATAAAGTTGAAATCCTATTTGGATCCTTACAACATAAAAATTTTATACTATTTAAGAAGAATGCTTAAAATTATCAACTTCAATACTTATAACCAAAATCTAAACAGCTTATCATTATTATTTTCACTTGAAAAATCGTATAAAATCGGTATAAATCAATTTATATTGCTTTACAAATTTTGTTAACAGTCCTTGCATAATTTTATTTTATTTTAAGTTTTTAAGGATTCAATGTTTTTCACATATAGTATTTAGTACATAATTAAATATTTTTATCTACATGTTTGGAGGACCGATTGGCGCCATTACGTGTTCTTTTCTCCTTATCTAGGTACACCCAAAAAAACACATAAGCCGACTAAGCCTCCTTAGCAGGCCTCAAATTGGTGTTTGAGCCTACCCATTTATCAAGCTTGCCCATCAAACTGGACGATGACTTACCGACCAGCCATTGCCATCGTCTGCGAGGTGTTAGATATGGGAGAATATGGGGAGGATGATCGGGAGTCGGCTAAACTCTAATCATCAGTACATTCTTTTACATATCAGATTCTACTTCTTTAATTAAGATTTTAAAGCTTCTTTTTGTTCTTTTCAATTGTTCATTTCGCTTCCTAATGTATGGATTTTGATATGAATCGGTGATTTGGTATTGGTTATTTTATTTGGCTAAGAGAGAGAGAGATTTGATATGATATGGCTTAAACCAAAGGAAAAACTAATAGAGTGATAAAATTTTTTTACATATAATACCTTCAATCCTTCCAACTATATTTAAATATAATTAATATATCAGTTACATTTTAGGTATGCTCTTAAATTATTTTCTTCATTATTGTTTAGTAGACTAATTTGGGCGCCGATAAACCGATCGGCGACCACTAGCCACTTAAATTTCTTGCCGTTTAGTTTTTGGCCTTAAATTGAGTTAGTCAAGAATAAAGATAACATAAACAAATAAACAGCCAATCAAAAGCTAAGGCGTGGCCTAAAAAGTGCGCTTCCCGTCAAAACAAGGAACCTTGAGATAGGGAAAGACATATGACATGTTAATACAATATAAAGCAGCGGAACAGTAAACGATGGGGAATGATCCACGTTCAATCTTAAAAAGCTCCACGGTATCATTCGCCATTCGACACGCGTTTATATATATCCTGTATATATCTATTGTGTAAATTTTAATAAAATTTGTATATATATATATGGTAATAGAACGAAAAGGTTATTGCATTAGATACTTCTTGTACTCTCATGTCAAATAGTTGATCGCTTTTTGTTACCGTAACGGTTCGACGTTGTGATCTGCAACAAAATGAGAGGCGAAGAAGTCTTATAATCATCGAATTCATTGCATTAAAGACTATGTCATTTCATCCTCGCCCTCTACGTGTCGGAGTTTGTGCGATAGAGATTTATTAGAAGGATCTTTCATCTAAAAATCTACACCCTCGTAGAAGTGAATTCTACCCCGTGGTCCACTGATAAACGGATAAAAATTTTGTTTTATTTTTTCTTTATAACAAGTGTAAAAAAAAAAAAATGGCTTCTAAAAGATTTACACGAGTAATTTACTTGAAATAGTGACATCAGATCATGAATTTAAATTGATTTGGAAAGGTGTTTTAAAAGTTACAATTTCTTTGCAAATGCTCAAAATGGTGACTTAAGGTCTCTATTGCACGATGAATCTTTAAAAAGGTTACTTTGCTTTCTAGCCACAACGGCAAAGTTTACATACATAAAATCCCAAAGACATGTACACCATCTTATGCAAACAAGAATACACAACATAATCTATCCTCATCAATATCCATTCCCTTTCCACCAATTCATAATTCTATTCATATTCAACACGTGACATCCAAAATCGTAATTTAAAACAATACAAGCCAAAAACCGCCAGTCGACAAACAAAATACAACTTTAATGAACACAATAACTTAAGATACTGCTTGTACATGAAGCTTCGTTCATGCTTCACTTTTCATCCCTAGTACGAATGAGTTTCGTGCAGCCTAGTGTCGTCGTCATCTCCTAAATGTTATCATCAAGTGAGATAAAATACTCTCGATCTAAACTTATGAGCTCATTTAGAGCTATATTGATATAAAGCAAGCATACCTAACCATAGTAGTATAATCAATTAAAAGCGGATGTAGTTTTCACAAGTATTATGATTATTAATACTAACTATTTCTTTACTATCTAACTAATAAAATTCTAATTCATTAAACTAAAAAAAATTAATTTAAATTGCTACTAATAACTAATCTAACAATTAACCAAGACCCAACTAAAAAAATCAATAAGAAAGAGATTAAATTGAAAATTAACTCAAAATTCAATAACTTATCTAGATCTTGCTTCCTAAAGAATCACACATATGAATTTTACTAAAAATAATCTAACTCAATCTCTAAATTTTTTTAACGAGAGAATTTTTTACAAAAGTTAATAACTTTCTCAAATCTATTCATTCTAATCTTTTGATTATCTATTAAAATCTATTTTCGATAGTATAACCAAATATTACATTAAAGAATGATGAATTCTCATAACTATATCAATTAGATTCGGAATGATTTTGTAATTTATCTCTAAACTTTCAATAATCTTCATTAATTATGTATAGATCTAACTATACAATAAATCTCTTGATTCTCTTATATAATACCAAATTTTACATCAATACTATAGGAAATATCAATCTAAAGCAATTAAGCATACATAATTAAATCAAAGAAAATAAAAATATTTATTAGATCTAATAAAATGTAGCGTCTCATAGTAATCATATGTTCCACAAAACCTAGATGTATTAGTTCTACATGCTAATTATGGCAAAGAAGCAATTTTGAATAAAATCTAATGCAAACATAGAAGAATAAGCTATGAAATTAATAAAAAGTCTCGAATCTTGAATGTCGAAATATGTTGCTCTCTTGGATATTTTTTGCCCTTTGAGTTTTTCCAAAAGTCATATGAAAAGATTATCTCAAAAATCCTTAAGAAGCCTTTATATAAGATGTGCGAAATTTTTTAGTTGTAGCAAACGACACGACCGAGTGATATGATCGTATCACTTAGTCGTGTCCTAAGGATACACCATATTTTCGACGAATCTTCCTAAATCTTTGCCAAATTTGTTACTAATACAACTTAGGACATGGTCGTGTCTCTTATGTCGTGTCTCAAAATTCTTAATTACAATAAATACATCATGTCCCTTGCAAACTTCATAATTTCTTTATTTTAACTTTGATTTGAGTAAAACTTATTTCTATTTTCTCATTTTTCTACCAAAGAATGTTTCAAAATTTAGAAATTAAGATTTTACTCAATTAAGTATCATTTACTTGAAATAAACTTAAATTTCAAAGAAAATCAATAAAAATCGCTATATAAAATATAGTCAATTAAGAACTTATCATATATCATGACTTAGAGTAATGCCCTTACATTGTTGAATGGCCTTTGATACCTTAGATGCTCTCTATGAATATAATCATATGGCATATGAGAAAATCGATTGATTAACTCAACCTCGATTCAAGATTATAATGAATGAACTTATTAAAGAAGAAGAAGAGTAATACAACGGTTTACATCTTAATTTTGCTATTTTTTATAATTATAATTTTGAAATTTCGATTTATCTAATTATATACCCAATTAAAGGTTTAGTTGTCATTATCTAAATTATAACATGTATAGACTATATAAGCCTCTTTATTGATAATAGTTGTGGCGATCACATTCCCTTTATTTATTTTGTTGAAAACATCCACTACCATGTTATCTCTTAGGGATGGAAAAGAAATGCTTGGTTGTATACCCTCATTTGCTCTAACCATCTCATCTAATTGATGCTTAGCTCTTCTTGAGTGAAGAAGTACTTTAAATTCTTTGAGTATATAAGATTTCTTAAGAAAGGTTAAGAGTGGATTATTGGTTTAATGGTCCTTATCTAAGATTATCATGCCAATTTTCCCTAAGACATCTAAAGAGTCAAATCTAGACTAAAGAGTCAAACTTATGTCATTATAAGGTTGAAACTTTCGAGTCTTAAGTCTTGTTATTTAACCTAAAGAGTTAAACCTATATCATTGTAAGGTTTAAAACTCAAAATCCATTGTAGCCCTATGAATGTATTAAGTTGAAGTCAATGAGGTCACCGAATCAAACTTCTACCACCTTGAAATGGAAATTTGCTAATCTCTAAGTCCTAGGTTTCTAGAGTTATTTTAACCTTATTTAGAAAATATTTCATTACAAATAAAAAAAAAAAAAACCAAGTAAAAAAAAATGCCTTGGTTCAACAATCTTCAACTTAAACAAGACGCAAAGTATGTGCGTGATAACTCATGGATAGCTGCAAAAAGCCCATATGTTACATGTGAACTCAAGCTTTTCAGATGAATTTCTTGTAAAACTAAATCGAACAAATATAAATCCCTTTCCCTTTATTAGACGACCCTTTAATCAAATGGTTGATGCTAAAAGTTTCAGTAAACAAATGAGGAGGGTGCTGAGCATTTAAAGAAAAGGGCATAAATATACGAAATTTACGTTTCTAGATGGATTGATGCAGAACTAAAATCAATATATAACCTATTTTGTGCAGTAAGGGGCAAACATTATTTTAACAGGTGATGTTAGAATCATTCTGGCCTATATTTGAATACTTATAAGTTTTAACATATTTTGCTACTATTCTTTATTTGGAAGATTGTACGGTTCTCGTCCTTTATTTTAACGGGATTGATCCTACCTATCATTTTACTATTCATTTCTATATTTTTTAATTCAAACAATTGAATTTATAGTTTATTTAATGATTCGAATTTAAAAGCGATCAAATCGACGATAAGATAGACGGCGACACCAATCTTATAAGAAAAAGGATGAGATCGTAAAAAGATCTTTTTTTTTTTTATAAGCCTGCCCTAAACAATATTCAACATTTATATTCTTCTGTGCAAGCTTCAATGATATTAATAAATCACTTGTCTTTATTTTGATAAGTAATGAATAAGTATAAATAGAATTTTAACAAGTGAAAATATAAACTTTTTATAATTATTATATATTTAAATTTTATTGATATTTAACCGCTATTTATTAAAACACGTGATATATTAATAATAATAAATCTTTTCTCAAAAATAAACGCCTAAGGTAAGAGAAAGAATTACCTACGACCAAAAATTTAAGATGAGACTAATGGATAACTGTTTAAATTAATTTAAAAATCCTTCGTGTAGGAGGATATTGCCCATATTTTTTTTTTTCGGATGGATATTTATTCGCATGTTGGATCGACATGGGCCGAACTCCTATCACTTCCGTAGGCGTCGTTTCATTTAATTGCTCTATTATGGATGAAATTCTGCAAGCCCGTGAGCTTTCACCTTGATGATTATTATTTTTTTAGGAAACTCATGAAACAGTGATCTTCTTGCGAATAATACCCTCTCGATATTTAAAGCATGTTTTGGTATCCTTTAAATTATAATAAAATGAGGAATAATTTCAAGAGGTTGCAACTGATCCCTATAAATTATGACTTTGATAGGGAGGCTCATTCTAAAATATATTTTAACAACCCGATAAAAGTGTATTTTTCTTAAATAAAAAAAATAAAGAAATATCCTTTATTTTACTAACTTATTAAAGTTAAGGAAGTGCTAAACTTAAGGAATATATCTATACCAAGTTCAAAATTTATAGGTTTTTATTTTTTTTTTAGCATGTCAAGAATACATGTGCATAAAACTAGATGCTGCTCCATCAGATCATTTAAATCAGAAAAGTTACTTTTTTTGGGAAAATTATAAAAAAAAAGTGACTTGTGTTTTGATATTTTGGCAAACAAGTAACATTTATTTTTATTTTTGACAAATACATTATGTTTCTTGACTTTGTGTTAATCATAAATAGAGGACATGTAACGGTTTCTTATTAATTCATATAATATTATATGATGGACTTTAGCACACCATATAAATGAAAATTATTAAAAATATAGAAAATAAAAAAGATACATAGCACGCAGGAAAAAAAAAAAAAAATCATGTTGAAGACCCAGGCCATTTTTTGGGCCACCCCAAGCTGGTGGTGGCCGGCCTCCTCTGGAGGTTGAAAACATCTCAACCCATTTCCTTATTTATCTCTACAACACCAATCAAAAGTCCAAATCCCCAAAACCGTAAAAACAAAACAAAACAGGATACTTAGAAAAGAAAAGGAGGAGTTATAACTCAAATCGGCTTTTGAGCTTGTCGAAGAGAATATTTGTCTGAGACTAATGTATAAGAATAGTTTACAGTTCAATGAGTATTCAACTAATTAGAAGCAGAGGAAGAAGTATTTACAGGTTGTTAATTATAAGTCGATTAGAAACAATGCTGTTAAGCCTGGGAAGACGTCATAAGCTGGCCGAAAGACATTCAGAAGCCACCAGAAGATATCAAAAGCAGTTAGAAGCTATGAGGAGCAGACTTGATTTTAAGTTGCAGATGGATGCGTCATAAATTTTTGTTTATAGATAGTTACAAAAACATAATCAATATTGGCTTAATCGCTTGAGTTTATGTTGGCCTTATACAAATTGTTTTGCTGTTTGGCGCAATTTTCACGGTCAAATTTGCACATCTTCAAAAGATAGCAAGCTGTCAAAAATTTTTATATTACTTTAGACGAGTGCATCTTTGTTTATTTTGTTTCTTATATCTTTTCTTTTCAGATTTAGAGTATTTCCTTAACAATGATTTTATGTCAATAAATAGTCCTATGGAATAGTGGTATTATGTATGAACAATTATTTCAAAGTTTGCTCCTCACATATTTTGCGTTTCATGCTACACTACCGTAGAAATTCTTTCTTTTGATTCCCTAAGCCGATAATCTTTTTCAATTTTTATTGTTATATTTTTTTATATTTCATATTTTTATAATAATTTTTATTTATATTATTTACTTAAATCCATTAAATAATGTTATGAATCATTTGTAATATATCAACAAAAGTCTTCCAAAAACAATGGTAATTTGGGTATTTCAAAAGTTTATTAAAACCTTACTTACTAAAACCTACATTTTTTAAAACTAAATCCTAATAGCTACCAAATAAGGCATATTCCCTCTCTTTGTGCAGAAAATGGAGACTCTTTTTTCTAAACCTAACTACAAGAGGCAAGTAAGAAGTGATTGAGGTAAGCTTCTTAAAGGTTAAGCTTAAAAAAAATTCATAATAAGCATCCTAGCATCCTAATTCCTCTTATTTCTTGTTGATTGTAATTTTTTACTAAGTATTTCAAGTGGGGGTTATTGGATATTACCAAGTGGCAGCTCATTTTTAAGTGTGTAAGGTGAGTTAAATTGAGGATTTCCAAAGTTAATCTTAATTCTCATTTGGGGTATTCTTTTGGAGAAGTTAAACTTGAGATATTATCAAATGTTTAATATAAATCTAAGTGTTTTATAGATTGCAAGTGATATCTAATTTTATTTTCCGACATTAGCAATTGTTTAAAGCATTGCTCACTAAGTGTTTAAGATATTTCAAGTAGGTTTCATGAGCTTTCTCTCTTAATTTTGGATTATTGGAATGAATTTATGTTATTGGAGTAGAAATGGAGTAATTGAGTTGTTGTTGAGTTGAATATTTATGGTTTTGATGGAATAAAAAGGAGTTTAATTGCTGGGCAATTGAAGGTTGAAGTATACTTACAGTTAAGGTTAAAGTTTGGAAGGGAAAAAGTAGGAATAAAGAGCTTTTTGAAGGAAGAAAAGATGTCTTGCTGGCGGTAGTTGTTGCTAGAAGGGACATGACCAGCAACATGATCGTGTCTATAGGAGAAAATTTCACAGAAAGTGATACAACTGGACAACATGATTGTGTCGCTAGTCGTGTCGTATGGTGAACTCCAACTGTTTTTTTCTTACGATTTTCCTAATCAAACTTTTTCCTACCCTTAATATATAGTCCCAACCAAGTTTCCTTTACAAAAAAATTCCAACTTTTGCAAAAAGATTAGATTTTGACACAACTAAGTGATGACGTCATGTCGTCGACCATGTTGAGCTACAACTTCCTATGAGACCTTCTCCATATTGTTCTTCTTAACCAAACTTAATAAAAACCTTTTCCTACCTTTAGTATTTGATTCTACCTAACTCCTTTTTGTAAAAATTTTAACTTTTGTGAAAATAGTTGGATTTTAACATAACTAAGTGACATGGTCATATCGTCAACCATATTGAGTTAGGAATTTTATGTGAAACCTATTCTTATTGTTTCTCTTAATCAAACTAACTCAATCAAACTTTCTCCTAACATTAATATTGAGTTCCACTAAGTCTTTTTTTATAAAAGTTTAAATCTTTACTTAAAATTTTCATATTTTTTAAGCTTAATTTGACATTTTCACTAATTTTAAACACTTTACTTTCGAGTGACATTTTAACAAATTTTAATGAACTATTACCCCTTTTTGACAAATCTAGTATAATATTTAGTATTTTTTTAAGTTAGACTCTTTACAAATCTTTCTTATACAAGTGTTTTACTACCCTAATCTTACAAAAAATTAATCTTTTCTTAGCATAGCAACCTCTAGAAGCTTGATTGACTTAAACCTTATGATGCCATAGTTAGTGCTAAATAAGAATGTTAGGGAGTTTTTTTTTAGCTTGTTTGAGAGATTTCAACCAATATGGATACGTGTCAATTATGAGGGGAGCCAAATGGAGAATTAATGAGGAGTTGACTTGAAGTGTTGGGGATTAATGAGGATAATGAAGGAGATAGTTACAAGGTTAGCAATATTATTGCTTTGGCCTTATTTAGCATCTAAGATGTATAAGGGTAGCTATATTATTGCCTTAGCCTTATTTAGCATCTAAGATGAATGTAATAATTCTTGTATTAGATTTCTTTTGCTCGGATTTCTCTATTATCTCTTGTTAGGTATAGTTTGATTTTGGTTCAACTTCCAGGTACATGATGCTTGTTTGTATGGTTACACTTGCTAGAATAGAAAATATCTAACTTAACTAATCTACGGTCTAAATAAATGGTTTGTTGATTGTGCATGACCCGCTCGCTTTAAGGACCTACAATGGCAGATCCTTAGAGGAGTGACTACTGATTATATGTAAAGTTTTCCTAGTGGACTTTCACATGGGACAACATAGCTAGAAATCTAGGATTAAAAAACTCTAAATATAAAGGATTTAAAGAAAAACGTATATTTATATCCTTCTATGTATGTAGAAAAAAATCATGACCTGATGGGATTATGAGTATCCCTTTGTTAGATGTTGGACTAAATTAAAGATAATTGAATTACTGCTTACTTTATACTTAATGTAAGTTGCATTATATGGATGTGTATGACTTGGCTTGGTATTATTGTGTGCTTGTACATCATTGATTAGGTTTCAACTCATTCTTTTTTTTTTTTTTTTTTTAAGTATAAGGATCGAAGAGTATCTTATTTATGAGGAACTTTTGTGAATGATATCCAGAAGGAGGTAAGTATCGAGTATTTATATATCTCTGATGATTAGAGTTGAGATGATCTATGTATTGAAGGAGTTATGTCATGATTAGGAGAGCCTTGTTATTGTTGAGGAGGTAGATTCCTTTCTCGTTTGTTTTGTAGCTATGTGTTATCATGAGGAGATTAGAGACTCCTAGAGTTACTTTTCATGTTACTTATGGATTATGAGCTGGTAAACTTCTTGGATTGTTATGTTGGTATGATTACAAGTTATGATGATTATAGTGGATAATGCTCCCTACTCCATTTGGGTACCATTCTTATATATGTGGTAAATGTTTATATTAAAGTTAATTGCTTGTAGATTTAGAAGCCTTAGTATATTGCTGGTTAGCAGGAGTATGTGGTAGGTTGTAATGCTCGAATAGGGTACCAAGGCATTACATTATCATTATTATAAAGTGAAGAAATATATCATGTACGTGTTAAAAATGAAACTCTAGATCACTTGTTTTTAAATGTATCAAGATATAGATAACTTTTTTATAATTTTCTCTATTTCTTTATAATAATAAATTAACCTTTTCCATGGCATATATAAGGGTTCTAATAGATCATTTAAAGCTTGTAATCCTGTATTTCACATAGTTGGATTCCAACTCCTTTCTCCTTTAGATAAACTAGATGATGAAAAAATGCCTAACGAATTAAAGATCTAAGAAAGATAGCTTTCTTTCTTTTTCAGTAAATAAGGATATTCATTTATCAATAAATAACCATATTTACAAACATAAGTCCAAAGCAAATGTTGCTTAAGTAAGGTTACATAAACACGTTGCCTTAGATTGGGCTTTTCTAATTAAAGTCTTATATTTTCTAGTATATGCAAAAACCAGCCAAATCATTTTCAATTACAGAAATAAAAAAGGATGAAGGAGGATGATCAAAAATCATAAAATGCTCTGAGTAATTGTTTCCCCAATTTGCAAGTTTATCAATAACCTAATTAGTCTCGCGAGGTACTACCTTCATTATCCAATTATCCCATTAGTAGAGTTTTTCCCTCCATATATTCAAAATGTATTGATATTTCATTTTGTTAGCTAAGATTATATGATATAAATTATGCTACTATTGTTAAACTAGTTTTGACTAGAATCCCTTTTGTATGCAATGATTGATCCTCAAGTATAAACACCATAGTTTTATGACAACAATGTCTGTTTTCCCTAATTTATAAGTAAATCTAATAGTCATTTTCCTTCATGATTTCTTGTCACTCCTCCCACATATGCTTGCCTTGATAAATTATCTACTGATCAATTTTTGTTCAATTTTACCCAATCTCTTTGAGGAGGAGTCCAAGCCACTTCTCAAGTTTACTTGAAAAAAATTTTCAATTCTTTTATAGGAGAGCCCAATGCTCCTTACCTAGTTTCCTTATAATATGACTAAAATTTGAATAGATTAGTTTAGGCTGATGTAAAGCCCCATTATGATTTAGACATATGTACCACAACATAAACCCAAATATGTACGATTTTGGGGTGTTTTGGGAGGTGGGTTAAGGGGTTGGAGAGGTGTTGTGATGTTGTGGTAGAGAAGCTTTCCTTTTTTCTTATATGGATATTACAATTCACCCACTTTTAAAAATCACCATTAACGGTAATATCTAAGATTCCTTACTCTAACATGGTTCTACTATATGTTTGATTCCATCACATAAGTAGAAAGTATGTAGAAAGTCATCCTTAGGATCTCCGCTCTTAGGATAGCAAGCATAATGCTTAATATTTCTTCTTCTTAGATTTGTAGCTGTTGGGGGATAGTTATTCGGGATTGTCCACAACAACAATTTTATGGATTTGGATTCTCTCGATTTTTTATCTCTCAATTTACAAATTAATTATTGAGATTATTTAGAATTTTGGAATACCTTATGATGTCATTATGATATCATTTTCTTTTTTATAATCTCAATTGTTGATTACACATAATAACATTTTAAAGGGGTAAATTGAAGGAAATGTATAGAAAGAAATTTAAGATAATCCATTTCCCAATTTTATTTTAAGAGAATAAATGAAAGATAGCTTTCTTAGTTGCTTGGTAAAAGTACTCTTTGACTTAGTTTGGGAGAAGCTTTAGAGCGTGTCAATTGAGATACTAATTAATCGGTAGATCTTTTTATTACAAAAAGAACGTTTTATAAGATCATATCTCTTTTATCTATGTTTTCTTTTTTTCCTTTTTCTCTCTTCCCTTGAATCTTATCGACAAGTGCGAACAATCATTTCTCTTTCCATATGCGTCCCAATTGATCGAAATTAACGAAATCAAAGATTTCAACATAATGGGAATTATAGGCCTCTTTCTTATGGAAGGGATTCAATCTCTTTACTCATGCAAAATACTTCCTTCTTGTCATATTACCACTAGTCACAAAAATAGTGAAACACTTCAAGATATAATATAGTTGGATACAAACACCTTGTGTATGGCTCTAGGAGATCAAAGGGGGATTGAAAACTCTCTAATAGCCACTGATTTGCCAGACTACATCCCTAACTAAAAATAGAAAAAGAAAAAATAGGTTCTTATCAAGTCTAAAGTTTGATGATTCAATCGAGAATAGATCTTTTAAAGTATTTTAAGTAAAATTATAAATTTAATGGTTGAAATTATCTTGATTTTAAAATATTATGTAATGTGATTATGATGTCATCTTTTTTTTTTCTTTATAATATTAATCCAATAATTGTAAGTGATTGCATTTTAAGGAGGTAATTTTAGCAAAATTTTTAAAATGTAATTTTAAAGGATCCAATCAGAATAATACAAATTCGTTTTTATTACTTCATATGCTTCTTTTATGTATAAAGTGAATTTCTAATATCTGTCTTGTTTATTTTTCATTTGTTTCTTCATCTATGTTAATGCTTTTACGAAGAAAATGAAAGATCCACGTATAATTCAACACATGACCTTATCTACAAGTAAGGTCAGGCCAGGCAAAGCAATCTAGCATCGTGGATATTTTTCTCTACCTGTATATCCCATCTACCTTGGTACTAATGAAAGTTGAAAGGGGTGCTATGTAACCTGACTCACCAATTAGGCCACAATAAATAAACCATGCACAAATTCTCACACATGCCCATCTAAGATAGTGCAATATCCAATTTATAGCATCACAAGAAATTGCATTTTGTAAATTTATCTTTCTTATTGAGGTAAACATTCACAAATCCACTCATCCTTATTTCTGTACCCACATTCCAATTCCTTATAATTACTCTGTGGCCTCATACTCTACCGTTAATTAGATTTAAGGGTTTAGAGTGATCAATTATTCTAATGTCTAGCCGAGGGTTCCAACCATGAATAGTTCGTTTCCGACATGCCAAGTCTCAGTCATTACGGACTTATCCCTTGCATAGCAAGAACAACGAATAAGAATTCTAGCTATTATCATCACTCTAGTAAACGGTAATCAATCCATAATCTGCATACCTTCCCACATTCGGATGGGCTCTATATTAACTCACATTACTTTGATTTCTCCCTTCATCTTTTAGATCATAAGTCACACAACCGATCATTATGTTGACTTTCCATTGCCCATCCATGGCTCATGTACCTTGGCACACATTAAGGACAAGCGATTGAAGTTATCAGATTCCCCACCCCACTAGTTAATTGACGGCCCATATATCCTACCTCAATTAGGAACCGCTGCTTAATGAGCATGTTTCAATTTGACATTCCATACGTGGGTTAAAATTCGAGTAAAAGCAAATTTAATCATCAATTAATATACGGTATGTATTAGGTAGAGTGTAAATTACGTCAAAAGTAAATAGTCTTAAATAAACAATCAACTAACGAGCAATAACAACGGGCAATCCAAGAAGATGTCAGCTACTCATTGGGTCCTTAAGTGACAATATTCTACTCCTTGGCTATAGTAACGGTCATAACCTAAATGTTACATAACTTTAATTAGCGATGTTATTTCGATCATGGAATTCCTTCCACCATCTTGGGGCTTGATTGATTGAAAACCCATTAAAGCAAAATTGCATGTCATTTGCCTTCGGTATGTTGACTAGACTCCTTTAGATCCATTATTCTAAGTTTTGTTCAACTTTGAACCACAATTTCATTATCATTTCTTTCAATATTTTTTTTTTCTTCTAGATATCTTATCACTACAACAATTTTCTAATATATTTTTTTTTTTGAATTTGGATCTTTTAAAGTTACTTTTTCTAAGGTTTTCTAAAATTATAAATTAATAGTTGTTATTATCCAGATTTTTTTAAATATTGTGTAACATCATTATTACGTCATCTTTTTTTTCCGATATTTTGATAACAACTATTAATTTGTATCTTTAGAAAATTTCAAGAAAAAATTAACTTTAGATGATCTATTTCCTTCTCTTTGTATTTACTTTATGTGCATTTAGTCTTTGTCTTTGAAAATCAATATCTAGTCCTCTAAAATCTATGAAAATTGTGCTTTTAAACCCTATTTTGTTATTTTGCCCTTGGATAAAATAAGAAATAGCATTGAAAATTGAAAGCAAAGCATAAATCAAGGGCAAAATGATTTCTTAAGAGTTTAAATGCACTTTTTTTCTTTTTTAACTTTGGATGTATAAAAGCTTAATTCTAAAGGTAGAGGGTACATGCACATAGAATAAATACAATAATGTGTATTTATAATTTATTTGAAAAATGGATTTATATTTTGCTGATTCTAGGTCACTTGTTCTGCTCCTCATCCTTAGGTTATCAATTTTATATTAGTAATTAAGGTCTAAAATTGAATTCTAAAACTTCTAAATTATTGTTAGTATCTCTAAAATCGACTTTTGTAATTTGATTTTGTCCTATTTTCATATAAGTTATTTTAATTCCCTTTGTTTTTAAGTTCTTGACTAAGACTTTAAAAAACTTGAGTCTCTAACTACCTTATGATTAATTTGAATATTTAATGAGTTGGGCTATTAGTCCTTTTAAACCATTCAAATTCTTATTAGGGATAATGTCACAAATGTACTAAAGTTTTTACAAAATATGCAATTTACTATATATAGTTTAAAAAGACCAATTTACTACCTAATTGAAGTTCTAATATTCATTTTTACTAGTTAAACTAACTTTGTTGAGCCCTTTTGCTGACATGGATAGAATAATGAATCAAGAATTAATCTCTAGCCACTAATGAGTTACTAGTAGGTTGAATAACCCATTTTTTAAAACAAATTATGACTCACTTTACCTTAAGTGGCCATTCCAACCACCTTAAGGCAAGGAGTAGCTGACGATCACTTGGTAGGCGGTTGCATAACTCCTTATAGGTAACAACTGGCTAGACCTTCACCTTGGGTTAGTCGAAATATTCAATTTTGCATTCGTTCTTTTGTCAACGTCAGTAGATGAACTTAACGAAATTAGTTCAAGTAACAAAAATGACTACCAAAACTCCAATTAGATAGTAACTTTAATCTTTTTTAAAGTATATGTAGTAAATTGCACATTTTGGTGAAGTTTAGGTACTATTTGTGATATTGACCCTTCTTATAATTCTAATTTGCTCTTCAAATGAAGCACTTATAGTTCTTACATCTTTAAACTATTCCATTGGCTAATTGTAATAATTTCAATGACAATGACTTTAGATGAGAAAACAAAGTTAAGGGCTTTCATGGAAGCCAAGGTAAAAGTAAAAAAGAAGCGAGTGGAAGCTAATGGATTCTCTTGCTTTTGTGAACTCATGCCTTAATGAGCTGTTATCTATGGTCCAAAAGAATCATTATCATGCAAATGATTCTACTAATCTTTTAATCAAGGTAATTAAAGATAATCTTTTTAATGTATGCTAAAACTTTAATTCAATGATTAACTTTTATGGGACTTATTTTTAAACAAATGACTTCTTAGACAAACACTTCACTAAGACTAACAAAAAAACCAATGAAGTTAAGGTCATAGTGATGGTGGTGTTTATCATGTCTATAGAGGGAGTCACCATAAGGTTTAGGCTAGCAAATAGAGTTACATCAAAAGATAGAAAGAATAATCAACAAGGTCTATAGGGTTTGACTGGGTTCCCATCATCTAACCTTTCCAATCTACTTCTATCATTGTTGTTGTTTCTTTTCAATGATGTTCTTTTAAAGTTTTTTTTTTATTTTTTTTATTTTTATGGTTGTGATGTGATCTAACGTATATACTTTGGTGGTAATGTTAGGTGTATTATATTTATGACTTTTAGAGGAGGTATATATGTCTGTTTCATTAAAAAGGAAATAATGTTGGTATACCCATTTGCTTAGTAGGTTTATTATGTTTTTAATGTATATATGTGCGAGACCTCATGGTTAAGTGTCCCATATGAATTGTGGAAGGTTATGGTACTGGTTTTATAAGGCTATAATTGTGAATACCTTAACAACACAAGCTTGAAACTTTTAAGTTAAGTGGTTGAAATGGGCCTATTAGTATTTCTTGGCTTAGTTATTTACTGCTTTTGGCTTAGAGCATTACAAATAGTATCAAAGTGGACCCCTTACAAGTAAGTAGATGATTCGAGTTTGGCTCCAGTTTAGAAAAGAGGTTTGATAAGAGTCGGGCTATTGAGCCTTTAACCTACAGTCGAGCTCGAGACTAGAAGGCTTGGCAAGGCGGATTCTTCTACTTTAGTCGACTCCTGTCAAAGCCAAATACTTATTTGTCGAGTCACTCTTTATGCCGAGCCGAATAACTGCTCGTCTCTCTGAAGTATGCTGAGTTGTATATTACTCACTTACGCTCAAGCAGACCAATGACTCGACATCTCCCTTGTTGAGAAGCAGAGAGAGAGAGATCAGACTGATCCTTAGCCACCCCTTCTCAGACAAGCAACCTGGTCGTACACTTTTGTTCACATCCTCCAATAGCTTTGCCAATGTATCGCTGCGACATGTATAGAGTTACGTGTAGAATCTTCCACATTAATTATTACTTTTCTTGAATATTTATTTTTACCCTTCTATATTCTTGTATATTACTTCTTTAAGGTAATACATTTTTTGTCTTTTCCTTTTTAGGTATGTTACCTTAAATTCTTGGGTATAATACCCTTTGTACTTGTAGCTATAAATATCATATTGAACATTAATACATTGGACATTTGTCTCTCGTAAACACCACTCTGTTTAAATTCATTTCACTCTTATCCTAACCCTTAAGTAAAGCTAAATGGCGAGTAATCTGATTGGATCATCTTATTTGTCATATTGAGTTGTACCGTAAATCTACGGAAGTTCCTTTGGTGCATCATATCTGTTGGAGTTGTTTGTGGGTTTTTGCTTACCTTTCACTCATATATGTCCTTTCACACTTTTCCCATAACTTCCTTTTCAAGTTTTTGGCAAGCATAAACCTATTTAGCAACCAGCCTTATTTGTTTTTGGTCATTATTCGCATCATCTTAGTATCAGAGTGGTGGTTTTATTTGAGCTTTAGCTTGTTTATTAAGTTCTATTCATACTTTGCTTTACGTGTGTGAAAAAAATCAAGTTACTATATTCATCTTAACTATTGTGTTTGCTGGCTATTTAGTTTCTAGTTTAAAGAACTGACGGATCGAAGTGTAAACATTGGTGTTGGGGATGACAAAAGTAAAGTTATCTACCGTAGATGATAGTCTCAAGGAACCCTTAAGAGCATTGACAAGAGATTTAATGAGATAGCTAACCTCATAATAGATCTAACCCGAGTTGTTCATGTGTTAGCTTGCTAACTAATTGAGAATGCGCAAAACACCCTACAAGTGGCTCAAGCTGTTAAAGGTTAGAACCCAGCTCAACTATTTTAAGATGGAGGAATAGGTGGACGAGTAAGACAAATGATAGACTTAAGGAAACTGGATGAAGAGGATAAGGAAGAGTACTTCGAAGAAGAGCAAGCTTAAGCCCCAAAAGCATCTGACCATGTGAAACGTCGGATTTTAAGTTTCAATGGATCAAGGAATGCTAATGAATCTTTGGAATTAGAAGATAAAGTTAAGCGTGTTCTTTATTATTATTAGTATGAGGATTACGAGAAAGTGAGAACTGCTGCTGTTGAGTTCTCCAGATATACCGCCATGTGGTAAAAGAATTTCTAAACTATAAGGAGGTAAGAAGGCTACCAAGAGATTAATACTTGGCCTGAAATGAAAAGAATACTGAGAAATAGATTTGTATTGAAAACTTACCTACAAGATACTTTCACTTGGCTTCAAGAGTTGAGGTAAGGAGGTCGAACAATTGATGAGTATGTTCAGAAGTTTCAAATGCTCATGATCTGATGTGAAGTAGAGGAGCTCTTAGCGTGAACAATCTCTAGGTTCATTATGGGATTGAGAGGTGATATTCGGGACATCGTAGAACTCTAATAACTCACAAAAATGGATAAAGCCATTCGAATAGCTCAACAACTAGAGAGATAGAAGAGAGGCCAAGTACTGCCCAAACTGCTAACTAGCTGACCTGTATAGGTGAGTTACCGAGTTAAGTCTAGCATCGAGTAGATTCGAAAGGTTGATCATCGAGCTGAGTAGAAAGATCGACTTGATGGTGAAGTGTCGACGCAAACTTATGAGAAGGGGCAAGGATCAAATAAGAAGACGAGCCTGATCAAGTGCTTAAGTGCTAAGGGTTTGGACATATGGCCACTTAGTACCTAAATCGAAGAACTATGGTGATCAAGGGAAACATCACGAAGTTAGAGGTAAAGAGTACAGATGAGGAACCTAAGGAGGAGGAGATCATTACCGAGAAAGAAAATACTGGGAAAGAATTGATTGAGGAGGACGTGTTTGTTGAGAACTTGGATTAGTTAGTCTTGGTTATCCGACATGCCATGAACTTGGAACCTTCACGAGAGGAGGAGTAGAGGGAGAATTTGTTTCATACCACTTGTAGGGTGAATGACTAGGTACGAGTATTAATTATGGATAGTGGAAGTTGTACCAATGTGGCATCATTCGAAATGTTCATACAGTTGAAGTTGCTAACCATTGAACACCCGAAGCCATACAAGTTGTATTGGTTGAATGATAAGGGACCACTACATGTCACTCGGTAAGTACTACTACCAATCACAATTGAAAACTACTATGACCAAATTTTTTGTAATGTGCTGCCTATGTGCGCCTTGCATATGTTGCTTAGCCGACCATGGCTGTTTGATAGGAAAGTTATCCATGATCGATACAAGAACACGTATGTGTTCGAAAAGGATTGCTGGAAGATTACATTGAACCTGATGCTACCAAGAGAAGTTAATAAATCGTAGAAAAAACTTGCTTATGAATTGAAGAAGACCCTGATGATGAGTAGAGCTGAGCTCCAAGAGGTCATCAATGTTGACAAGCTAACCCTTATGTTGGTTAAACGCCTATTAGAGATGAAGGAGTGAGGTAAACTATCCTAGGAAATCAAAGAGTTGTTGGATGAGTTTGCCAATTTGTTCCTGGAACAGTTACTTGAGAGGTTACTCCCCACTTGAGGCATAGAGCACTACATTGACTTAGTACCTAGTACTGTACTGCAGAATAAGCTAACCTATCGAATGAATCTGGAGCAAGCTTCTGAACTCCAACAATAAGTCGATGAGCTGCTAGAAAGAGGTTATGTTAGGGAAGTCTCAGCCCTTGTACTATGCCAATGCTTCTAGTATCAAAAGAGGATAAAACTTGGTGGATATATGCAGAAAATCAAGCCGTGAATAAGATTACGATCAAGTATAGGTATCCTATCTCGAGGTTGGAAGATATGCTAGATGAATTGAGTGGAGCCAAGATTTTCAGTAAGATTGATCTTAAGCTTCGCTACCATCAAATTTGCATGAGGCTAAGAGACAAGTGGAAAACAGTGTTTAAGACTCGACATGGATTATATGAATGGATGGACATGCCCTTTGGATTGTCAAGTGCCTTGTGCACTTTCATAAAACTAATGAATCATGTATTGAGACATCTAATCAGGAAGTGCATCATAGTGTACTTTGACGACATCCTGGTTTATAGTGCCGATATACTAAGTCACTTTAAACAACTCTGAGCCGTTCTAGATATCCTTCGTACCGAGAGACTATTCAGCAATCTCAAGAAGTGTTGTTTTTGCTAAGAGGAAATGGTATTCTTAGGCTATGTAGTAAGTGGAGGAAGCTTATAAGTGGACGATGAGAAGATTCGAGTAATCGTCGAGTGGCCGACTCCTACTACTTATGTCAATGTAAGAAGTTTCCACAGACTGACTTCATTCTATGGACGATTCATCAGGAATTTTAGTACCTTTGTCGCACTACTTATTGAGCTAATGAAGAAAAACACCAACTTTCGATAGGGAGAAAGGGAGGAGAGGACCTTTGTCAAGATAAAAGAAAGATTGACTTCCACCCCAATATTAATTTTACCTGACTTTGAGAAAATATATGAGTTGGAATGTGACGCATCAGGCATTGGAATTGACATTGTCCTAATGCAAGAAGGTTAACTAATCTCCTTCCATAGTGAGAAGCTCAGAGGACTGCAATTAAATTACTTATGTATGACAAAGAGCTCTTGGCACTGATCCGAGCATTGCAAGTATGACAGCACTATTTACTACATAGAGAATTTGTCATATATACTGACCATGAGTCACTGAGGTACCTCGAAAGTCAAACCAAGTTATTGAAGCGGCAGGTGAGATGGGTTGAATTCCTTGAAAGATCCAATTTTGTAATAAAATATAAATAAGGAAAGAGTAATGTAGTTACGGATGCTCTTTCAAGAAGACATGCACTCTTAAGAGAACTGCAGATTAGATAATTTTGGTTTGTAAGCATCAAGGAGCAGTACTCTAGGGATTCACACTTTGGACCCATATTTGCATGATGTGTCGATGGAAGAATAGTGAACAAATACCATGTGGAAGATGGCTACTTGTTTTGAGGGGAAAAATTATGCATACCGACTTGTTCACTGTAAGAGCTACTGATCAAGAAAGCCCACAATGAAGGATTGTCCAGACATTTTAGGGAGAAAAGGACATATGAATTGCTGAGTGATCAATTCTTTTGGCTGAAAATGAGGTGAGATATGCATCGAGTTGTTGAAAGCTGTGCCGTATTCAAAAGGGCTAAGTACCAAGCCTAGAAATGGAAGGTAATGCCTTTGCCTGTTCTAATGAAACCATGGATAGAGTTGAGCATGGACCAAGTTGACCATAGACTTTGTCTTCGGATTACTACGAACTGCTTGAGGTAAAGATTCTGTGATGGTTATTGTGGATCGATTTAGTAAGATGGTGCACTTTGTGCCTTACGCCAAAACTAATAATGCTTCGGCTATTGCTTCTTTTTTCTTGTAGGAGATTGTACGGTTACACCCAACAAAGACCTGAAGTTCTTGAGCTATTTCTAGTGAACCTTATAGCAACGAATGGGGATTAAACTGCTGTTCAGTACTTCCTACCATTCCCAAACTGATGGCTAGACAGAGGTAGTTAATTGCACTCTGAGAACACTGCTCTAAGCTATAGTGGGTAAGAACTTGACTGATTGGGACGTTTGCTTGCCAGTGGTCGAATTTGCTTACAATCGAACAGTGCATGACACCACCAAGAAAACTCCCTTTAAGGTTCTCTGTGGCTTCAATCCTGAGTTGTCCCTCGATCATACCCCTGTATCTATACCCACGCAAGAAGACCCAGGCGTAATTGCTAGAACACAATCCTTTTAGCACGTCTATGATAAAGTTACTTGATACGTCAATCAAGCTACTAAAAGAATGTGAGAGAAGGCTAAGGGTAGGATGATTAAACAATTCCAGCAAGGAGACTTGGTATGGCTATACCTCAATAAGGAACGGTTTTCGAGCAAGAGGAGGAACAAATTATTTGTAAAAGATGAAGGACCGTTCAAAATCCTCAAGAAGATTAATGATAATGCCTATAGATTAGAGCTGCTTGAGGACTATAGGGTTTCTAACACCTTTAACATTGTCGACCTTAGTCCATATCACTCCGATAGAGAGCTAATTGAAGACTATTTGGATTTGATCCTAAATCCAAATCAACCTGGAGGGGATGATAGGAATCAAGCTACTAGGCCTTTGACTCACAACCGAGCTTGAGAACTAGAAGGCTTAGTAAGGAGAATTTTTCTACTCCAGCTGACTCTTATTAAAGCCAAGTACTTTTTTGCCGAGTCACTCTTTATGCTAAGTTGAATGACTACTCATCTCTCTAAAATATGCTGAGTTGTATATTACTTACTCATACCCAAGCTAACCAATGACTTGGCACCTCCCTTATCGAGAAGTCGAGAGAGAGAGAGAGACCGGATTGATCCTTAGCCACCTCTGCTCGGATAAGCAACCTAACTGTACACTTTTGTCCGCATCCTCAAACGACCTCACTAATGTATCGTCGTTACATGTATAGAACCATGTGTAGAATCTTTCACACTAATAATTACTTTTCTTGAATATTTATTTTTATCCTTATATATTTTTGTACATTACTTCTTTAGGGTAATACCCTTTTTATTTTTTCCTTTTTAGGCATGTTGCCCTAAATTCTCGGGTATAAATACCTTTTGTACTTGTAGCTATAAACATCAAATTGAATATTAATACACTAGACATTTGTCTCTCATAAACACCACTCTAGTTATGTTCATTTTACTCTTATCCTAATCCTTAAGCAAGGCTAGGTGGTGAGTAACCTCATCGGACTATCTCGTGCATTATATCAAGTTGTGTTATGAGTACTTAGAAGTTCCTTTGGTATGTCATATCCATTGGAGCTATTCGTAGGTTTTTGCTTACTTTTCACTTGTATTTGTCCTTTTGCACTTTTCCCATCACTTCCTTTTCAAGCTTTCAGCAAGTTTAGACCTATTTAGCCACCGACCTTGGTTATTCTTAGTCATGGTCCGCATCAAGGTCCGAGGAAGGTGGGGAGTATCACTAGGGTGTGATTTCTTGCATGCTTCTAGGATGACCTATAAGTAGTAGGTGGCTTGAATCGTATACCGAAATGGGGAAAGATCTAAGCTCAATTGTAAGGTCTTATGATGAGGACGTTGCATATTTAAGGGGAGAGGGAAGATTGTGAATCCCTATAGTTAAGTGTCTTGCATGGATTATGGGAGGTTGTGATACTAGTTTATAAGCCTATAATTGTGAATACTTTGACAACACAAGCTTAAAACTTTTGGATTAAGTAGTCAAAATGTATTAGTGTTTGTTGACTTAGCTATTTACTGTTTTTGGCCTAAAGCATTATAGTATAAGTATGGATGGGAGATGTAAGGAAAATCTAGTAGACTTAGATTTCTAAATACTACTAGTTAAGCACATTTGAATATTATACTTTAGGTAAGAGAACTACTGGGCTATCTTTTCTCATTTAATTGGTCATGAAAATTTCTCCTTCTTTTAAGATGGAAATCAAGCAGTTTCTTTCCTTAACATTCCTATAGTTGGAAATTACTTTTTAAGTCAATATTTTATAAATCATAGTTGAAAATTTATATTTAGGCAAAACCATTTTTTCTTTAACAAAATTTAAATAAAAGTGTTAGTTGTTTTGGAGCTCAAATATAATAATTTTTCAAATTGGTTGAAGTGCTAAAGGTACTTATGAAAAGATTGTTTTGGTAAATCTATGCCACTCTGTCAAATCATTTCTAATATAGTAAGTACTTGTTTAATCAATTTTAGTTTTTTCTTTTATGTATTTCTCAATTTTTTTAAAGTGTATTCTAACAAAAGTTTATATATAAAAATTGTTTTAATTGTTTATTCAATCAAATTATCCTATAGTCATTGAAATTAATTTTTTTTTCTAAAATTCAAAGAATGATTCTTGACTATTGAACAAGAAAGAATTTTATTTTATTATATAGTTTTAACCTTTATATAAAAATTAGAGGTCTAGGTTAACAATTGAAAATATTAAATTTTGAGATTAGTTAGCAAGACTTGTATATTTTTGGAAGTTTTGACTAAGCAGTTTTATTTATGAGTTGCTAAGTTTTGAGAATTGAGTATCTTTTAAAGGAGTTTTAATGATAAGGTCAAAATTGTAAGTAAGTTTTCAACTTTAGTAGTGGGCGTGAGAAGTGAGTAAAGTTATATGTGAGAAGGCTTAAAGTTTAGATTAGGGAAAGACTTTTATTGAAAATATGAAATTTGGAAAATGGATCTTCTCCGTTTTCATCATTTCAATTTCTCTCAATTTATGAATTAATAGTTAAGATTGCACATAAATTTGAATAGCTTCATAATAACAATGTGATATTAATTTTTTCTTTGTAACCTTAATTATTAATTATACGTAGCAACAATTTATATGAATAAATTGAAGAATTAAGCAAATATAAATTTAGAGGATCTAAATCCTTAAATTTGACAATGGTTAGCAAAGTTTTTATATTTGTGGAAGTTTTGACTAAGTGATTTTATTCATAGTTGGTAAGTTTTAAGAATTGAGTGTCTTTCGAAAGAGTTTTTATAGAAAGATTTGAGTTGTAAGTAAATTTTTTAATATAGTCATGAGCATGAGAAGTAAAGTTACATGTGAGAAGGCTTGAAGTTTAGATTAGGAAGAGTCTTTGAAGAACTAATTAGAAGCTTAAAGTAAGCACAATTAAGGAGACTTCTAATTGTAATTTTAGAGAGTAAGTTTGTGTTATAAGAAACTTATTGAATTCATCTTTAAATTTGATATTTAGTAGATTCCTAGTAGTTGAGCTAATGGTACTAGTAGATAGAGTTGATATACAAAGAGAAACCTCCTATATTTGGACTCGATTTCTCTTTCACTCTTACTTTTTATTTATGTCTTATGCTTGCTCTTTATTTACTTTAACTGTGTGTATTCTTGCATACTATACTTTCATGCCACGTTAAGATGTTCATGAGATTTCATTAATGATTTTGAAAAGGGATCAATTGTAAAATTGGACTCATATTTTCATAATAAATAATTTAACTCTTCTCTTAGTTGCACACTTGGGAATCGACAACTATATGCATATGATATTTATACATACACTTATGCACATATGATATTATGCAATTCTAATAGTTCTAATTAATATATAAATATGACATTTATAATTAGTATAAAACACGTGTGTGTATGTGTATGTACATTAATATTATTTAATATATAATATGACATATATATTATTGTACATATTTTGATATATTTTATATTACATTTGGCTATAGATATTTATATATATATATATATATATATATAATGTGCAATTATGGCTCTAAAATGCAATGTGATACCCCTAGTTAAATAAAGTTCCACATGGATTATAGAGAGGATTTGATACTAGTTTATAAGGTTATGGTAATAAATATTTTATCAACATATGATTGAAACTTTTGAGTCAAATGGTTGAAAAAGTTCTTAATATTTGTTTACTTAGTTATTTGCTACTTTTAGGTTAGGGCATGAAAATTATATCAGAGCCTTCTACTAATGGGTTAGAAAATTCGGGTTTGGCCTCAATTTAGATAAGAGGTTTAAGGAGGGTAACAAGTGTTGTTCATGTAGTGACTCATTTGCATGCTTCTAGGATGACCCATAAGTAGAAAGGTAGTCGACTCATAGGAAGAACCCCTAAGGGGGTGGGGTGTGTGGAGTGGGTAAGGTGGTTTTGATACCCTATGGTTATGTGAAGTCTCACATAGATTATAAGAGGAATTTGGTACTAGCTTATAAAATTATTTGTGGTAAATAACTTATCAATACAAACTTAAAACTTTTAAGTCAAGTGATTAAAAAAATCTATTAATATTTATTAACTTAGTTATTCACTAATATTTATTCACATATATATTGTTATGTGCATTCACACACATACGTACATCTATATTATTTAGTGGGAACTTTTTCCTACATAATCAAAGATTATGTAGTTAGCCTTTTACCTAATTACTTTATACTTTTTAGGGATCTATATCATGGATGCATCATCAATAATGTATGTGGATATGTGTATATATATGTGTATGTATTATATTTAGGATTAAGTTAATGAAACTGGCATAAGATCACAGTGCACTCACTAAGATTCCAAATCAATTCTAAGAAATCGGAATTTGAGAACTCATTTTCGACCTTTGGCCATTAAAAAGGAATGCTTGCTTCTAAACAAAGGAAAATAGATATTAGAGTCATAGTTTCATTCTAACATTCAAAAAGTAGCTATTAATACGATGTATGTATATTCATTATACATATATATATATATCCCAAATAATCTCTTAAACTTTTATTGATATGGATTTACTCCATAAAATTTCATGTATTGTAAATTACACTCCTAAGCTTTGATGACTTAACAACATAGAGAATATTTTCAATTCAAATAAAGCATACTTAGGTCAAAATTTATGGAGGTTATTTGTAACATTTTCAAGTTCAATATATATCAGTACTAAGGTTAAAATTTATGGAGGTTAACATATGATATGTATGGGAAAAAAAAAACATTTTAATAATTCATATTCTTGAATAGCAATTGATACATGTGCAAGTGAACACATGAACTGCAATATTACGCATAACCAGGGGTAGGTCCGAAGCTCGAGACAGTTTGAAAAGTAAATGGTAGTCGAAGGTTGAGTAAGGGTCCCCGTGCATCGATGATGGATATAACGCACCAACGCCTCACATAAGTTCAAGTCGCACTTGATATTACACACAAATATGGCTGGAAGTCACTCACCACTAATCCACACTCAATGGGCTAGATTAGAGTAATCGAGAGTAAGTAAGGACACTTAGCTCACATAAAAAGGAATATGTCTAAATATTAATGTCATTCACTATGTGGCAATTACAATTTACAAGTATTTATATGACCCGATTAAGGTAAGTCTTAAGTTGGTTTAAATTTACAAAAAAAAAAAAAAAGATTCCTATTAGAAAGGAAAAAGAAATAATTTACAAGGATAAAGTTGTAATCAAACAAAAAAAAAAAAGCAATATTTGGTTATAAAGAAAAGTACAAATGTTAGAAAAATAAGGCATGTGTCTGTTGTCCATTATATGGTCCCGATGATATGGTTTTCCGAGCAAAGTAAGTTCTAAATAGGTCAGGTTAAGGTCAGCAGCTTAATTGCTCAAATGTTCAGGATTGAAGAAAGGCTGGTTCAGGAGGTGGTCCATTATCAATTCAACTTCGAATGGTCGGCTTAGGATTGAGGTTTGCTCAACCTTGGCTATGTACTAGATTCAGCAACAGGTTGATCACCTCTACAGTCTCTTCGATGAGGTGGAGAGTAAAGTAACTCGATAGATTGGACTGGAGAATGTATTGCTCTTTAAAGTTTAACTCTCCTTGGATAGCTTAATGAACCATATGAGCGAGTCCTTGAGCTTGAGAGTACGTGATTGATCCATGATCCCTATCAGTAATCTACATTACATTATACAGCCTATTTATGGGCAAGAATAATTCATATTCTTGAAAAGAAACTTATTGATATCCTGTTATCTAGGAAAATTACATAACTAGTATCTAAAATATTAAACATTAACTTAATAAGATGTAATTTCCTTACTCATAAAGATTCTAATAATATCTTAAAGTATCTAATAATGGAATAAAACATATGAAAGATTATGACAAATAATTCATAAGAGGAATGTCTACTGGACCAGATATCTTATTTGGAAGTAAAATCATAAAATCAAAATAAAAAATATAATCAAAAACTTGAAACTATAAACTTAACTAGATTCATTAGAATCTCATGTTTGAACTAGAAATTCCAGAATAGGCATTTGGTAGTGGATATCAGCAGGAAATGAATAGGAGGCATCTCATTTCTAAAAATCAGAAGCTCCATTGCTTGCATCAATCTCCTCCACTTAGAAGAAAACTAAACCTCAAGTTTTGGTGCAAAGGAGCTCTATTGCTCATGAATTGCAACAACTTAAATTAGTCTTATATCTCCACTAGGATTGAATACAAATCTATACAATTTAAGAGGCAATAAATTGAAAAAATAAAATAAATTTGAGATCCCATCTTCTATGCATACTCTTCCCATTAATCTTGAATCCTATCAATCAAATTTGTGGCAATCCATTGTTTATGGTCCAACTGTAAAGATACAATGTCCTAGAAGCATATCGTAACATGCATTTGCAGAACTTGTGGAAAATTTTCTTCTAAAAGCTAAAAAAAAAAAATTCTAGGTGCTAATTCATATTGCTTCCTGCACTATTGATACACTCTTCACCTATATATCTCAAGTAATAATATCTTTAATACCATTTATAAGTTCTTTGGTAACTTTTTCCTCAGCCTCCGCTGCTTTTGAACTTCTACCATCTTCCTTATCCACGTTATCATACTCTTCCTCTCCATTACCATCTAGCTCACAACAAACTTCCTCATCTTCTTCATCTATGGAATTAGAGATCTCATCAGTCTCACCCATGTTTGCAAGAAATTGTTCTTAATAACTAATAGATCCTCCTCATCACTTGAACTATTACTATTGCTTCTTACTACTTCTAACTTATAATTTGAATTATAGCTTCTAGATTCTTCTTCCATCTAGTCCTTTAGACCATTTTTGCTTCCCCATGTAGTCAACTTTGATATTGGCCCATTCTCTTACTCAAAACGTTGATTCCATTTGGACGACATTAACTTGTATTTAGGGGCATATACCACATTAGAATAGACCGTTTTCCTTTTTGCTCTCTCCTCGATTGAATTCTTTTCTACTATATTAATACTTCACCTTTCAACCTACAAGCTACCAATCTAACTCTCTTCCATGGTGGAGTCTCTCAATAATTAAAGAATTTGATCCCTATACTTTAATTTGAAAAATCTTATATACCCAAGCTTTCATTGATGTATAGGATATCCACCTTCAATCAATCCTTATCATCACTACCCTAAGCATCTCTCTCTTATAACCTTGAAAAGGATGTTGATGGCCAAATCTAGGCAATTGACAGTCATCAAATCTGTACAATCCAATCTGAGAACACTTTTATACCTAATCTTCCATTGAAGTACGGGATATCTACCTTTAATCTAAAATCTTCAAAATCCTTATCATTACTACCATAAGCATCTATCCTCTTATAACCTTAATAAGGTTGTCGATGGTTAAATCTAGGTAATTCATAGTTGTCTGATTTTTCTGAATCATCATCATTATTAGAAGCATAATGCCTACGAATTGGTGTAAGCCTGTCAATGGGGTCACAAAGAGTCATGTCCACCCTTAGTCTTTTGTTGTTGTGTTGCCTCCTACATACATCAACTCCTAAAGCATATAGATGTTTTGCAATCACCTTAAGGTGTACCTTGAAACACTAGGATCTGCAATCCATCTATTATCCTAGATGTTGCTCCAAACATTACAAAGTGGTTTCAATTTTGTCCTTCAATTAGGATAGTTGCCACTAGTTGTCATTTTGATCAAATACCAACGAACACAGTATGAATCGTGAACACATAATATATGTGAAAAATAGAATTTTCAATAATTCATATTCTTGAATAATAATTTACATTACATATTATAGTCTAATTATAAACAAGAAAAGAAACCTAATAACTACAAAAAGTGCATTAATTTTTTTTATTAATATCCTATTATTGAAGAAAATTACATAAAAGAAAAATTGCTTGATATCTAGTATCTAAAAATTAAACATTAACCTAACAAAATCTAATCTCCTTATTTATAAAGATTTTAATAATTAAAATATATGAAAGATCATGACAAATAATCTATAAGAAGAATGTGTGCACAGTAGATACAAGATGGGGAAGTAGAATCATAAAATCAAGATTAGAAGTATAATTGGGAACTTGGAATTAGAAACTTGACCACAACTACCAGAATCTCAAGTCGAAACCAAAAATTTCTGACGTAGGCTTTCAATAGTGAATATCTAAGGCATTGAATAAGAAGTGTCATATTTTTGAAAATCATATGCTTCCTTGCTTGCATCAAATGGATTTGCATCTATAGTGCATGTACTTAAATGGGAGAAATCAAACATAATTATGTTACAAATAGAAACTATTGTGAGAATTAAAAACCCTTTTGAGTTACACTTACTAATTTGCTAAAATTTTGAAAGGTAGAGAATGTGATATATAAAAAAGCAAAAACTATCAAAATGAAGAAAATAAACTAACTTGCAAAAAATTTATCTTTAATTGTTTGAAATTTAATAGGCAATTGTAAGAATTTATTTTTAAAAAGTTGAGTTTTTTAGATGTGAGACATTGAAATCAGTCTCTTGCACTTTAATTTTGTATATAGATATAATATCACTCTCCTATTACAAGGTTTTAAAAATTATAGGTTTATTTTTTATAACTAAAAAGTACATTATAATAACATATGAAATACAATATCTTGTCTTCGTATACAGTGACTAGTGAGGACTTTGACCAAGTGAATGATTGAGCAGCATAGGCTTATCTATTTATTTTGGCGCCAAGACTCTCTTGAAGTTTGGTGTGAATAAACGAGTGGGGATTAGCTCAGTTGACACTGTCAATTCGTGCTATTGGACATTCTTTTGACCAACTGTAGAAAAAGCAGCTTTTATTCTTTTCGCAGGAGGAGTTTCTTTCTTTAGGCATGTCCCATTTGTTGTAGCTACAAGAATTAGAAATAAAGCAAGACAAAATGTGATTTGGAAACAGTGGTTTTATACGTATGTGAAGGGTCAAATTTTAACTCGAAAGAGTTTGTCCTAGTGTTGTAGGCCCGAATCGGATGGTTGACATAAACATATAACATATAAGAAGATAAATAAATAAGAAAAAATTTAGATTCGATTAGATGTTGAATCGGAATTGAATTAAAGTTAAGTTGGATTAAACTATACGAATTAATCTGGATTTGACAACATTAGTTTATGCAAACATACTACTAAATTAGTTATGAGAACAAACAATCAGAAAACAAAATAACAAAAAAAAAATAGTGCTATAATAGAATAAATACCCTTGAAGCCATGAACATTTAGATAATCATATGTAATATCTAGACAATGAAGGTTTCAAATGAGTTAAATATTTTCATGATTTTTTAAATATATATTATTGTCTCTTTCATAAAATCATGGGAAAAGTCATCCTTTTATAGGTTTTTTAAAACAGCAGCAACGTCTTGTTGGTACTGCTTTGAAATAATATGCCCAAATATTGATATTTTGTTTATCTAATTTAGAATGTTGATGACTTATTTGAAACATATACTAAGATGTTAATCTTTTATATAATCTAATTAACTCATTAAGGACCTATTTAAATGTAATGTAGAATCTTAACTATTATATTTCAATTTTATCATCGAGTGCATAAAAAATCCTTATTTACGTACATTTTAGAAAAATGAGTTCTGTATGTATTAATTATAGAAAGGGAAGTTGACTGAAATAAATAAGATCATCTTTTTGTCTCTTGATAAATCCTAATGGGGCACACGTCTACAAGATCGAAACAAAAATTTAAAAGCTGAAAGGGAAAAGAATGAAAAGTTTGAAAATGGAGAGAAGATCTTTCAGGGGCATAATTGAATTAATTGAGTTTGGACTGTCATCCATTTATTTTCCACCAAAAACAAATTCCCTTTTCATGCACACATTTGCACCCACTTTACCTTACATGACATGACTACAATTTTCTCACCTTATGATGCTCTCATCCCTCACTTTCCTTCACACTCTCGAGAAAAAAGAGAGAAAGTGGGAAGTAAAGAGCAAAAAGAAGAGAATTACACTGTACTACACAAAGTTGTCACTAGCTAGGTTCACAAAAAAGATGCCCTATCTAGATCTAGTTGGGAATATAATTCAATCTAAACAATCATGACTAACCTCAATCATTTTTTTTTTTTTTAAGCATATATGACATGTTTGAGGAGGCTAAATAAGTTACATGTAACATGGACGTATCATTTTCCATGAATTTCCAACTAAAAAAGGCTTCTGAGCAAAACGAGAACTAAAAACACAGAAATATGAAGTTGGTGGAGAGAAAAAAAGAAAGAAAAAGGTGGGATGGGTCCCTTTTTTTCTATTATTGAGTAAAGTAAATGATATTTGAGTGATGGCTTTGTGCCATTTGTCAAACCTTTTCACCATCGACAAATGAGTTAATCAAATTCGACTTTTGTCCTTATGGGTTTGTATGCGCAACATATATATATATTGTGAATAAGGAATAACTTCAAAATTGTTACCTAAGTTATAAATATCTTTTCAATTATATATTTAAAGTTTGTTGTTACTAAAAATGTTATATTATTGAATTTTCGCTTGTTAAATTTAATATCTTACCTACACATGTACTATTTGACCAACAATTATATATCATGTCATGTTTTTAAAGATGACAGAGATAGTGAATTTTACAAGTGAAAACTCATAAATTTAAACTTTGAAAACGACATTTGATTGGTAAATATTTGATGGAATATAACATAATATCATCAACTCTTAAGTATAAAAATCACAAAAGTAAGTAGAAGGCATATCTACGTGAATGCCCACTAGTTTTCAAGCCCTTGCCTATGGATAGGCTTCTTTTATTTATTTAATTAATTATATCGATACATAAATTATTAGACCTACAACATTACTTTGAATCTAAAAAGGAAAGGTTTGCTTTTGGTGCTCAACATTTGACGGGTTTTGTATTTGAATCCTAAACTTTTTTTTTTCTATTTAAGTCCTCAACGTTTACAAATATTTACAAAAATAGACTTTTAACATAATTAATTTTTGTTAGTGTTCGACACATGACTATCATAGCACATAATTGGTCCATTTAATTAATTGAAATAAATAATATAATTAAGTATAACAAAATTAACTAAATCAATAAACATAATCAAAAGTTGGAAATTAACAAAAAAGGAAAGTTGATTGAAAAATTATTTTTATAAAATTGCCACCATAAGACTAAGAGGTGGCCAATAACCACCATGAAGGGTTGTGCAATCCCTTAAAAATGGTTGACAGCCACCCCTAACCTCGGGATGGTTAGAACAACCATAACATAACAGGTCAACGATGACTTATATATAAAAGTTGGTTGTTTGATCCACCCTTAATAGTGGCTAATTACTCACTACCATTATTAAAAAAACAAAGAAAAAGAAAATAACAATTAAAGAAAAGTTGGCCACTTATTATTATAGGTAGGTCATTTTTTTTTCCTCAGCAACCACTATGGGTGGGTTGAATGATACCACATTTATACTTACGATCCCTTTAGGTGGTCATTAACCACTTGTTTGCCTTAGGGTGGTTAATTATTTCTTTTTTAATTTCTATTAATTTTTCTTGTTATTTTGTAGATTTTCTAATTTATTTTTAGATATTATTTAATTAATATATGTATACAATAATATTATTTAATTAAATTAATTATGTAGATAAAACAAAGGTTGTAATGTGGACAATAAGAAGGAAAATTTTAATGGCGTTAAAAAAGTTCAACATTGTAAACTTTATAATGATTGAGGGCTCAAATAAAAAAAAAAGAATTTTGAGATATAAATAAATAAGCAATCCAACATTAAGAGCTAAAAATATACATATATATATATATATATATGTTCATAAGGCTAGATGGACAACAACCTTAGGTTCTTATCTTCTTCGACCTCAAAAGATAAAGTCAGTGACTAATCTCAAAGAAATCGTAATTACCTAACGTTAGATGATGAGGAGTTTGCAAACGCTTTATGATCCATGAACCTAATCCTATGTTAGGGAATGGCTAATTTTTATCATTTAAAGACATAGTGTTGAGAAATATACTGGGAGCTTATGAGAAATATTGCTTCCATGACCCATCAAAGAGAATTGGAGATGATCAAGACATGAATTAGGCTTTGAATAAGGAGGAGCAAAAATTGAATAAGGAAGCTGCCTTGACAATTTGTGATGCGCGTCCGAGGTTAGACATATAGAGAAGCACTATAACGAAGCGAACTGAAAACAAATAAACAAAGACTAGCAAAGTCTAAGCAACTCTCGAATTGATATGACTCATCACTCGATTCTATTCAGCCTATAATCCGTCGGATATGATACACCAGTCCCAACTGAAGGGTCACTCGCCACTACTTTTTACCAAAAGGAACAGATAAGAGTTGAAGGATAATAAGAACACCAAAGTTACTCAAAGGAAACTTGAATAATATTCAGATAGTGGTGAATGATTGTTTGTATACAAGTAAGTAAAGATTTATATACCCATCCATTAGGGCTACTCTACATGTATGAAAAGACAAAAGGGTATTCTTATAATTAGGTTATATAATACATACTAAAAATGGTAAAAGAGACAAAGAATATTCAGTATGGAAAAGTAAAGAATCCTTTTGGAAAGTCGTACCAAAGGACAAGTGTCGCTTGGTGGCTAGATGTCAGAATTATGGTACAAGGTGGCAAAAAAGAGAGAAGAGGGGCTATAGTCGGGGGCCAACTTAATCTGGATCAAGTCGAAGCCCAATCAGTCTTGTTATAGAGTAGTCAGCTTGAGTTGGGGTCGGGTGCTTATGATAGGCTCAGGAGATCAACTCGTATAGTCTTGGAGTTGCCTTCTCGAATGCCTTATTGTAGTACAATTGCTAAGCAAGAGCAAGTCTAGCACTCGTGAGGGTTTGACAATTAGGTTGGCAAGTGAATAGTTTTGAATAAGAATCCCCGTCTTAGATGTGGCTTTGAGCTAGCATCTTTCGAGTGAGTACTTGGAGTCTTCTAGCTCGGTTGCGGGTAATTGTTCTAGGGGGTTAATTCATATCATTTACCTAGGGGTTAAAAAGATTTTTCCTCAAATCTAAAGTAGTTTCCACTTCTCCTTTTAGGGTGCTCGTAAGGTCTTCTTTTGCTAGTTGGTGAGGGATCAAATTGGACACATTGAAGGTAAAGGAAACAACATAGTCATCAGGTAACTTGATCCGGTAAGCATTGCGGTTGATCTTCTTTAGGACCTTGAATGGACCATCAGCTTGAGGAGATAGTTTGTTCTGTCTCAAGTGCGGGAACCATTCTCAACTGAGGTGGATCCATACTAAGTCTCCTAGCTGGAAAGTAACAGTTTAGCGGCCTTGGCTACTAATCTCATGTTGTTTCTGATTGAACTTAGCGATCTTCCTGGTTATAGATTGGTGTAACGCTTGAAATTCTTAGGCTCGATAAACTCCGGATTAACTCTCTTTAGCAGTTGCTGGGGTATTGATCATATCCAGGGGAATTGTCGAATTGAGGCCATAGATGACCTCAAATGGATTCTTCCCAATGGTGCTATGGATAGTCCAATTGTATGCAAACTTCATAATCGATAGGCACAAATCCCAATCCCTCAAGTTCTTTCCCATAACAACTCTAAGTAGATTACCTAACATTCTGTTTACCACTTTAGTCTAGCCATTAGTCTGAGGGTGGCTACTGGAGTTGAACATAAGTTTAGTTCTAAGTCTTCTCCAAAGTGTTTTTCAAAAATAGCTAAAAAATTTCGTATCCCAATTTGAAACAATAGTCTTCGGTACTCTATGTAGTCGAATAATTTACTACAAAAACAAATTAACAATATATAAAGCATCATTAGTTCGATGGCATGGAATGAAGTGTACTATCTTACTAAAGCGGTCTACTACAACAAATATAGAATCTTTTCCTCTAGATGTCCGAGGCAACCTTAAGACAAAGTCCATACTAAGGTTGACCCAAGGTAAGGTTGGCATTGGTAAGGGCGGCATTGGTAAGGGCATGTACTCTCCATGAGACTCTCTCTTCCCATTACCTTGTTTGTATACCTCACAACTCTTAACTACTTTATAGATATCTTTGGCTAAACCCAACCAGTAAAAGTTTTCGTTTAATAGGTTGGTTGTCTTGGTCTCCTTAAAATGACTAGATAACCCTCTGCTATAAGCTTCCTTAACCAACAGCTCACGCGTAGAACAATTTGTTATACATAGCCTTCAGTCATTAAACAGGTAACCTTCCTTTAGATAATATCCTTTAGATAATATCCTTTAACAGTAATTCTATCCTTGCATTGCTCTATGATGGGACCAAAATTAGGATCATAAGTGTACTACTCAGTAATGAGTGAGAATCCTAATAATCTTGTTTGTAAGGTGGTCAGCAAAGTTTACCGACGTGACAAAGCATTGGCAACTACATTTGCACTTCCTTTCTTGTGCCGGATCACATACAAAAATCCTTCCATGAGCCCCAACCACTTGGCTTGCCTCTTCAAGAGTTTGTTTTGACTCTTAAGATGCTTTAATGATTCATGGTCAGTGTAAATAACAAACTTTCATGATAATAGATAGTATTGCCAAATAGTAAAGGCTTAGTAGAGAGAGTATAACTCCTTTTCGTATATAAAATTGTTTAGGGCAGGACTACTAGGCTTCTCACTATAGTAGGCTTAAGATAACACCAATTCTAACTCTCGATGCATCACATTTCAACTTGAAGGGTTTGTCAAAATCTGGTAGTAATAAGACAGGCGTTAAGGTGAGCTTCTCTTTGATTTCTCTGAAGCTCTATTCAGCTTGGTCATTCCATCTGAATCCTTTACTCCCTTTTGTCAGCTTGGTCAAAGGGGTGGCTATGGTACTAAAGTTTTTGATAAATCATTTATAGAAAGAAGCTAGACTGTGGAAACTTTAGACTTCAGTGACACTCTTCGGTGTTGTCCACTCTAAAACAGCTTGGATCTTCTCCGCATTTGCTCAAATTCCTTCTCCTGACACTACAAACCCTAGAAAAATCACTTCATCTTAGTAGAACGTACACTTCTTCAAATTCCCATACAACTTCTTAGTTCGTAGAATGTCAAATACTCTGTGAAGATGTTGGACATGATTATTTAGGTCAACACTGTATACCAGTATGTCATCAAAGTACACGACCATACATCTTCCAAGTAAGGGGCACATCATATGGTTCATTAACCTCATGAATGTGCTTGATGCATTAGTAAGTCCAAATAATATAACCAACCATTTGTAGAGTTCGTGCCTAGTCTTAAAAGTATTCTTCCACTCATCACTTAGCCTCATACGAATTTGGTGATAGCCACTTCATAGATCAATCTTTAAAAATATTTTAACACCATATAACTCATCTAACATGTCATCAAGCCTTGATATCAGATATCTGTACTTAACAGTAATTCGGCTGATTGCTTAGCTGTCTTTGCATATACACCATGAACCATCTTTTTTTGGAACGAGCAAAGCTGGTATTACATAAGGGCTCATGTTCTCCCTTACATATCTTCGCTCTATGAGCTCATTCACCTATCTCTTTAGCTCAGTAGCTTGCTTAGGGTTCATTTTGTATGCAAATCGGTTTAGCGAAGTGGCACCTGGTTGTAGATCAATATAATGCTCAATGCCTCAGACTAAAGGCAGTTCTTTATGGAATAGATTGGAAAACACATATAGCAGGCTTTGGATTTCATCAGGAATATCCTCTAAATCTCTCATCTCTAACAATCTTCTAATCAATAGAAATACAGGCTCTTTGTCCTTCTCAGTAGGTCGAACCTCACTTCAACTCATTACTAAGGCTTTCTTTTTCCTGGCTCAGGTGAACTGGTTATGAGTCTTGTTTACTTAGGAAGGGGTCATGGGTTGCAGTACAATCTTCTTCCCATCCTTAATAAAGGCATAGGTGTTCTTATGTCCATCGTGAGTAACACGTCGGTCGAACTACTAAGGTCTTCCAAGCAATGGATGTGAGGCTCTCGTGAGGATGACATCGCATACTACTTCATCTCTATGCACATTCCTAATACTAAACGGTGTGGTTACTAGTTCTGTCTTGTGCAAAGCACCCTTATCATGAAGCTAACGAAGCTTGTAAGGTTGGGGACACTTAGACGTCAGTAGACTTAACCTCTGTACGAAGGACTATGCTACTACGTTAGTACAACTTCCTCCATCCACTATAATGTTATACAACTATCCCTTTATGGTACATTTAGTATGGAACAAATTTTCACTCTGGTCTTCCTCAAAGCTCAACAAGGAACTCAACACTCATCTTAGAACTAGAGTCATCACTTCTCCTTGGTCGATATAGACATAGGTTTCCTCTTCCTCCTTAGCTTCTGCCTCTCAAATATCCTTCTTCTCCTTAGGCTCACTTTCGTCAATGTTATCCACTACATCTCTTCAGAGCATCATGGCACGTCAATTCAGATACTTAACAACCATGCGATTAAAGCTTAAGCATTTAAAGCACTTCATCTCACTAGTCTTTCGTCCAGAGGTTTGACCCTTCTTATATGTCCTTGGGGTTAGCCTAGCCTCAGTTTGGCTTGGCTGACTAACTCGGCTTTATTGGCTTGTTCGACTATTATCAGGTTGGTCATTCTTATCCTTAGTTCGGTATGGCCTCCTTAGCTTGGCTTGAATAAGTTAACGTGATATAGGGGCTTGCAAGATTGTCGGCCCAAATCAACTCGAAACACTTCTCCTTTGCTTTTCAACCTTCTATGTTATCTTAATCACATCTTTTGAGATATAAAACCTCTTCACTTTCATGATGTTATGAATCTCATACTTGAGCCTAGAAATGAACCTCGATACCATATTGGCCTCTGGTTCTTCCATGTTGGCTCGGATCATAAGCATTTGGAACTCTCTTATGTAGTCATCAACAGATCATCCTCCTTGGCAAAGTTCCTGCAACTTTGCAAATGTATCTTGTAAGTAGGTCTCGAGCACAAATCTACTCCTTAACAACCTTTTCATCTCCTCTTAAGTTCTCACACCTTGTCTTCCATCCTTTGCTCTAGCTACATTCAAAATTTTCTACCACATTGTGACATACCTAGTAAACTCCAATGTAGCAAGTCGGACTTTGATAGCATCTATATATTCATGAAATTCAAACATCTTCTCGACCTTCTCTTCCCATTCTAAGTATTCATCAGCATCTCTACTTCCATTGAAGGGTAAGATTTGAACCTTGATATTGTCTAGCCCTCGAGGAGTACGGCGTCCTCATCCCTGTGCTTGGTAATAGTCAACTTCTCCTCCTTCCTCCCTAAACTCTTCAACATCTAACTCCTCATCATCTTCCTTAATCTCCTCCAACTCTAGTCTTCATCTAGCAGCTTGGTTTACTACTCCTCTAGCTTGCTGCGGTCGAACTGGGTGATTGGTTTGGCTATCTTGGCCATAGTGTCTCTTAAGAGCATTTTCTTATGGGATATGGTGTTGTACACCTTGGGGTTATTGTCTGTTAACTTGCATTTGGTGCGAACCGTGACCAAGAACAGATAAGGCTGGTTGCTAGATAGATCCAAGCTTTCAGAAAGCTCGAAAAAGGATTAATGGGGAAAGGTATGAAAAGAGTGACAAAGACGAATGGAACAGTAAGCAAAAACCCACGAATAGCTCTAAAGGATATGACACACCAAGGGAACTTCCAAGGACTCACGACACAATTCAATATAACACACGAATTAGTCCAATAAGGTTACTCGCCACCTAACCTTACTTAAGGGAAAGGATAAAAGTGATGCTGAGAGTAAACAAGCAGTGTTTACACAAGGAAGAAAGTACTCAAAGTGTATTGAAAGTAATCTGAGTTATTACAGTTACAAGTACAAAGATATTTATACTCGTGAGTTAAGGCAACTTGCTCAAAAGGGAAAAGACAATAAGAACATTTCTTAAAGAAGTAATGTACGTGATACAAAAGGGTAAGAATTAATATACAAGGAAATCAATCACTGGTGCTATAGATTCTCCATAAGATACTATACACATGGTAATGTTGCATTGGCAAGCTTGTTAGGAGATGCAGACAAAAGGTACGAATGGGTGGGCTTGTTTGAGTAAAAATGGCCTAGTTAGTTAAGATTCTTTGTCTCTCGGCCTTTCGGTATGAATGATACTGAGTGATTAGTCGACTGGGCATTAGAATAGTCATCAACTTGGCATAACACAAAATAAAGGGCAGTCATTTGGTACGGAATTAAAGGTGACTCGGCAAGTAAGTACTCAGCCTTAGTAGATAAGTACTCGGCTTCAGCAGGGGTTAGTCAGAACATAAGGATTCGTCATGTCAGCCTCTTTAGTCTACGAACTCAACTGTGGGTCAGAGGTCTCATAGCTTGATTCCAATTAGCATTGTTGTGACTAGACTCTCAATAAGGTTTATCAGTCTATCAAGTTTGTCATCAATCGATCCTAAGGTGTTACTACCATTATGACTACGACTAGGTTGAGCACCACTACTCCGGTCACTAATAATATACTAAACACTCGAATTTGACATGGTACAATACTTCTCGAATAGATTAACAACTTTAATACCTAATAATCACTTGAATAGAATAGAAGCAAACTTACTCTATTTTTGTAATGAAAAACAAAGTAACAATAAAACTACACTTACTTACACACAAATACACTACAGTAGCTACGAGAGGAACACAATAGCTACTAATAGCAAAACGAACTAAAACTTCACTGTAACTTTACATACTCTCTTGCGGAATTGTGATCTGATACCAGTGAAGCTGATGCATCTTTGGGGTAGGATACATGGAGAAGCACCACAATGAAGCGAACCGAAAGTAAACAAAGAAAAACTAGCAAAGTTCAAGCAGCTACTGAATAGATATGACTCACCACTTAATCCTATTCAGCCTATAATCTGCTAGATATGACATGTTAGTCCAAACTGAAAAGTTACTCGCCATTATTCTTTACTAAAGGGAATAGATAAGAGTTGAAGGATAATAAGAACACTAAAGTTGCTTAAAGAAAACTTGAATAATATTTAGATAGAGGTGAATGATTGTCTACGTACAAGTAAGTGGGGATTTATATACTCATCCACTAAAGTTACTCTATATGTATGAAAAGACAAAACGGTATTCTTACAATTAGGTTGCATAATACATACTAAAAAGAGTAAAAAAGATAAAGAATATTCAATATAGAAAAGTAAAGAATTCTTTTAGAAAGTCGTGCTAGAGGACATGTGTTGCTTGGTGGCTAGATGTTAGAAATATGGTATAAGGTGGCGAAAAAGAGAAAAGAGAGGTTGCAGTCAGGGGCCAACCTGATCTAGATTAAGTTAAAGCCCAATCGGTCTTGTTACATTGTAGTCAACTTGAGTTGAGGTCGGGTGCTTATCATTGGCTTAGGAGATCAACTCAGATAGTCTCAGAGCTACCTTCTTGGTTGCCTTGTCGTAGCACAGTTGTTAAGCAAGAGCAGGTTTGGCACTCTTAAGGGTTTGACAATCAGGTCGTCAAGTAATTATTTCTAAATAGGAATCTCTATCTTAGAAATGGCTTTAAGCTAGCATCCTTCAAGTGAGTTCTTAAAGTCCTATAGCTTGGCTGCAGGTAATTGGTCCAAGGGGTATATTCCTATTAGTTTGTTATGTAAAATTTTCAAAATTGAAGAAAGATGCAATTTGTGCGCCTTAGCAACATATGTTTATTACCAATGTAATGGGAACCAATCTAAGATATAAATTCTTGTTGGAAAAATTAAAAAGGATGTGGTGATCCTTGAGTAATTTTAAATTAATACATATGAGTTCAGGAGTTTATTTGTTTTCACTAGATAATAAACTAGTTTTCCAATGGATTATTAAAAATGGTCTGTGGTTTATAAATTCTCATTATTTAGCATTGAAAAAATGGGAACACAATTTTTAGATGGGTCAATTATCCCTTGACTCTATTGCGGTGTGGGTCTAAACTAGTGGAATTCCAATAGAGTACTACTCTGTTAGCAATTCAGAAAATTGGAGAAAAAATAGGATTGATGTTACGATTTGACTCTTATACCATGGGTTTAGAAAGGGGACGTTTTGCACGTTTTTTGTCTACAAATGGATATAAATAATTTGTTGAAATGTACTATGGTGATAAATAATCATTGCTATTATATCAAATATGAAGGCTTACCTAGATTATGTGACTAGTGTAGATGTCTAAGCCCTTAACAAACAAATGTCTAGAAAGGAAAAATGTGAACTTAGATATTAGGTTAGGCGAAGCACCAATGAATGACTTGGATAAAGAAAAGGTGATTACGAATTCTCGAGAGAAGAATAAAGGAGTAAAAGGTGATTATGATAAAGATATTGGGAACAACGCTTTAGTAGGTGAAGTAAGAGAAGTTGAATATCAATTCTCTATCAATTTGACTTTAGGTGTAGTTAATGATGTATGAAGTGCTTGAAGGACATCTCTTGATAGGAAATTGGATGAGGATAGTGAAGTAGTTGGTAATAGTAAGGAGGGAAGTACTTGAGTAAATATTCAGTACGAAGAGTAGATCAAAGCACAAAGGAAAAAAGATACACAGGAAAAAAAAAGGCTATTAAAGTAGTAGGTGCAAATATAGGAGATATCCAGAAGGGGAAGGATATGATTGTTCAGAATTTTAAAGAGAGTAAAAATCTTGAGAAAACATATTTTCCCATATTTGAAGAAACATAACCGGAAAGAATACCTTTTAAAGATTTGATTTCAATATTTAATACAGCAAATATAGAAGGTGCAACAATTATTAAACCACAAAAAGAGAAATATAATCTATTGTTTTCTTAATAAAGAAAATTCAACGAAGAAAGTATGGGGAAGTCACTTGGTGATAGCGAGAAAGGAAGTTCAGTTATTGTAATCAAGTTGCAAGGAATAATGGTGGCTATGCTAAAAGTTGAAATCTTTCTCTAACTCTTGTATGAGGACTCTCATATGCTAAATCTATATACAGACATGAGAATATGGGAGATTGGGTTGTGATGGTTTTCAAAATGAGTGGTGGCAGTCGTCCACGGAATTGTTATGAATTAAGTGAGGTGGAAAAGAGAGTGGTTGCTAGAGATCACATTTAGGCCATTCCAAAGAAGAGTAAGGATCTACTTTCAAAGAAAGCAGTCGATTCGGGTGATGGACAAAGCAATGTTAGTAGTCAAAATGTCGATGGTCAGTTCGGATATTTTAGGGAAAGACATTTTGGACATGCTTGAGTGGATATGCAAATTGATGGTAGAAGTAGCCTACATAAATCAAATGCGACTAGCAGACATCCAAAGAGTACCATTTGTAATGTCATCAACGGAAGATGGGGAGAAATTAGTCCTCCTGACTTCATGGGAAATGCAAATGACCATGATGTACACAATGTTTTGACCATGTTGATGGAACATATGGATTACTAATTTTCGACAAACCTATACAAGGGATTTTTGGTCCAAAATATCTACTTACATGATTTCATTAGATTTTGTAGACACTTTATCTTCTGACATGCAACGTCAACCTTTTAAGGCACTTGTATGGAATGTTAGGGTTGCAAACTTCGAGTGTAGAATAAGGGCTATTAAAGGCCTCAAGAATCAATTTAACCCCTAACCCCTTATAATCACTGAGACTAAGATGGGAAGATAGGCTGCCAATGATATCAAGGAATACCTTAAGTATAATAGAATGTTGTGTTCAAAGGTCAAAGGGTTTAGTGGAGAAATCATTGTCTAAGGAAGTTGTGCACGGAAGTCACATTTCCTACCAACAAGTCCTTATGAATGTTTAGGTATGTGATTCTAACTCTTCTTGTTAGGCTAGTCAAATTAACAGTCCATAGGTTGTGTTAGGGGATTTTAATGAAGTGTTAAAAGGAGAAGTAGGGGAGAAGGGAGGAGTGCAATGAAGTGAGTCAATGACAAGCCATAGACTACCAAAATTGTATGAATACATGTAGGATGGTAGACCTTAGATTTATTGGACCCCGATTTACATGGTTGAAAACATCAAGAAATTAAAGTAAGCTCATTCGAACTCGATTAGATAGGCCACGTGCAAATTATGAGTAGAGAAAGCTATATCTTAAGACAAAATTGTTCCATGTCGTATTAAACTAGTCAAACCACTTACCAATTCTTTTGAATTCTAATCTTAAACACAAAGCAAGGTCGATATTAGAAAGGCCATTTCATTTGCAGCCCATATAGCTTCAAAATCTAGAGTTCAAAAAATTTATAGGTAACAACTAGGTTTGGCTGGAATTTGATTATTTGAATGATGCTAAACTCTTTGTAGAGGCCTTAAATAAATGCTATAAAGAAATGTCTAGCATTGTCTACCATAGGAAATAGACCATAATTGGGAAGTTAATGGAAGTTGGAGAAGAATTGTTTTCAACACCATCACAACTTTTAATTGAGAAAGAACTGAGCCTATATGAGGAATTGAATTAGATTCTAAAGTAGGAAGAGTGGTTACTAGTTGAGAAAGCTAGATCGAACTGGATTCTAAGCTAGGAGAGAAACATGTGGTTTTTTTATGCTTGGGTTATGTCTAGGAGATCTAAATCATGGCTTTGTGGCCTCTTTGATTCAATTTGTAATTGGGTGGATGGAGAAAAGGGAATCAAAAAGTTGTTCAATCAATACTTCTAGAACTTTTACTCGTCAGAAAGAGTGTTTATGTGAAGGAAGGATTATGACTAGCAAAATGGATAAAAGAAGCTGATAGGGGAAGAAAATGATGCATTAAGTTGGCCTTAGATGAGGGAGGAGATAAAAAATGCCTAATGGTGTATATGGAGTAAGAAAACACCTGGGATACGGAATTCTATAAAAAAAAATACTAAGATATAGTGGGAAACATAGTTTACGATGAAGTAGGAAACATTCTCAAAGAGAGTCATATGCCTCCAGAAATTAATAAAACACTATTGGTTCTCATTTCAAAAGTGTTAGGGGCAAACAAAGTGAAGGACTTCAAACCTATCGGTCTTTATACTACTATGTACAATAATGTTAGTAAGTGCCTAGTCAATTGGTTGAGACTACTTTGCAAGAGTTTAATCATCCTAAAACAATTGAGCTTCATTCTTGGGAAAGTAGCCAAGGATAATATCATTGCTTTTTAAGAGGTATTACATTCCTTTGAAAAGACAAAGGGTAAGAAGTGTTAGATGGTAGTGAAACTTGACTTAGAGAAAGCTTATGATAGGGTGGAATGGAACTTTATCCGAACCACCTTACGGTTCTTGAATTTTCGTAACTCTTAGGTTAAAGTTGATTGGCTCCTACCTTTCATTACAGCAATTTCGAATGGTCCCCAATGGAGCAATGATGGATCCCTTCCTTTCATATAGAGGGATTCAAGGAGATTCTTTCTCTTCATATTTATTTATTCTATCAACGGAAATCTTAAGTAGAATAATTCATGCAATGGTTTAGGAAGGCAAGTGAAAACCTCTAAAATTGATGGGAATAGATATCTCGCTTTCACATTTGTTTTTTGCAAATGATCTTCTTGTAATGGGTGAAGCAATAATGGATAATGCAACTTTAATCCATGAAGTGAAGGAGGGATTTCGACATGTGTCAGAGCAAAAGGGCAATTATGAAATGTCTTGCGTTCTGTTTTCAAAGAATACAAGTAGAGAATTGAAAGCTAGCATTTATAATATTTTTGGCATAAGACAAAACACAGACATGGGGAAATATTTGGGCATTCTAGTTAAAGAGGGTAGGAAGTTGAGTAACACACATGTGGGATTTATTTTGGAGAAGGTGTGAAGGAAACTCGTTAGTTGGAAAACAAACCTTTTAAGTATGGTAGGGAAGAAACTGTTAGCAACCTCTATGCTTGAAAGTACTGTAAACTACTATTCGTAAGTACTTCCCATGACTAAGAGCTTTGTGAAAAAAGTAGTAGTGATTCATAGAGATTTTACATGGGGTTCAATACCAGAAGCAAGAAAGATTAATTAGATTAGTTGGGAAAAATTGAAGCAGCTGAGAAAGAGTAGTGGCTCGGAACATGGAAATTAAACAAAGGAACTGGCTAATTTTGTGAACCTCGCATGGTAGTTGAAAAGAAAGATACTTTTCTAGGTTAAATTGTTGTAGTAAAAGTATAAGCTAAATTAAGGTCATAAATGAAGAAAGATTGGTTCTTAATTCTATAAAGAATTTTGAAAAGCTATAGGCTAGCTAAAAAGAAAGTACATTTGATCCTGAAGAATGGAGAAAATACAAGATTCTGGATAGATAGATGGAATTATAGTGCAAAAATGTGCAAATAGTTGTATGATCCTCCATATAGGTTCATTAGTAACTTGAAGGTTTGCTAGGTTTAGGATAATGGCTATGGATAGAGGGAAGATGTGATTGGATATCCCTTAGGTGAGGAAATAAAACAGAGACTTAGCCATCCTATGCTCCAGAAGGAAAGTGAGGAAGGAGATCTTTTACACTGGCCTCATTCAATGGATGAAGAAGTTTCAATTAAATTTTTATATTCTAATATTATTATCGAGAAAGAGAACCAAGTAGGGGAAGAATATTAGGAGTGGATTTGAATGCTATCTGTAAACCCAAATAATCAAATTCTTGCATGATGAGTTTTGATGAATGGGTTTGCCATAGGGGAAAATTTGCAAAGATAGGGGATTCCCATCAATAGGAGTTGTACGTTTTGTCGCTATGCAGTAAAGCCACTTTAGCATAACTTCATAAATTGTGATTAGAGCAAACAAATGTAGAGCAGGCTAAGAATTCATCTAAGCATATATGAATGCTCTTTTGAGGACTTAAAGAACTAGATAAAAAGTACTTGTAGAAGGAAGATAGTCAATTAGAAAGAAGCTAGGCCACCCGAGCCGGCAAGAGTTATCTTTACATTAAGGGAAATTTGGACATAAAGGAATAAACATATTTTTAGGCCAAACTATGAGATAAAAGGCTATGTTGAGATCATTATGAAAGGTACAAATGAGTGGTGTGCCAAAAACAGGAAGGAAAAGCTTTAGTTAGGGGACTCTCAACCTTTCCTTATGGGAATGGAGATTGGAGAGGGGTAGACAAAAATAAATTATGATGGAGCAGTTACTAATTAGGGAAGAAAGCAAGGATTGGAGTGCTAGCCAAGAACCATAATGGAGTTATCCTTTAGTGTTTTCATATGCAATTTACTTACTAACCCTCTTTAGAAGCAGAATTATGCACCATAAAGCACAGACTAAAGTTAGAAAGCTGGTGTTCGAAAACAATAATAAGTAAATCCATAGAGAAAGTAGTATGTGAAGTAAACTCACAGTTGGTAGCAAAATGGATCAAAAACAATAATAATGACATGGATAGATGTCATAAGATTTTGCGAGACTGTAGGCATGCAATTAACAATTTATCCGATTCATCATTTGTAAAGTAAATCTGGAGAGGAATGAAGCTGTAGACTACCTAGCCAAGAAGGAACTTTAGTATCATCTTCTAATGTTTTTTGTTCACTCAATTACGATGTTCTTACTTAATTTTTTCTCTAGTTGTAAGGCCTTTAGTTTGTTTGTTGATAGATTGTGTTGATCAGGGAGTTTCATCGAAAGAACATGATCATGGATGATGTATATAGGTTTGAATTAGTCTATTAATGAAGCAGTACTTTATCACAAAAAAGGTATATTTTTTTCCAATTCAAAAATACTACAAATAATGTATGATTAATTAGTAAAAGAACAATTTCAGTTGCATACTAATACAAAAGATTAGCTTGATAACGTAATAGAGAAGAAATTTATATTGACAAAATATAGATGTAAGGCTATTTTTTTGTATTACAGAGCTATTAACAATTTTATCATGTTTTGTTATTTTGATACTTTATCAATATCAAAAGTCTTCTTTCTTAAACTTGTCAATAGAATTATGGGGAAATTGCACAAAACCTTCCCTAAACTTTAACTTAAGTATGGATTAACCCCTTAAACTTTCAAAGTAAGGTTTTTTATCTCTTTAAACTTTCATAAATTGACAAATAACCTTTTTAAACTTTAATTTTAGTGTGTAAATACCCTTTAAATTTTGATTTTGGTATATAAACACCCTCTCAACTTTAATTTGGGTGTATAAATACCCCCAAACATTTCATAATTTTACGGGGTGTTTGCACACCAAATTAAATTTTAAAGAATGTTTATACACCAAAATCAAAGTTTAAAGGTTATGGGCGTTGTTTTGCCAATTTATTAAAGCTTAGAGGGTCAAAAACCTCATTTTGAGAGTTTAGGGAGAAGATTCGCATTTAAGTCAAAGTTTAGGGTTTTTTTTTGGCATTTTCCCTTAGAACCATTTTGATTATGGCAACCTTTATTTGTTAGATAGACTATATGTCATATAGGTTTATCAAATAAATTATTTTATTGCTTTCTATAATTATGAGTTAGATCAATTAGAGAAACTTAATATCTTAGTAGTTCATCTATTGATTTCTTTAATCAATATTCATTCATCTTTTTTATTGTTGTTCCTATCTCTATAAACACCTAAAAACATATAAAACCTATGCTTTTATTAGCTAAAACTCTAGAACCATAGAAAGGACCAATCTTTTCATTGGCTATACAATAATGATCATGTCTTTAATCCTATCCTTTAATTGAGACATATCATATTCTGATATTAGAGCACGGATTCGATACGCTTTGATCGGCATATCTTGAAATCTCATCAATATGATTTTGGAATTTCAAGAGTTAGAGCATAGAATTGAGGCTTCGTTATTTGTGTTGTGAGGTTATTTTGGATTGAGGGCAAAAAGATGGATAGACTACTGTCTATCTAATTTTACCTGCACCTTTCATACACTTTTTGACACATGGCAATTATTTGAAAACCTATGCTAAGGCCAAATTTTCCTTGAACAACTTAACATCCCTTACCTTTTTTGCTTTTTTTGAGCACAACTTCATACTAATGAGCTAATAAAAGTATCTAATGTATTTGGTGCCAAAAGATTATATTTCCTTTTTCTCACGATACCGAACAACTCTCTCTTCCTTCCAACAATTAGCTTATAGTGTAAGGTAAGATTCCAATAGTTGTTTACATTAATTTTACGTTTGTATGTCTTTAGTTTGTAATTATTATTATTTTTTTCCTTTTTGCTTGCTATTTTATTACTATGATATTCGGTATAATTGGTTGTCTTTTTTAAATAATGAGCTAGTTTTTAGTAGTTTATGGATGATGATTTGGAGTTTGTAAATTCAGGTAGTTTTGGGATAATATTTTAATCATTCGATTTCATTCTTTTATTTTACTATTTCCACTTTTTTTTGGGGAAAAATTAGAGCAATTGTATTATTATTAAGTTTAAAGCACAAATCCAACTAATAAGGAAAACTAACTTATTACTTTGAGCTAAATATTATAATGGTAAATATTTTGACTTTTAAAAAATTTTAGTGAGATAATGAAAATGTTATTTTCCTTTTGTGAAATTTCTAGGTTGAAATTTTCTACAAATGGAAATGGTTGATATGGATATTTGGTTTAGTTCTTCTAAATTTAAGGTAGCTAAAAATGGTTTGACATCTACCAATGTAGAGAATTAAAGAGATGGCTTTACTTCTCAAACACCAAAAATTGGAATGTCTTTTTCTTCTTATGATGAAGGGTATCACTTTTATAAAAGGTATGCTAAAACAATACTTTTTAGCATTCAAAAAGTGAAAAATTCCAAAGTTGCAAGATGAAAATATTAAATAGATTTTGGCAAGGTTTTGGCATAGATAAAGGACATTGGACAATGATGGTTTGGAGCTATACATGCTTAGGGTATAGGAGTGCATTAATCTATAAATAACTTTCATAATTTTTATTGATTTAAGCCTTCTTTTGTAGCTCTAATATTTGAAGGATAATTTTTTTAGAGAGTTAACATGAAAATGGTAGGTCTTTTCTTATTGAATTATTATATTTTTCTATAAAATTATTGTCCTTAAACATGATTGAGGCATTTTGACAAACATATAATGGGTGTTATTCCATTTACTTTATGTATATCCTTTAAGGAAGTATCTAAAGCCCAAAAGTACAAAATTAGCCACACAATTAGGTTACACTATATTACTAATTTTTTTCCTTTGCTAGCTGCTATATTGCTAAGTTAAATTTTCATTTTCTGTTAAATTTATATGCCTCTTAAATATCTCTTTTTAGTATAAATTACAAAAGAGATTTCTTTTAAACTCAAAAGCACTAGCTAGAAAATAAGAGAGTGCTACATAATTAGTAGGGTGTTTTTTTGTTTTGGTAATAGAGTGCAATAAGTTGTTCAATGAGTTCATTAAGTTATGAAAAAGAAGCCAAATGGGTCGGATACTTTTATTAGCTTCGTTAGTCTTGGGTTGGGCTAAAAAAAAAAAAAGAAAAACAAAAGGGTAACGAACATTAAGTTGTTTAAGGAAAAGTTCGCCTTGGCATAGATTTTTAAGTAATTGACATGCATCAAATGGTATATGGAAAGTGCATGTAAAATTATATAAGACAGTGGTCTATACATCTTTTTGCTTGGATTAAGGGTCAAGGCTTATTAGGGTGACCATTAAGTAGTTGGAGAATTAAAATTTATGGTTTTAATTAGATTGATAGAATGGTTGCAATATGTCAATGAAGAGTGTTAATCAAGCTAGTAATCATGGCAATGGAGGGAGAATAGGCATTAACACAATGGAAGTAGCCTAAGAATAAACATTAAGGGAATTAATGAAAAGCATATTGAATGCCAATATCTGAGTAAGAGCATTAGAGGCACAATTGCATGATGCATGGGGCTTTATACCTGAGGATGTTAGAGATGTAGTTGAGTGTCTTGTCGATAATTATAGACCTAAAGTTGAGCCTAGAGTTAGAGGTAATTAGCAACTTAAAGGTATTAACACCATAAAACTAAAGATACTACCTTTTGAGTGTAATGAATCAATAGATGCATATTTTGGTTGGGAGCATAAGTTAGAAAACTTATTTGTATGTTGTGAATGATGAATCTACCAAGCTATGTTTGGTGATGTTGGAGTTTAATGGGTATACATTACTACGGTGGAAAAATTATTAAAGCTAGTAGAGATGACGAGGTGAACGTTAAGGAAAAGTTGATACTAGAGAGAGATGAAGGAACTTCTATGTAGACAACCTGTACACAACTATCATAAGTAGGAAATTTTTATGAAGTTAAAGTCTTTGCAACTAAGAGGAAACATCATAGATGATTATGCTGGAAGTTTGTGATGCTCATAATCCATCATAAGGTCATTGAGAGCTTAAGGAGTAGACTTGTCTAGGTTTGTGACAGGGTTAAAATTTGGGATCTTTTGCATTAGTGACTTACAAATATTTGATACTCATGAGTAAGCTAGTCCATTAGCACTTAAAATAAAAAAGATAACAATGGAAAAGCCCATTCAATACACTTGATTCTTCATTAAAATCAATTAGTCCCACCAAGTTTCTAGGAGACAATGATAAGAGGTATGATAAGGGAATTGTGACTAAAGATTTGAAGTATGATAGAAGGAATGCTAAGAAATTTGACCAAAGTGGTAGCAACAATTTAAAAACCCTCAAATACCTAATATGTAAGAACAACCCAAAAAGAAGACTAATGAGATGCACCTTAAGTGTTTGGGATATTGCATATAGTTATAAAGTGTCCAAATAGAAGAGTAATGGTCATTAAGAGTGAAGTTCTAAAACTTGAGATTGATGAAGAAGAAGTAAAGGAGCATGTAGAAGATATAGAGCCTAATATGAGAGAGTATGACAATAAACATGATAAGGCTTATACTGTACAGGGGAAAGTTATGACTATGATGGTTAGATGTGGTCTGAATGTCAACACTTCAAAAGAAAATAGGTAAAGAGAACCTTTATTTTATATCTAAAATTTAGTGAAAGGCAATGTATGTCCATATTTTCTACTACTAATATCCATAATCTTGGATATTTGATTGTAGAATTCCTAAATCCTATAGTTTGCATTGGTTTAAGGAGAAAGGAGTTATATATGTTGATAAGTAGGTAGAGGTGCCATTCACCATTGGTAAATATGTACATCAAGTGAATTGTGATGTGGTGCACATATTATTGGGGAGTTGTATTAATCTGACATTTGAGTAATTTATGATGGATTCAAAAATATCTACATTTTTAAGGAAGATGAATAGAGTATTGAACTCTTTTTCATGACTCTAACCAAACTAATTAGTGAATAAGTTAGTAAGATGAGTAAGAGTAGGTGATGAAAAGCTTATTTGGTTGGAAGGCTTCATATGTATGAGCTCCTACAAAAATTGGTGATTAACTTATGATTGGTAAGTTCGAAAACTGGTTGCAAAATTTAGGGCGATTGCATTAATTATTCAATTTAGCCTAAATTTTATAACGAAGTTAGAGATACTAGTAAAAGTGGTATGTAAATTTGGATTTAGGAAAATAAATAATAAAATAACTAGATATTATAATATTAAATTATATGCATATTACCTGTTATTTATCGAAAACGTATAAAATGAGTTTCGATAATTAAGGAATCGATAGAGATAAATTATATACACACTAAAAATAATAAAATAACTTAAATAATATCTGAAAATATTTATTTGTACTTCTTGATATGTGGTTTTGGATTAGAACTTTTGTCATGTAAAGAAAGAAAAAGCTTTTGGTACTAGGGCCAGTCTGGTGTAGCCACTCCAATGCCTCAGTTAGTAAGTGAGTGTAGGAAAAGACCAAGTAAGTAGTAGAGTGTTATCAGATATCTCTTACAGTGTTTCTTCGTTGTATTTATAGGCGAATGCTGAGTGTCTGAAGTAATAGTTAATTGCATAATTATCGGGATATGTGGAAACTTCTCGATCAAATGTATTCCTGATGTATAGGAATAGTAGGTAGTTATGTAATATAATCGCGTCAGATGATAACTATTTACGCCACTTTCTTTAAATTCAAATCGAGCGTTGATCTATGTTACTCGGCNAAATTAAATAAGTAGGAAATACTAGGTTAAAATTTATAATATTATTATATTATGAATATTATATAAATCTAATTTAGATTATGAATTTAGGAATTTATATGAAAAATATAGGTTATTCGCACATAAGGAGTTAATTCGATAGTTAAATTGAGAATATAATGTACCATATCAACCAAAATACTAATTAGGGGCTAATTCAAAGATTTAGGATACCTAATTATAGTTAGATGAATTGCATATATTGGTTCAGGAGAAATTCCTAGGGTTTACAAATAAAAACGATAACCAAAAGTGAAAACAGAACCTAATTCAGAAAATGATTTAGAATTTGTATCAGAAACTAGTTTAGGACTAACTTAGTTATAAGAAATATAGAATTGTATGTAAGTGGTTATGTTAAAATATGGATAATTCCTAGATTAGAAACTAATTCAAAAGCAAAATCAAAATTATGGCTAATAGAAGTATATTAGAGAGTCGACCAAAATCTAAACCAAAAGTTATATTTACTTGAATAAATGTGAGAAAAAGGTTAAAAAACATTTATAAGAATTATAAGTAAAGGATAACCAAAAGGTAAACTAGACCTTAATTCAAAAGTTGAATCAAAACCATACTGAAAGCAAAAATAATTGTAAGAGACTTAAAACCTGAATAATTAGATGTAACAACACCCTAAACTGAAGATAATAATAAGAGTTATAGAATAAAGCCTATAGAAAAGAGTTATATGAATACTAAAACGACTTTTGTATTATAGAGATTATCAGTGATGGCCTGTTATGAGTAGCACCTTAAGTGAATAAGTGAGAAGTTTAGATAAGTTAGAATCAATATTATATTATATTTCGGAGTACTGTTTTATAGTACTTGGAAGCTTAAAATTATACTTGGTTACGTTTGTTAGATAGTTAACTATGTGTATGCCTTTGTGTGCGTGTTACTAGGTTAATTGTATGATTTTGGTTTAATGTTGTAGATTATTATTGTATGATTTGTGTGAAATGATTGAGCACCTTAAATTGGATCTAACTAAATATATGATTAATAAGTTTAAAATGGACTTACACAACAACCCATTAAGAGAAATGTTTAAGATTCTCCGACTAAATACCGACTCCTTCGAAAGGGATAGTGCTAAATATATTAATTAGTTCGTTGTTCATCCTTAATCGAAGTAAGTGATAGGAGAGAAGGTCACAAGAAGGGTGAAGTCAATGGTTCAAAAGTAGTCATGGAAAAAGCGATGTCTCTATTACAAAAGCCTAGGTTTAGTCATGAACTGTTGAAATGTATGCCTAAGTCCTCAATCTGAATTAGAGCGGATGTAATTTCTTTAATTTCACAATAGACTCGATCACATTATGCTATAGCATTTGCTTATACATGCATGGCATTTAACTAATTTGGTTGATTACTTTATTTGTATTTGATGTATAGTTTTAAGTCTTCGTCTTAACTTATTAAGCGGTTGGTTACTCACATCCCTATTTATATTGTTGCAATTGCTAGCTAAGAAGTAGCTTTATAGTTACCTTGAACCTAACAACTATTGGATTCTAGGGAGTGAGAATATAGAACTGAAGATCAATTACACTCTTGAAGTAGTGCTTCTTATTTGTAAATCTTTTAATATCAATTTATGTATTATTTAAGTAAAGTAAGATTAGGTTATTAATTCTTGTAAATATAACCCGAATTATTTAAATCTTAGTATGCATCTTCATAATTTTGAGAGTAATTAACATGTTTAATTTTTGAACTATTTATTTCGAAAGCAGGTTTATCGTGAATACATTATGTAAATCAAGTCTAAGATGGCAACTATAAAGCCGACTTTTATTCTAAAATGATTTGCACGATGAGATTGCTATGACTCTATTACTTTGGGGTGTAATAATATGTTCATCACAAGTGAAAACAAAAACCATTAGATGAAAAGGCAAGTATTTGCTAACATGGGGAAATGATGGGAATTTATGACCCAAGAGGTGGTCTAAGAGTGCAAGAGTGAATACGAGCAAAACCAAGAAGAAGTGAGATCGAATGAAGAATGTTTTGAATGATAATAGGATGTCATAGAATGGTGCAAGACCAACAAGTTGAAACTTTTTTAATAAAAAGTCTAAAGCATCTATTGCCGAGAGGAGTTTGTTTAGGAATTATCAAGCAAAGTTTGGACTTTTCATAAAGGTTTTAAAGTATTGCATGGCAAGAGGCAAGGATGATCTTCTTGAAGCTAGAAATTCCAGACTTAATATAAAAGTTTAAGGCTCTTTTTTGTTTTTTACACATGTTATAGGATTAATTTTTTTAGTTTGTTGTGTTTTGTTTCTTTTAGTGGCCCTTATAGCCATCTTAGTACATTAGGTTATAAGAAAGTGATTTCTTATAAGACAAATGGGTTGTTATTAGTTTTATTGTATTTTTTTATTCTAGGACTTTTCAGTATTTACAGCTGTCCTTTTTAATATTATCGACCAAATCCTTTCCATTATGGCAATTTTTGTTAATTTGATCTACCATGAGCCATATTGATTCATAAAATTAATTCATTTATTATTTTGTATAATTGCTAGTCATACCAGTTATAGAAATTTAATACCCTAATTTATCTTTTAATTAATTTCTTTAATCAATATTTGTTCATATATTTTTTATTGTCATTTCTATTTCCATGAACACCTAAAAGCACATAAAAATCCATTCTTTTATTATCAAAAACTCTAAAACCATAAAAGGAATAATCTTTTCTTTGGCTGTGCAATAAAAATTGTGTCTTTACTCTAATCATTATTTGGGGTACATCATGTTTAGTCCTTTAGTAGAAAGCTCTCGTGGTCTATGTAGCTTACTTACTTACGTCACATGGTGTACCTCTTAAATCCTTAATTTGTACTCAACTTACTCATAAACTAATTAACATTTTACTTGATCATTGTAAAATGTCATCTCCTTGTGCTATTAGATGTGACCCTTTTGATTCTCTAAAATAATATAGTTTCCATGAATGGACTATTAACTAAGGTAACTATCTAGACATACTTGTTGAGGGCTTGACCTTTTAGAAATAGCTATAAACCATGAACAATTAGTTAAATGATTATTGTGCAATTTAATTGCTTTGTCTAAGTCCATCATAGTCCAAAATATGATGCATCATTACTAGAGCAATTTTTCTAACTTGATTAACCAAAATAATAACCTTAAATCTACCATGGTGATAAAATTCTTAATTTTTCTTTATTCTGACTAGCTAACCAAGAGACATTCACTTTCCTTACTTTGAAAGAGGCAAATTCCTTCTTGACACTTTACCATCCTTGTGTGCTTTAGGCTATACTCATTACTATTTTCATGATAACTTTTTTCCATCATCAAGGTATAGTTATAATTATATGGGTGAATAGTTGTCTTAAGTCTAAGGTTATGTACACGCTACATTGTCACCAAATAGGAAAACCAATGACACGAATAACATGTGACATTCTCTTCTAACAAGTCAAATCTAGTTGTTACTAACTTGTTTACCTATATGTATGTTTTGAATCTAAGTTCTTAGGCTAAATGAGAATGACCCTAACCAATACTAGTATTAGTCATGTGTTTACTTTTCATAAACACATATAATTGATAACAACTTATTCCAAATAATTTAATATTTAGATTTCTTATTAAGATTGTTTTGTGATGGTTCTTTGTATTCACAAATGAATCAAAGAAATGTGTCCATCGAATTATCCATGTAGCTGAGAGCCCTTACAACCCAAGCACAACAACACAATTATTTGGGGCGCACTCTACCACTAAGCTAATAGCTTATCGTATGGGTCTCTTATTGGGGCCTGCTACATCAAAAATGAGAGAAACCCCATCCCCCTCTTTCCTTTTTTCACCCCCATGTCGCTACGTAGGAAGGACATCCAAGTGGAAAAAGGGAAATCAAATAATCATTTTATACTAGGTTTATTAATCAATTGATCATTTACAAATACAAGAATACATCTAGGCATCTTTGTATATATTAGTAGGTGGGTTAGCTAGTTAACTTTAATATCACATACTTTACCTAAGCTAATTATTAACTTGCTTATATATAGTGTATGTAACTTATACTTAGGTAACTCATGAGTGCACCAAGCATATCGAATTGCTTAAAGGGGAAAAGAGGGAAATTGTAAACACCTCTTACACTTTAAACATAGTGCAGGTTTACTCCTTAATTTTAAATATTGCAAATCACCTCCTAAACTTTTATAAACTGATAACATAAAGGAAATTTCCAATTTTAGTTAATTAAAATTTTCACCATGGTAAAAGGTTAGGGGGTTTTAAGTATACTTTAATTAGTTCATGAGGTATTTTTACACCAAAGTGAAATTTTAAGAGGTTATTTTCATTTTTCTCTAAATATATATATATATATATATATACAAAAAAAAAAACTCATGTATACTCCTGCAATTACTTTACTAAACCTTTTCATCAAGTCATTAGGTTGTTAATTATTTCAATTTTTTATATTAATACTTGGCATTGATAACCTGTATACTCCAATCCTGCGAGGAGTATTAGAAGACGAAAGTGTACTTAGTTACTTTATATTACTTAGTTCCTTAAAGTATTTTTATCTTGATGGAATGGTAGGCATGGGTAAACCAACTTTTATATGTTACTAATGTTGACGAACATAGGAAATCATTACTCAAATCTTTCTTTAAATTCTTACCTTCTACAAAATCAACATGATCATTGAAAAGCATCAAATGACCACTTGTAACAATCTAACTAAAACTCTTCTCATTGAAATATTGTTCACTTTGTCGTAGAATGCTACATGGTTTTGTCCCTATGTAGCAACTTCCCAAGAGGATACCATCTCAGAATTAACTTAGTCCAAACATGCTTAACTTCAAAGTTTCAATATACTCTGAGATGTTATACTAAAAGGCACCTTGATGATTAGAGTCTCATCACCTAATCAAACAATCTAGCAAAAAACACTTCACCAAAACACCATAAACAAGATTTAATCAATAATCAAAGACATATAAGTTAAAGCATAACCCACTAGCTACAAGCATAAACAAATACATACTCATGCCTCCAAGTGCTTTGAAATGGTACTCTAAAATGTGGTAAAACATTGATTCCAATTTACCTAGATTCCTCATTGCTCAACTATCCTGGATTACTTCTTGTTCAGCTAGTGCAATCGCAATACATTCCTTCACTAAAAAGTCCTATATTATAGATGACAATTTTTATACAAATACAAGTTATTAAAAATCTTTATTCTTATTACTATTCCTAAAATTAAGTCCTCTAACCTAAGTTTGAAATATTGTTATACTTAAGTATTCAGATTTAAGGTCATTTTTCTTCAACTCTTACTTACTCTTTCCTCTGAGTCATCTTCGAATCATCATCTAATCTAATTTACTCTATGGTTCTTAAAAACATCCTCAGACCCATTAATGAGTCCAACCTAATTGCAAATCACATATAGATGTCCTATGAATCAACCTTGGAATAGGATTCTAAAATAATATCTACTTAACAGTTATCTAATTACACTACACTATCATAATTTTGACCAATCTCCCCTTTTGAGTCCATACTCTACTATTTCCTTACTAAATCAAATTGATATAAGTCATAAACACATTTTTTAGTACAATTATCTCAATTAAACTAAAAGCTTCATTGCTTATCCATAAATTTATTCTACCAAGTCATTTAACCACTTATTAAACACCTTCTCATTAATTCCCACCATAAGCAACACTAGACATACCAATTAAACTTGATTCATTCAAAATTCATAAGTAACTTGCTTATCTCATAGGTTCTAGTAAAAATGGTGAATATGTGTAGTTTAAAAAATAGCAGTTTTGGATTCAACAATTTATTTATTTATTAAAGTGATTACTTTCATTTACAAAATTTAATCCAACATTACTGAACACTACTAGAATACTCTTCCACCAATTTAAGCTTAGAATCTAGAATAATTTTTTGAGAATCAATTATTTTTTGAAAATTCCAATTCATTAATTCTTTATAAACTAAAAATAAATAAAATTAGACAAGTTGATATGGAAAAACTTGATATGGAAAAACTTTTCACATAGCAATAAACTTGATATTGTAGAGAATCTATAATAAATTTTTAAGGTCAAAATTTCGTCATTTAGGCCTTTGAGAACTACATTAACAATTTCTTTGAAACCTTGCAATTATTGCGAGCCATATGTAAAATTAACAAATTTTATAAAAAAAAGGTGTTTTTTTTTTCCATGAAGGTAGGCACAAAATAACTTAAGAATAATTATATTTAAAGTTTTCCCATGATAATTAATATTTTTAAGGGGCTATTGAAACTCTAAGTAATTTAGGACACTCACCACCACTTGATTTCCCAACCGTCATCCAAATGACCAAATTTTCCTTTATTTTTGCCCTTTCCCTAATGGAGCTTTCTTATTCCTTTAATGTTTCACACTCACCAAAGTCCTGATTATGTGTTGAGAGTGGCTATTCATAAGCTACGAAGGCAGTAGAAGAATTTCATACAACCACTCCATGTGTCTTCACATATATTGTTATTTTTATATCTAATTACGTGTCCTAAATCGATGCATTTTGGATTATTCATGGCTCTCTCTCATCCTTACTTTGCTAGACTATCAACATAAGAAATTCAACAAATTTAAGATTTATCCTCATTTTCTTGCTAAGTGTTTAACTAAAATAGGAATAAATCACATATATGTATATATATTATATATGTGAAGTTTATGGTATACATTGTACATGATTACTATGTATGGTGAGTCTACATATTTCTTAAATATTATTTCATGTATTTTATTAACTTCATTACCTAAATAATATATCTCCAAGAAATCATTATTATCAAAACTTGAATATCGCCGTTCCTATGTTTGACTAGTAATTTAGATATAGCTTTTATTATTATTATTTGTTTACTCTTCCATCTCCAATATCCAAGCTCTTGAGGCCACTTCTCCTAAATTCATAGCTTCATTACATTCTTCAAACTTACTTATTACTTAATCATTGAGTTAAGCTAGACATAATATCTATATATTTACCCTTAAAGTTTATGGTCATCTATATATATACATATACAAACACATACACTCACATATATATAGTCACTTACATATATATATTCATACATATGTTTAATGTATACATTATCTTTTAACACCATTCCATGTTCAAATATGATATCACTCCAAATCTAGTGAACTGCTGACCATTGTCCCATTACTCGCGCATAACTCCAAGGCCTCCAATCCTTCACCCAAAGAATCATCTCTTGGCAACCTGCTGATGATGAGAAACTTTATATTGAAAGAAGGTAGTTGAACTCCTTGAGCTCCATGCATTATTATATATTGATCTATACTTTTAGTTGTGATAATGCCAACTATTCCCTTACTAAGGACCTTATGCCAAGTAATCTGACTAACTGCTGCCGAAAGGTTCTTATTGAGTGACGAGAGACTCACTTACTGGTCAAGTAGTTTTCTTTTGGCTTGTTACTATTTCTCTCATCACCCTTTCCTCGTTTTGGTCCCTTTATTGCCACAATACCTTAATCCTTTTAAGCTGCTGTGTTTAGAGAATCTTCGTATAGGACCAATGTTGCACTACCACTTGTTCACCTCATCTGACATTGTACTACTTTTCTATTTTTATCTTTGTCCTTTTTACCCTCTTTCGTATGTACTAGGAATCCCCTTTTTGTATATACTTTCTTGTAATTTCTTTATTTGTAATGTTGCCCTAGGGACTTACTATAAATAGTCTCTTTCCCTTGTAAGCCACTTATAACTAGATAGATAGACATTGAATTTCCTATTTTAGTGAGATAACCTTCTCTAAGTTCATTTTTATACACTTTCATCTAATCTTATCGAGTAACTCAAGAATAGTAGAAAGTAGACCTTGACATCAACTTATGCGTCACATCAAGTAAAGTATCAAGTCATGTTGTGTTCGTTGGTGAGTCATATCCTTCGAGCAACTTCACATTAGCTACTCCAGTTCATTCGTAGGCCAATTCCCTCTATTTTTTTTCGATATTTCAGAGGACTCATTTAGTTCAGATTTACTACAATAAGTCCTAGTGATAACGAAGCTCCTAGGCACACTAAAGTCCTAGCTAGTTGACAGGAGACTAGGTCCCATACTTTACCCCCTTTACAAATAGTTTTGCCCTCAAAACTATTGCATCCTGGATTTTATTGGGGAAAGTGATGGGCATTAGTGTAATTGTTGTCGGTTATATGTACGGTTTTATAGGTTATTAACTCATTGTTTAGAAGAACTAAACACTTTACCCTTCCTTCATAATCTTTATTCCCTATGTGGTTGTGACTTGCGATCTTCTAAACTATCCTTTACTTAAGCTTCTAAACTATCTCCTATCTATCTTTCTACATTAAACATTACTGGTTTTCCCATTCCTATTCCACATAATCCATAACTGATACTAATCTCACTCTAAAATCATTACCAAAATCTTATATTCCTACTGCACTTCCTTATGTCTCTTATTCTCTACCTCCTTATCTTTGCAATCTGTATGCTTTATAGTTGATGGATGGTTTTTTTTCATGATAGGAATCAGTCTACAATAATCCTTGGGCCAAGGTCAACTTGTCAGAAGCTAATGTAAACCTACTAGAAGTTGAAGCCGACCCATGTTAACCTAAGACTAACTTGCTCTTATCGAGGCTGGACTAATAACCAAAGGATGAAAGGAGGTGAAGGAACCAATCGGTATCAGGTTTATTGTCTATTGAGATGGTAAGAGACCAAACGACTAAGGCTTCAAGGCCAAAGAACAGCTCAACACAATATAGGAAAATTCGTGCCAAGCAATCCATGGGTGCAGCAACTATAAGCCGACCTCACTGGGAGCTTAGCCAAGTACAATAAGACTTCCAAACATCCCATCTTAAATTGGGCCCAATCCTATAGACAGCTTAGATGATTGTATGCTAACCACTTTATTAAATGCATAGTTTTGTATACTTTGTAAATATTTTCCTTATTTCAATTGTAAGCCATTCTTTAAGGTATGCAAGCCTTGTGTATCATTTATAATTTTGCCACTAGGTTTTAGAATTTACTATAAATAGCAACTTTTGTAACTAGCTAATATAAGATAAAAAAAAAAGAATGTACAGATAGTGATTACGCTTGAACATTCCTTTTAAGTAAGGAGATTCTTGAGCTCTTAGAGCTTGCTTCTTCCGAATTATTGAGTGTTAATTAACTCTCTAATCTTTCTTATGTTCTTATCAATCTAGACCTTAAGATTGTAGTGAGCCTTTCATTTGAGCAACTTAATGAATCATATCTAACCTCTCATTTTAAACCCGAGTGATATTTAATGTTCGTGAATCATATTGGACCCTATTTCAAGCTCAATTCTTGATTGTGTTTATATCTTGATGCGTGATATCCATACACATTCGCAGTAAAAAACCCCTTCCACTTCCTATTCTTCATCCCACTCAAACGTCAAATACCCATTTGTGGTTTGTGTTTACTGCGTGTTCGTGGATTCGCATTAGTTCATTTCCCTACCTTCACAAAATTTCTACACACACAATCCTTCTCCACCTTTATATTAAGCTATTTGATTAAGGGAGTCATGATTAAGGGTGTTACTGAAGCTCCATTTAGGTAGTTACTACTAGATGGTGCCTCTTTAAGCATGGGCTTATAAACTACACTAATTTGAATTTGGTACAAGTAATATCTTTGTTTATTTTCTTATGCATGGTGATGTAGCGATTAACTAGTTGGAATGGTAAGAATTTCACATTCCTTTGTGACCATTCTTTATTTCTAAGTGAGGTAGAATGTGATACCCCTCAAGTGGAAGTTGACAAAACTCCAATCATCAAGATGTCTTTAGATGTAGCGGTTTATAGTATGTTGAAACCTTGAAATTAATTTTGCTCAATTTAAGCGAATCTTAAGATGGGTGACCACCTTGGAAGCTATTGTATTAAAAGACAAAACCGTATAGCATTCCATGTCAAAACAAACAATACCTCAATGAAAAGAGTTTTTGTCAAATCGTTATGGGTGGTATTAAAGCAATTGATCAATTAAAAGAGTGGAGTCCTTACCTTGTGGTCAAAAGACCCTCAAATCGAACTCAAAGAAATTATTGGTTATCGAAGGTTTGATAGTCATTGATAGTTGATTTTCAACTCAAATGGAACATAACCAATTGAAATTTTAAGAGAGATTAGCAAAGTAAGTGGCAATAAAAAACAACTTTGTCACATACATAAAATAAGCATTCTCTCTTATGGAGGGGGAATAAAAAAGAAGAAAAATTGGGAAATAGAAGTACAAATAAGAGGAAATTTAATCTACTTTAAAACCTCTAATCTAAATGCCAAAAATGCATTCTTTCTTCTTCTTTTTTTTTCAATTTGATCTTTTGCTTCTTTCTTTATTTATTTATTTTGGTTTTAGGTGACGTGGAGGGGGACTCCAATATTTTCAGCTTGCAGTATCTACTACAGTGTTTGTATATAATTGTAACACATTTCTTCGAGGATAATGAAAAATGGTTCAACTAGATAATTTTATAATTCTTCATGCTAGACTGCTGGCATCTAGAGGTGTGATATAATAGCTATAATATGATTGTTACCAATATATATATATATATATATATATGTATATGTATATATGCATATTCATTTGTTGTATACTAACAACTCTCAATAAATTTTTTACAATATGTACATAGCCTAAAAATCCCTATAACCTCAAAACCATCAATATTCATAGTCATTTTATCAAAAATTTTCAAATTTTATAACAGTTTTAGAATTATTTGTATGTTTTCAAAAGTTATGAAAAAACAAAGTTGACATTTTAGGATATTAAAATATCTATCTATAGTTGATAAATAGCTTACTAATGTCTTTGCAATTATTCTTAAGATTAGACTAATGTATTTTGTTTATACTCTCAATTGCTAGAAAAAGAAAAGCATTTTCTTAAAGAGAGAGAGAGAAGAAGAAGAAGAAGAAGAAGCTCAACAAGCATACATATAGTATGTGTGGAGAAGTGAAGTAACAATGATTTTGTTCCCTCTAATTCTATGATCACATTGCACTCTTAATATGGTGAATTCTATTTCTTAGAATGTGTATTTCACTAGGTGAAATTTGTTTGTCATTTGTGGAATAAATTCCTATGTAAGGACAATAAATTAACATTAGTCAAACAAATAAATTTATTTTGTTCAAATGAAACACCACAAGCACCATCCCCATTAACAATTACAATAATCACAACTCATTTTCCATTGCAATTGTTGAGCTCATGTATTAAATGTACATACGATTTGAGGTTTAGGAGTATAGTAGGTAAAGAAATGAGCACAAGATAAAGCTAAGTATACATGAAGAGGACTGAATAATTATACAAGGGCATTCAATTATCGAAGTTAGTGATTCAATTGGGATCATTTATAATGCTTTAATAGCATCCTATTTTGTATTTCCCTATTACCTAAGTTGCTTTATGTTTTATGTATTATAGTTTATAGCCTTTTGTAGGCATTATATATGTTATATAATATATATATATCGGCACACTAGATAATGTAAGAGAGAAGTAGAAAATCCTATGAACTAGTTAAGGAACTTAATGCTTTCAAATTATAAGTAAATAAATATACTACTATTATTGCACTATGATAGATTTGTTAATTATTTTCGTGGCCATGTATGTTTTTTCCCTTCTATTTTTCTTGAGGTGGGGTTTTTATAAAAGTAACATGTATCCTTCAATCTTGATCCAATCCTAATAAGTTAGTACTAGAGCAATGTTTTAAGAAATCTAGATTTTAAAAGTATATGATATATAAATTGAAGATACAATCACTAAATATTTTATTGAGATTTTTTTATGGTTGCACGAATTTTTTAGTATGGCAATTGTAGATGTAAGGGGTTCTAGAGTACATAGGCTTAAAGAAGGCTTTGGATTAGGTAGCTCTATTTTATTAAGGATAATAAGTGGGTAAAACTTGATAAGAATGCCCTAGTAGTAATCAAGCTAATTTTGAATAGTTTATTGCAATACGTAATATCGTATTAGTAGAGCATGCAGATGTGAGATTATGAAAGAAGATGGAAGAGTTGTACATGACTAGATCTCTTGTGAATTGGTTTGTGTTAAATGAGTTAGGATTTATAGGTAAGGTAGTATATTAATGAGTTTATGTCTTTTGTTAATGATTTGAAAAATAGTAATGTTAAGGTGGAGACTAAAGACTTGTTGTAATCTTGCTATACTCTCTTCCATTTATGTTATTTCGGTTTAGGAAAACCATGATATATGCCATAAAAAATTAACAATCTATTAAGTAAGAAACACTTAAATCATGAAATGACATCCAAGAGTCATTGACAATGAAAATCTATGGTGAATGTCTAATCAAGGTTAGAGGATTCTGATGTTTGTGCTATTGATTTAGATTGGAAAATGAATGTTTGTTGGTTGATGGAAATACTTTAATTAGGTATTACACGAAATTCTAAAGTAAAGAGGTTTAATGGAAAGTGAAGCTTAGAGAATCTAAGGAAAACTTAGTAGCTTAAAGTTTAATGGTAAGGAATAGTGTATGAGTATTACATGTGTCATTCATCATAGATAGGTATAGTTATTATAGTAAACAGATGGTGTCATTTTGTTAGAATCTCACGTAGCTCATACATACGAACAAGAAAAATAAAATTGTCTTTAGTTCGAGTCAAAGACAAAACTCTTAGAAATTTAAGAGAGAAGGAAGAGAGAGTTATAGAACAATAGTTCTTAAATTTGGTTATGAATAAAATGATGATCCTTTGACTTTTACAGGTGCTATTAATATTTCTTATAATAATTAATTTTCTAACAAACTTTATTAGTTACGACTATTTACCATCTTCCTTAACTGACTAATCCTAATAGTCGTAACTATTCATTAAATTGCCAAAGTAATATCAAAAATCATAACAATTTTCTTCATCCTTAACAAAAACCTTGTCCTCAAGGTTTAAGGAAACAAGAATAAGCAAACAAATAAGAATTAATTAATCTTATTTAATAAAAGTAAAAATTTATCTACAATATTCAAGAAACTTGAAACATCCATTATCAATTTATCATTATAAAATAACTTTCCTTGTTTATGACTTGGCTCTTCAATACTCTTGAATATTTTCTTTAAGGTTAAGCGCAACTTCTTTCAAAAAACATATTGCTCATGAGAAACACAAGCAACAACTTCAATCACTCCTACCATTGTACCAAAGTCGACATTAAGGAGATTATCAACGACCAATTTCATATTTTAATTCTTTGGAAATCCCAATTGCCAAAATTTGTTGATCATGTTGAAAATTATTTTTAATATTAATCTTGAAATCTTCATATTTTACAATAGTAACATTTTCTTGATCATTTTTTTAACAGTTTCTTGAAATTTGTCTTCATTCATAACTTTTACGGTTGAAATAATATCCTTATCATACCATTGCATCAATTTCTCCTCTTCAATATATTCAATAATCAATTCTTCTAGATGTTTATTACTTATCGTGAGGTTACTTAGATCTTCTTACACTTTGTCAAACGATGTCATCATTTTCTATCTTGTTGCTTCTATTTGCACCATTACTTGCTCTAATGAATTTTGCATTTGTGCCAATGCAATAGGATCTTACAAATTAATCATAATTAGAAATAAAGAATGAAATTGAACAATAAATAAAATAGTGATGATAGCGAAAGAGAAGAAAAGAAAAGAAACAAATGGGATCGAGTAAATGAGAATGGATCAAGGGGTATGAGCAACGAGAGCATGATTGTTAGAATCTCACATAGCTTATACATACGAACAAAAAAAATGACATTTTCTTTAGTTCAAGTCAAAGATAAACTCTTAGAAATTTGAGAGAGACGGAAGAGAGAGCTATAGAACAATAGTTCTTGAATTTAGTTATGAATGAAATGATGTTCCTTTGACTTTTACAAATGCTATTAATATTTCTTATAATAATTAATTTTTCAACAAAATTTACTAGTTACAAGTATTTACTATTTTCCTTAACTAACTGATCTTAGTAGTCATAACTATTCATTAAATTGCTTAACTAATATCTAAAATCATAACACATTTGTATTTTTTTTTTTTTTTTGTTGGGGGGAAAGGTTTAGGGTTTGTTAGAAGAGAGACGAGATTCTTATCAAATAAATAGACCTATCCTCTATATAGGGCTTGTACGGGATAATTGAGATAAAGACACATTCGAGTGTGAATTCTAACTCAAGCATTGGATGGCCTACAGACAAAGGTTAGGGAAGACGAAATCAAAAAGCCTACATTGCAAATGTTGAGTAGGTGCATGTGTAGGTGTATTAAGCTATAACATTTAGAGGAGCTACATTTAAGTTTTAGGTAAGAGAACTTAGGGCTACTAAAAATACTATACATATAATATTATGTGTATTAGGTGGCATATGTGTGAATAGAAAATCTCTAAGACTTATTAGAGGAAACTTATGGTTTAAGATTATAGGCAAATCATTATACTATTACTGTTACAATATAGTACATCTAATCAAACTTGTTCATAATATTTTACCCCTATTCTTCTAAGGTGTTTTACATAAATTCTATGTCTTTCTTTCTCTTTCTACTTCTTATTTCTCTTGTCAATATATATTAAATGGTTTATAACCTAAAGCACTTATCTAATCCCACAAGCAACATCCTCTATTAACACAACTATCGAACCACTACCGCTTTCATCACCATAAGAATCCACTAACTACCAATACTCACTAATAATAGCAAACTGAATACTACAAGCACTAGTGCACCTATGTAGTCACTATCGAGATGCCAAGATGGCCCTAGTAGCTTACCATCACCTTAGCTCATGTGATTATTCATCCATGAAGTTTCTTACTAATTTTGATGAGATAGAACAAATGACAAAGTGTTCAAACAAGTATTTTTGATAAAGATCTCTTATTAGCATTTATTCAAATTGCTTGTTAAAAATTCTCTTAAAATGGGTTCTTGATCATTGTTGCACTATGGGAGACTAGAGCTTGATCAAGTTGATATTTGCATATTTTTTAAGTGTTAGATCTACTTTTGATGTGACATTTGACTGGCAAAGTTGTACTAGTCGAATGCGTGGTAATCCAAAATCCTTCATTAAGCAATCAAATGGAAGAAGCCATGTTAGCCAATGGAGAAGAAATGCTTCTTAGCATTTTTGTTGAATCAAGGAGCCGTTTAGACGGGTGTTCTAAGGCATTTGGACGGCTATTATATTTCCCATGCCATTCGGCTGGCTCAAACTAGCCGTCTCTAGGTGGCTAATAAAACATTAGTCTTTATCTACCTGAAAATCCTATCTATATAAATAGTAAAGAATAAAATTAGTTGATGGTTGTGATATTAACATGCCGAAATAGATTATTATTATGAAGGAAGTTAACCATGTGATATAATTGATATACAAATATTTAATTTATAATATATAATAATATACAATGTATATTTATATCCTTGGTAAATTAGGGCATTTTTGATAAATACTTGTATACACGTTTCTTTTCACTCTGAATTCGTTATGAACAAATATAATAATTAAATAAAATCAATTAATTAGAATACATTTTCAAACACTGGAATGGTTCCATCCCGTCCCTGCATACCATACATGATAGAAAACGAATGCAGCCAAACCCCGACCAACCCGATGAACAAAATTCCCATTTGACTGGAATCTAGGCTGATCCTTTCTCTGTAACCAAATTAGCATTCACCCAATGGGAAACCTCGACACAGACGGTCCAGCTGTGACTCTGCCAACGCAGTCGAGTCTTTTGGGTCTTGTTGCACTCGTAGTCAAACCCTGACCAGCCCGATTGGTTCAACCCCCTTTTACTGGAATCAGGCATGGAGACAGGCTAGTCCTTTCTAAAAACTCGCATTAGAATTCACCCGATGGGACCTGAGCGACATTGCACTTTTTGATCAAGTAAAAAACTCGGATTAGCACCCACAAGATGGGATCTGAGCGACACAGACGATCCAATCATGACCTTTCCAACCCAGTCGAGTCTTAGAAGCCTTGTTGCACTTTTTGATCAAGTAAAAGCCTTAAACATGTATGGGTTTACAGCTAGCTTTCCACAATTAAACATTGATACCTTCACCTTGTTACGAACTGAAGTGTCTTGTTTGCTCCATGACCAATGCGGGACTTTATTTTACACAAAAACTCTTCAAGTTCCATATACATGCATTGTTAGTGTGGCACGTCATCCTTGGAGATAAAATGATGCCATTACTCTTTCAATATGTCGTTAAAATGAAATATTAACTTTATGGCGCTGTTGAGCATGGGCTTGCTAACATTATTTCTTAACTTTATGTCAGATCTTTGTACTCGTAATGGAATGTGGAAGTCACGGTTTGTAATTTTGTGCTCTTGAGGTAGAAATGATTTAATATGCTTCACATGAAAGAGTGGATATAGTGGATATGATTTGTTGGTATTTGGGTTACTTGACTTGTTGAAAGCTTGTCATCCACTCAAGATTCTTGCTCATCCCATGCTTTAACTTCATTAACCTACAAAAAACTATAGGGGAATGAGCCAAAGAATCACAAGTTCAATAAGAAGTCGGAGGTAGAAAACATATATAAGTTGAGCAAAACAAACAAATTATCAGTCATTTATTATAAGCGATGCATGAACAAGCATTATGTCATATGTACAACATCATCCGGTCTATCATAAGATAAGAGAAATTACACCCACTTTAATTCGAGTTAAAGAGTTGCAATATGATGGCCACAATATCAATTATAAAGGTCACAAGATCCTCTCATTGCTAATTTTAAGCTTATGAGATAGAGGCTCCTGCTTTGCCTACAATTACCTTTGAACCCAGTACTCTTAATCTTATCACGACCTCCTCTCCAATCATTTAATTCCACCAAGGGTAAGGAAAGGCCAAAACACTGCAACCTCATTGAAAGCTTTAGAATTTAGTTGGAGAAATCTAACCATCCCCTAGTGGAATGTGATGCATGTTTGTTTATAATTTTAGTTTGTGTTTTAATTAGTCCAGTTAAGAGTGATTAACCAATTCATAATACACCAAACAAGGTCAATCAACACAGTAAAACGTGTAGCTTAACTATCAATCAACATCTTAATAACCAAATACAGGCGTAACATGTGTACAAATAACTACTTACAGTTACAAGCGAGCATATACTCCAGTTTCTATAAATCCCACTTACCCGATCCTTTGCTTAGCCATTCCCATGAGTCTTTGACAAGGAATCACCTTGGGTCTACAGATCCTAAGAAAAGGTACAACCAAAATTTAAACCTTATACAATGCTTATACATGATTAAACTATGATATACTTGCTCTCTGTATATTGTATTCCTTACATTATAGTATATCTTATTTTATGTAAGTGATTGGGTCTCCTAGACAATATGAATACCTAAAATTCCAAGCTCTAACAGCTTAAGGACGTTTAAGCTATTAAAGTGTTGTTTTGTGTGATTATATTATCAACCTACAGTTATTAAGTTAATTAATATCTACTTATAGAATTAGTAAAAATAATGATATACTTATATTATTTTGTGAATATAAATGTATAGATTTCTTTATTACGTATATACCTATTGAATATGCATAACCCTCATACGTGTGTCATATGTAATATTCTATATTTGCATATATACCAATCAAGAAATATCGGCTTATCTATTTAGTTTATATACGATATATGTTGTATATAATACTAATATGCATATCTAATTTATAACATAAAATATACCGAATATCAGACTAATACGCACATATACCTAATAACATATATTGGATATCAAATCACTAAAAATCATCTCTAAATGTCATATCAAGATCCAAATATCTGCATTGTATTTTAACCATTTCTTACTATTAATATATCATATTAACATGGATATGGATCAGCACTAACATTGAGGTAAACTATTGAGAAGGTGTTACAGGTAAATCCTTAAAGTTATAGTAAATATATTATTAAATCTTTTTACTACAAAATAATAATACAAATATATATATATATATATGTATATATATATTAGGTCCATTGTGCAAAGTATAACATTTTTCCAATATTCATAAGAAATAACTTTCTTTTTTTTTTTTTGGCCATCATAATAAATGACATTTATTCAAGAATTTTATCGTAACATGCAATTATAACATGCTGGATTGCTGACATGTATGTATCTATCCTTTTCATAACTTATATATATATATATATTAAATCTAGACTTAAATATCACGGTAATTATAAGAAATTATATATTATCAAACTCGACCAGCAATATATTAAGGCAATACCAGGTTCTTTCCAGGCGCAATGTATTTAAGTACCACAACTATAATCCTCTCATGATTTATGCCATTTTATGTGTTACTGCAGATGGTACACAATATGTAATAATTCTATGCAATTACTAAATTGAAGTAAAATTAACGCTTACAATAGATTTATGCTAGTTCACTAAATGGGTTGATTTCTTTCTCTGGTATACATATTTCCACGACCTCCAATAGCTTATCTCCTTCGTACTACAGGCCATTGCACAATGCTATGTAAATTGTTTTGTATTCTTATTTTCTCTAACATTAATTGATTTTATTTCTCACATTCCTTTGTACGTTGCCGACCTCTAATTAAGCTGATAGGTTGCATATATAATGTTTCCCAGGCGGTGGAGATTTGCTTCTACATCGAGCAAATTAAAGACGGTGGAGATTTGTCTATTAAAAAAATCAAACTTCTTTTTATTATTATTATTATTTTTATATAAAGCACATATTATGAAATAATAAAAAGCACTGTCACGTTGGAATTGATGTTGGTGGTTTATCCCTACTCGCCAACATTGATGCCTTAATTCTTCACGGACAAAAATTGCCACTATCGAAATACTTCATTACGAAGTATTTATATGGATCCTCCTTGCTTTTATCTTGTTGCTGCCACGACAATCAGTAGACTAGCAATTATTTTTTCAAAGGTTATTGATTTTGCGAATAGAAGACCTATATTCAATTCATTATGTTAATGTATGTGCATATACTTTTAAGTATTGTGTATATTCAATAATCAACATATATATATATATATATATATATAACATACTACAAAAAAGTTGGGGTTTTTCAAGGGGATTATAGTAGGGATGTATTTTCTATAATCAAGTAAATAATTTTTATTTTTATTTTAGCAATCGCAAGGATATATCCCTACAAAAAGTAATAATAAAATAATTTCATCGGTCATTCCTACCATCTAGTCTATTTAATAATATTTATTATGAAAAATAAAAAATATTAAATAAAGCTAATAATATTTTAAAGGCTAGTTTATATGTTGAATGAATAATGAAAAGAGAAAGAGAAACTTTATTTAAACTTTTATAACTATCCATAGAAGAAACTTTTATAGTATTTTAGCCCATGATTTCGTACTATATTGATTAGCAATAGTACTAATCATATGGTAAGGAATTATGGTAAAGAATTGTTATTTTGGTGGAGGATATTTTGGTTAGTAGAATTTAACTTTGGAAAGATAACATTTTCATATATATATATATATAATTCTTTATTATAATAACCTTAGCTTATTGAAGATTTATTAAAACTATTAAGTATTTTAGGGATTTTCAGTAAAATTAAAAATCAAATAACTAACGTTTTTCTGACAATTTAGTCATATTAAAAAAGATACCAAAAGATAATTTCGCTTTAATAATATAAATGGATATATATATGTATACATAATATTTGATATGACTAGTTGATTAAAGAATAGATAACACTATGAAATATATGTAGATAGAAATTTCTTTAGAGACCAATAGTGAATAGCTTTTAAGAGTTTTTTTTTTTTTTTTAATTGCTAAAGTTCGTTATCATTACCACATGATTTTTCTTAATAAACAATAATGGAATGTTTTCAATTATTGCGAAATAGTGACACTTGGCTTTATTTTTCTCATTACTCTCCTTTTTATATTCCCACTTATAGATACTTCAATAATCCACTAATATTTAGTAAATAGCCACATAAACAATGGAGTCTTTAGAGAAATATTTTCATAGAGATCTAGAAATCTTATATTTTAGAATATTCAATTTTCAAATAACCTAAAGAAATAAGGTGAGAATGTTGAATTTTTAAAAAACTTTATTACATTCATGGAATTAACAACTTCAATCACTACATGATATTGTTCTTATAAAAAAATGCAACTAAAAGCATATGGTGAAACAAAGGTATCAGACAATTTTAAGGCATTGAATAGATATTCTATTTCTATCCTCAATTTTTATTTTTTAAATTTTTGCTAGGTTTGCTTAAAACTTGAGAAGAATAAGAAATTTGAAAAATAGAAACAAAAAAGAGAAATTTAAAACTAAAAAAGAAAAGAAGAAGATGAGAAAGAAATAATAAGGAGAAAATTTTGAAAAATGAATAAATAGGTGGAACTAAAAAGAATGAATAGATTTGTTTTTTGCTAAGTGCATGTTGAATATACCCTAGTATACATTAAATTAAGGAAAAATAATCAAAATAAAGCTCAATACATTGCCTTAGGCTATTACTAGCCTAGTTGAAGTTTAAGTATGTGCTAGGGTGATATTTGTCACAACATCTAAGGAAGCTAGCTTAAAATTACAAAATGCTAGTGTCTATTGCAGGGTAACACAACATAGAACCAATATTTTTCCATAGGATTTCAATTGATATTATACAACTGAATTTGCAAATTAGTTATTTAAGTGGTAATGGATCAACAATAATCACGATAAAGCAATATGACTATTTACAAAACAAGAATTAGTTTCTGCCTACCTTGGAGGGATCGAGTATATGGACCTCTTCTTGAGCATTCTAATGAATCTTCAAAAAGAAATTAGTTTATTCTTTTTTTCCTCAATTTCTAATCAATGACTTGTATCTGAATTTTATGTGTAAACCCTATTCATGATGCCCTTTATTAGGACTTCGTTCTTGGATCCTGTTTGTGTTCATTTTTGTTTGAGTTACATATTTAAATTATTTTGAGCTTAATTTATATACTTGGAATTTCTTTGGACTTAACCTTTTAACTTTGACTCATATTCTACATCTATACAATATTATAAATGTTTTAGATTGTTTTAAATGCAATCAATCTATGATGATTTAAATAAATGTTTTAAGTATTTACATTTGCTTTATTAAACTTATGTGGTTATATATTTTACCTCATTCAAGATGAAATTATTATTTTTCTTATTTTTGTAATTATAGAATTCTTTTCTTTGAAATAACCATATAATACAATAAAACTAAATAAATATAAGTTGATATGTAATCTTCTTATTTATATCTTCTTAAAAGTACAATGAATATGTATTAGAAATTTTTCAAAACATTATGCATATCCTATAATATATATTTTATTTATACCATCTTACAGAATAATAATACTAAACAAAATTAAATTTGATAAATATGTTAAATACAAACAAAAATTACTTCATTTAACTCATTACTATGATAGTAAATTTTATTATCACTTAATTCATAAGAAAAATTACAACTTCATGAGTCATAGGTCATAACAACGATATTAGAAAAAAAGAAAAAAATCCCTAACATTCTCTTATATAACAATTTTCATTTTCGTCTCTCATTTTCATTTTCCCTTCCCTACTTTTTCCCCTTATTTAAAATTTTCCCTTTATACATTCTTCACACTAATTATTTCCCTCTCCCTCTCATTTACTCTCTCAGTCTCACACATCTCTCTCTCTCTCTCTCTCTCATACACACATACTTCGACATTTTTATTTGTCATAATGTTTACATCTCTCACCACTCCCTTTCATTTTGTGGGCATCTCTCTCTCTCAAATTCAATTTCTGGTTTTTTTTTTTTTCAACTAAATTACAATTTAAGGTTAAGTCTTTACAAGGAAAATAATGAATTTTGATTCATGTGTTTGTTCATTTTTTAAAATTTAACAACTAAAGCTAATTATAGAAGCATATTTAGTCATTTTTTTTTTCATTGGTGCAATCGTCAATAATGTCAAAGATGAAACCCGAACCTAAAAACTTCATCTTTATGCATGATCTTCTTAGACCCTTCAAATTTAGTTCAAGCAGAAGTATGGATGACAATACCTACACTTTAATTGTATCTTTATAATTTATGTTCTATTTAATAACTATTTTTTGTTTTGATTAGAAAATTATAACAAGGAGGATAGGAAGAAAATAATTGCACAAAAGTAAAAGTATTTGTCCTCTTGAGAAATTAATTATTGTTACTTAAAATTTCAATCCAAGTGATAAGCTTGGTGAAGGTGATTTTAGATCGGTGTACTAGTATTACTTTTTTTCTTTATTAAATTATACTTGTGTAATTAAATATAAGTTCTTTTACTAGATTTTATGGGAATTTTTTTTTAATTCTAGATGTAAATGTAAAAAAGGGGTAGTCAGATTGTATTTGTCTTTGCAATTTTTCTATTTAAGGCTATATACAAAGAGATTTAGGGTTCATAATATATATAAAGAGGAAATTTTTATGGAATTAGCTTATGAAATTATGAAATGTTATTTAAATTTAATGGAAATCATTCTTTCTTTTCTTTTAATGGAATATTTCAATTTTTTTCTCATTAGTAATGATATTGCAATCAATCATATGTAAGACGAGAAACCCTGTTTCAATCAACTTTTTCTAACAATTAGAACCTCTAAGATACATGAAGAAAATGTAAAGAAGTTTGGGTTGTTTTTCTTTTCTTTTCTTTTCTTTTTTTCTACTTATGCTTGAAGTTTAGTTTATTTTAAGGATTTAAGTTGTCTATGTTTAAATATCCGTAAATTTTTGTTTTTAGGGGAATAAATTCTTCAAGTTCTTGAAGTTTATGTGAAATTCTCTTTCATGGAGTTATGCGTCCTACTGTTATTATTTCCATAAAACTTATTAACAAATGAGTGAATACATTCACTTTTTTAATGAGGAATTTGCGGTGTAAATATAGTAATATAAATCTTAGGAAGATTTTTGTGGAATTAGTTATGACTTTTTTTTTTTCTTATACTCTTGTTTAATTGGTTATGACTTTAGAAATTAGAAGATGTACATATTTTTGTTTTAGATGATCAATGAATAATACACTTATCATAAGTAACATCTATTGATTTTACATATTGTTAAATATTATATGTTATTTTACCTTTTCATTTGATATTTTATGAAATAAACCCAAATCTTGAAAAGATCTTGATTAAATTTCTTTTAGTTTTTCTATAAGAAAATGAAATTACATGTTTGTATATCTAAGTTCTTTAAAAAAGAGCATAATCTTTCATTTTTTTTTTTTTTTAGTTTTAGGGTTTCTATAGGGAGAAAGTATTTTTATTTTATTTTTAAATAAAAATGAGTTTTTGTAAGAATACATCCCTAACAAAAGTAATGAGTATGATTTCCTTATTAGTTTCTTACAAGGAGATTTCTCTATAGGTTTTAAATTGGAACCTTCTTGCAGTCAAGCATTACAATGCGATTATTCCCTAATTTATCCTTTCCTAAGGAATTTCAATCTTTTTGTAAGAATTTTTATTTTCTACTAAAACTCCAATTTTTTGTAGTTCGTTAAATATTATTTTATACCATATTATTATATTTACATATGTATCAAATAATTTATATTTAGGACCTCATTTGATCTCGAACTTGAATTTTTAATTTTTTGATATATAACAATCTATACTGATAAAACTAAGTTTTATTAAATTAAATATTATCCAATTCTCACTTTCTATTTGTATTGCCACTCTTTTAAAAATGGCGAAGCGCCACCATCCCCGTAAATTAAAGCTAAGTAACGAGTACATGTATCAAGTGAAAAGAACCAATACTCAAATATTTTATAATCTTCTTGACAAACATATAAGAGAATATTATTTCTTGATAGTTTATTTCCAATCAAATTATATTATACTTTGAGGTGGTTTTAGACGCTTGATTGGTCCAATAATATGTCATAATTTTGCATATTGAATTGGCATGAGTAGTTACTAAGAACAATATTATACATATACAATATTAGTTATATAGACATTATACATTTGTTCCCAAAACATGGTTTCCATTCCAACGTATTTAGCCACCATCCAATGTTTATCTTACTATATATATATATATTTATTGGCTTTAATAAGTTTTGCCATGATTATTACCAAAAATAAATAATGTAATGTCTAAGTAGGTTCCATTAATGATTTGGACCAATTTACATGTATTTTTCTATAATTTCATCTAATAATATTAATTATTAAGATTTTGTAGGTAATCTTAAGTAGTATCTCATAAGATAAGACAAAAATTATAAAGTTTTATTTCATAATAATTATATTCTAACAACATTTCAAGTATAGTTCAAATTATGATTACTATAGTGAAAGAATTATTCATACTCACTTTTATCTCAGTTTAAAAGTCATCACTATACTGATCAAGGACAACTTGGTATCTTCTAAATTATCCATGGCATTTAATTGTATATACGTGGATTTTACTATATAATAGTTCTTTTAATAAACAATAATTGTGGTATATCTATTGATACCTTCCTTTTTTTTTTTTTTTTTTTGTACATAGCCACCTATTAATGATGATTACACAAGTCATATAATATACCACTACCACTAAATTACATCTTAAAGTTTGTATCTTCAAGTTACAAATAAATATTGATTTATAACTATAATCCTATGTTTATAACTATAATAGTGTTTTAATAATTCCATTATGAAAATCAAACTTTTTTTAATCTATTAATTCGGTGTACAAGTTTTTTTTTGTTTACTGTAATCAAGGGAATATTAGCTATTCCTAAACTAGCATGTCGGAAATACGAGCATCATATTCTCACTCCCTTCAAAACTTCTGTCCTCAAAACTTTTTGGTAACCATATCTATACAATAGGCTTATTTGCTATGACTATAATTTTTTTTAAATTAAATATTCAATATAATAAATAATAACTTGTTTATAGTAGGCTACTTCTATCCCTCTTCAATTGCTACTTTTGGCTATAAGCATGTAAGACTTGCCCTTAATTATACTCTTCAATTTCAATTCTAAATCTTACGATACCATATTTTGCTGTGAACTCCTCATATAATTCGTTTTTTATTTGTACCATAATATTGAAAATTTTCCAATAACAAATTATTAAAATTTCTTATTTATTTGAAATTTTATTCCAGTGGTATGGGGTGTTCTTCATGAACTTTTATCTATTTTTTTTCTAGAGAACAATTAATAATTATATATAGAGAATTCCATTTTTGTAAATTCCAAAAACATTTTGGTGGATATAGGATAAGATAGTGGTCTACTAAGTACTTGCTATAGTTAACCCATCTTATCACTAAGGCTGACAATAAGAAGGGAAAAGGTCTGCTCTATAATCCTTTTCATGTTTTAAGAGTTAATTTGATTTCAAGGTATAACTTAGCCTAAATCAATACATTTAATAATTACCAATTCAATTAAAAAAATAAACCTTCCCATTCTAATCCTAGATATGGAATTCTAGGTGCTAGATATTATGGCATTAGTTATTATTATTTTTTTTTTTTTAATTGCCATATATGTGTAGTAATAATCTGAAACAGCAAGAGGATTTTTTTTTTCTTTGGACACAAACAAAATAAGAAACTTTTTCTTAGAAACAAATTAAGGTTCTTTCTTTTCTTTTTGTTTTCTTAAAGGAATTTAGATCAAAATGAGTTATTGTGAGTTTAGAGAATTGGAAATTAAATTAGTGTTTTCTTTTATTTGTAGAGGCCTATTTACATGCTTATGAAAGAATTATTTTGTTAAATATTTGTTTGTTAACCTAACAAATCGTAAAATATAAATTCTAAGAGATTTAAGAAATGTTAATAAGTGATTCCTTGCAAGAGTAAATTAAAGGAAGGCCAATGATTGATATAATATAGGGTGATTTTACGTGAGACTTATAACGAGTCTCTTGATATTGTTTCAGTTTACATTGCATTATTAATATTAACGTTTAACATGTTTTTATTTATGTATGTCAATAATTGTGATTTACTAGAGTTTACTTTTTAATGTTCATATTTTGGACATATCTAGTATTACCAGTGATTTCTTTATTTAATCCCCGTATATCTAATTTAATTTTTTTGTAGTCAGGTTAGCTTTTGAAGTTAATGTGTAACACCTATACTTTGTGTGCAAAAATTGTTAGTGTTATTTCTTACTCCTTTGATGATATATTATATTTGACACTACATTATTATGTTTTAGGGCTTAAATTTGAAATTTCCCATATATATACATATATATAAAGTACTATTGCTATAAGTGTATTTTATAAATAAAATCACAAAAACCACTTAAATGTTTAAGCACAAATTTCAGCAATTTAGTAATACATGTCACACAATTTATGAGGCTCTTTAGTTTCTTAGATAAGAACAAGATAAACGATTCCATCTCATAAGCAAATTTGGAGTTTTCAATCTTATGAACTAAGAACAAAATTAAGGTCCTTGAATTTTGAGAGTATGAAACCAATTTACAATTTTATTTCCTTTGCATAGCCCAATTTTTTTTTTTTTAACTCGTTAGTATTTTATCGTTGACATGATAGATCATTAAAAGATGTAGGTAACACCAACAAATGATTTCTTATTGGAGAAAATTATGAAAAGGAGACTAGGGCATATTTATAGTGTAGAATAGGGTTTATGTGAGACTTATTTTTTTAATTTTATATCCATTAATTATACTAGTAATTGTTATGTTAAACATATTAACATGCTTCTATATGTAGATAATTGTAATTCATCAAGTCATGCTATCCTAATGGGGATACAGGCAACACAATTACTTGAATTTTTATATTTTTTCATTTCAATACCTAAATTTTAAACTCATTCATTTTAGTATTCCAACTTTTTAAATAATTCAAGTTCATATTTCCGTTATAATGGCCGTTAATATAAAATGACAGAATAATAATATAAGTAAATCAACTTTCATTTTATTTCCATTTTAGTACTTAAACTTTATTTTTTTTATTTTATTTAGGTATTTCAACTTTTTAAAACGAAATAAATAAATATTCTTTATAATAATCATTATAATAGAAATACTAATTTGTCTCATTTAAAATGTTGGGATACTAAAATAAACAAATTTAAAGTTTAAATATTAAAATGAAAAAATACAAAAGTTCCAATACTTTTAGTAGCTTTATCCCCTGTTTTAATGTAAGTAATTTGGATATGTCTAATGATACTAATTATCTTATTTTGTACTTGTTTATCTATTATAATTCCTTTTATTAAATTTTTTTTTATGTTACATATATCTAGAGTGTAAGCATTATTAGAGTTACTTATTGTTATAATTAGTATTATCACTATTCATATATTGATGTTATTGCTTAATAGTAGATATTATTGTTATCATTATAGGTATTGAGAAATATTTTTGCTTATCTCAATTTCCTCATTTAACTCATCAATTTTATTATCATTTATTTTATTATCAATGTTTATCTCCGTTTTATAAAACTAATATCTCATATAACTTAGCATAAATGTTTATATAAGTAAGATGGCAAATCCTAACACCATACTGACTGAACATGACAATGACACAATGTGACTCAACTTAATACACATGACACCACACAATAGAAAGATCGATATTGACTAACATGAGCTGATATAGACTAATATAAGGGGAGACCAAGAATTCACCAATCCTTCTCACATGGGTACATGCTGAGGTTTATATAAAGTTTATTATTCCTTTTTCCTTTGAGCTTGAATCTTACTTAGATATTTGATTTCTTATCTGAGATATACATATATATATGTTTTATTTATTATTACTTTTTGTTACGGTTGTATTTGCATTTGAAGACTATTATCACAAGCACTTTTGTCAATGAGTTACTACCCACTAAAACAGTTTTGTGAGACATTTTCATATTGTTAAAGTATTTTCTTTATGTTTATAATTTGATATTTGATGTACCATTTTTTTTTTTCAATTTAGATGCTTTATTGTATCACCATTGTCCTTAGTTGTAGTTGTAATGGAGATTTATTCAATGTTTGGTATTTATGAAAAATTTTATTATTTTAGGTTTAAGTTTCTTTTTGGATGTGCTTAGGTTTACATATTTATTTTCATATATGCTTATACGTATTTGGATTAAAGTTCTCATAATAGGTTTATATCTATGCATATATAGGTAATATGTGTTTTTATTCTGCATAAGAGTAGTTAACATCGGTATATTATATATATTTATGGAAGTGTTCATAGTAAAATATATTTAAATTTTGTTTGATGAGTTTACAAGTTGTCATTTCTCATTCCTATGCAACTAAGGATCAACTTCCTCTACAATCTAAGTTATAGAGATAACATTTTCTTAACACCTTCATTTATAGAATTCTTAGAGAAATCTCGATAAATGCTTAAAATAGTATGCCACTTCGGAGCCAAAACCAATTCATATCATCATACATAATAATGTAGTAGCAATTTTTTTCTAATTGTAAACTAAAATTTTCACATAAAATATTTATAAAACCTAGTCACATAATTGAATAAGGACATCATCAAGCCAATAGCACGATATTATACGTATAGTATGCAATTAATAAAGGAAAACACATATATTTGCAAATGTATTTGTGCATAACATACAAGCAACAAAAAGGAAGAAGCAATTGAAATAATTATCTACATCCATTCCTTTTAATTTTATCCATTCTCTTAAGTAGTATTCTAAGTTTTCACTATGCTATTCTACTTCAATTCATAAGTTACTCCTCTTTTCTTTAAACTTTAGTTGTTTGATTAGACTAAATCTAAACAATTCAACTAGAATTATAAGATTTGAAGTTAGCATTTCTTGAGTCACTTATTAATTTATAAGATAATTTGTAGTAATAAATATATAAATATACATATTTATATATGTGTGTGTATATAGGCATTTATATATATACTAAGACTTGATTTTTTTAGGTACTATATCCAACTTATTTACCCAAATATTATTCGATCTCACCATCTGATATGTTGATCTTATCTCTAATAACTTAATGCTCTAATAGTATTTAAATAAGATAAAACTTTCATACAAATAGTAAAATGGATAGTTTTTGAATTAATTACTAATCATATTTTATATCACGTATATATAATATATAACATGTAATATTCAATAAATAATTGGCTGCCTTCATGTGACCTTACTCATCCTAGAGCCTCCATGACTAATTTATTTGCCCGTACAATCGTGACCGTGTAGTTACCGTCCTGTCGCGGAAGATGGACCGTTCTGGTCGCCTGAGGCAAGCAACCCTCACTAAAGAACGTAGCGTTTTGTTTGTTTTTTTTTTTTTTTTTCCAAAACATAGCATTTTATTTTAAAATAAAAATTTTATTTGATCAACGTTGAGCTCATGGTAGGCAATCAACGATGGTTTGGAGGAGCAGTCATGGGCATTTTTTGCCATGATGGCACACCTCCAACTATTCTGTTTGGCCAACTCTTATATCTAATCATATACATCATGTTTAATCCTTTATATAAGTGATTCCAAGAACCATTTTCAAAATAAGATTACTTTTTTAATGAATGATTTGTCGCAATAGAATGTGAGAACCATTTTATGTGTGTAAAAGCAAAAAGATTGATTAGAATATCATACGTCACGTATAATATATATGTAATATATAAATATTAATATGTATAATAATGAAAATAGTGATTTTCAATATTCATAATTTATATACGTTATATATATCAATAATTTTTTAATATTTATATATTATATGTAAATAATACAAAATATGTATTAACTAATGAATAATGAATCGTTTCTCTATGTGCAAAAGGTAGATCTACCACTGCAGTCATGATTTAAATAGATTAGTTTGCCTCCTAATAAGACACGATGTATTAAAAGACTCAAAGAAAAGAACAAAAACAAGGTATAATAATTAGGATACACTGAATTGTGTAATAGAAACCTTCCCAAAGAAAATGTGCCCTTAGTTTAAGGATAGATAACATTCATTGTTAATAATAATTAAAAAAAAAATCATTCTCTTCCTAGAAAGTTTTGAGTATATTGGCAGTATATCTACTATAAAATGGACACAATTTTCCATTGAAATTCGCACTGGCTACCATGATTTGACGGTACGCACCCAAATCGGACATGAAGTCCAGAAGAAAATATAGTTAAAAGTAGAATAAGGTAAAAGAAGGTGAAAACGTACATCATAGTTAGGAAATGGATTTCTATCCAGTGTGTTGATCTATAGTTATAAGATTAAAAAGATTTTTTGATCTTGTGAACAATCTTTGGACTTTACCCAATAAAACTTATAAAACTTATAAATTATAGGATAAAACAAGATAAATAGATGGGATCTTTTATTATCTAATAATTTAAAAGTGATTATACGGTATAATTATCTTTGAGCTTAATAAACTATCCTAATTTACAGTAAAATGAAATAGCAAAAATAAGTATTTTATTATAAATTAGGATATGATTTTTATTTTTGCCAATTATATTATATTTTTGAGAAAAAAGATTCGACTAGACTAGAACAACTTTGGCAAATTTGAATATGTTTACTTATCATAAAAATTTTCTTAAATAGATGCATGATAAATTTACAGATTACCCACATTTTACTCGATCCATGCTAATTATGGAGACGTTAGTGAACAGCTATGAATGCTACAGTTTTTTGCCGTATTTTGTTGGATTGTACAGTAGTAAGTAATAATATCGGTGGACAGTGGCCCAGAGACACGTGCACTTGATAGCATTGTCTTCTTTAATGATGGGTTTCCACCGTTTCTTCCACTGTGTGGGAACCCACCCAATATCCTCATCATCATGCAACCTCATTCATTCATACATCTCTTTTATCTTTGACCGACAAAAAACAAAAATTCCTCGATACATCTTTTTCTTTTGCATGGAAAATAGGAGGGGTGAAATCAAAATCACACAACTCTCACATTTTGTTTTGTCGACAATATCTTATGATACTCCAATCACCTCTGGTCAATCGTTTTTGGCAAATACCATCACGCATCTTCTCTACAGATTTGTTTGGGAATGATGAAATCCTTTCGGGTTAGCTATTTGGGTTTTTTTTTTTTTTCCTTTTTCAATTTAATATATATGTACGTAATTTAAAAAATATCAACGGCATGGTTCATGATAAAGACTAATCCTTTAGAATATTTACATAACTTTTGTTATCATATTAGGAATTTAAAAAAAAAAAAAAGTTTCATTGGAATAACTCATTACTTGATAGCATATCACTATATGAACATATAGTCTTGTATTGTAACCATTTTATCTAAACATTTAACTTTTAAGTAGGACAGTTAGCATAATATTAGAACAAGAGGTCCTAAGTTCAAAAACTTACATTGTCAGTTAATCCCCATATAATTAAGTCATTCACTTTTATAGGTTTGAGGTTTATGCATCAAGGATAATAGGAGAGTAATGACGCTTTAGGTCTCTTTTGGTTTATGAAGGATGTGAGGGTAAGTCTCCTAATTATATATTACAAAACTAAAGCATTGATCATTTTGCCCTTGATTATGATTTTATCACTAAGGACATTTTGCCTTGTCCCTTAAAAAAAACTTCATCCCAATTTTTTCTATTGTCTATAGTAACCCAACATACTTATTCCACATTTTTTCTTTGAGTTCCCAAGTAACTTCACTTGCCAAGTGGTTATTTTACTTAACTTTTACAAACTTAATAGTCTAACACCATAATATCTGTTTTTTAGTGTTCATTGTCTTCATAGGATACTAAACTCTTCTCAAATTTTCCTATATGCTGAGTTGTTATAATTCGACCACCTAATAGGATATTATATACACTTCCTCAATAAGGATACATTAAATACATTGTATATTCCTACTAGGCTCAAGGGAGATATCAATTTATAAGCTACAGTACATGTCCCCTTTAGGATCCTAAAGAGTTCCAACGTACCTATGACTTAACTCCCAAACCATACCACTCCTTTAGTTAGTAATATTTTGAAAAATATGTAATCTATTACCCTGGATTCTAAAGGTTACCTTCTTCTATCAGTATAACTCTTTTAGCGACTTTAAGTTACAAGCAACCTTTGTTTTATTACCTGCACTTATCATCACATCAAGGACTAACTTAAGGCCCAAACCTCATCCAAATGGCATACGTAATCAGAATTTCCTTCCATGTAAAGCTTTATAAGGCACCATCTAGACAATCACCCAATAATTCTTATTATAAGTAAACTCAACTAGAGATTAACACTCAACCTAGTTTTCTCTAATGTTTAATGCATAGGCCTATAGAATGTCTATTAGAATCAATATCATCCATTCAAACTTCTCATTGGTTTGTGAGAGAAAAGCCATAGTGAACTAAATTTTCATTCCAAAAGTTTTATGTTAACTCTTCCAAAACCAACTCAACAACCTTTTGTCTCTATCAATCATGGTAGAAATTGGAAGACTATGCAGCCTTACTATCTCCTACATGTACTACTATGCTAGTTTTTCCAATAAATAACCATTTTTTAGAGCTATGAAATGGATTGACTTAGTTAATCTATTCAATATTACCAAAACTGACTCATGCCCTATAATTGTCATAGGTAACACCATTACAAAATCCATTTTGATGTGTTCCCATTCCTACCCCGATATTAGTAGAGGCAGTAATTCATTAGCTAGTTTTTACCGTTCAATCTTGATCTACTGGTATATGAGATTCCTAAACACATATTTAGCTATCTATCTTTTCATATTCTTCCACTAATAATGTGTTTCAAATCCTTATGCATTTTTGTAACTCCAAGATGTACTAGGTATCCCAATTAGTGATCTTCCGTCAAGGTTTCATTCAAGAGCTCTCTAACGTACACAGTCTATTATCATACTACACTACTCCCTTTTAGTCAACTTAGGACTCCTTACCTTCACATTCTTTTCTCTATTGCTTTATTGTTTGTGTATGTACATCTTTGTCTTAAGCAGCTTTAATTCTTTTCATTAACATAGGTTGCATTCTCAAGTTAATTAACTTAACTCCAACTTAATGCGTCAAAACTTCCATGTCTAGTCTATACATATCTTCTATCAACTATTTCTAACATGTGATTAAGCTGGCTAGGTTCTCTTAATTTTCCCTACTTAATGCATTTGCATTTCCCGAGCAATATAAGATTTCTAAGTCATCATTCTTTAGTAATACTAATAATCCCCTCTATATCATATTCAGTTCATTCCAAATGAATGTTTACTTTAAACTTTTGTAATCAGAATATGCCTTACATTTCTCTCCATACAAATAATATCTCCATAATTTCATTGGAAGTATTATTAGTACTACTAGTAAGTCTAAGTTTTAAGCCAAATAATTTCTTTAGTATGGCCTTAACTATCATGAACATAAGTAGTGACTTCCATTTTATATCAACACATAGCCTAAACCCTTAATTAAAGGATTACTATAGATAATGAACCTATCCCAACTATTGGGTAATGCTAAGACCAAAGCAATATCCAACCTCTATTTAAGTTCCTGAAATCTCTTTATAATCCTCATTTTAGTTAAACTTTACCCTTTTAAGACAATTTGATTAAGGGGGTTTCAATGTTAGAAAATTCTTTTATAAATTTACAATAATTGCCTACTAATCCTAAGAAGCTTTTAATATTAGTTACTATTTCTTGATTTTACCACTCAACTACTGTTATTGTATTTATAAAGACTCAATCTTTACTGAATATATGTCTTAGAAAATCCAATTATTCTAAATAGAATTTCCACTTCTTAAATTTAACAAGATTTTTTTCATGGAATGTTCGTAGAACTATGCTTAGATGTTCCTCATGATCCTTCTCACTTTGAGAATACACTAAAATTCATCCATAAAGACTACCAAGAAATTATATAGGTACTCTTTAAATAGTTTGTTCATCAAGTCCATAAAATGCGCAAGCGCCTTTGTAAGTCTAAAGGATATTACCAAGAACTCATAATCCCCACAACATACCATGAAAGCAAACTAAAGAACATCTACTAATTTAATCTTTAGTTAACGGTAGCTAAATTTCAAGTCTATTTCATATAATGCCTAAGCTCCCCTTAACTAATTAAACAAACAAATTGTCAACCCTTCGAAGTGGATACTCTTTTTCATTACAACTTTATTCAACTTTCTATGGTCTATATATAATCTCATGGTACCATATTACTTATATGATTAAGCACTTAGTTGTGTCATTGGGATAGGGAAGGGTGCTAGTCATGTGCCTTGAGAGCCTCAATTGGATAAGATGATGATACATTCTAAGTTCAAAGGACATCAAGCTCCCAATTGAATGCCCAATCACTTGCCATTCACAAAGAGGTCCTCAAATTGGCATGACGTCTAAAGCCTTAGAAACCTTTCAAATAGTAAGGATGAGTCTATTGACTTTCTCCTATTTTCAATTGCTACAACAAACCTACATCTTTCCCATCTCCAAGTGACTCTAATGCCAAAGAAAGAAGCTCAAGCTACCTAAGGTACATTTAGTAAATGTAGTAATATTTCATCACATATAATTATATAAAGAAAAAACAAAGAGAATATTCTATTACATGCATTAGCTTAGGAAAACCATTAGATGTTTGTATTGAAGTTAGCGTTTTATATAATTGTGATATCTGGAAAGCCCAAAAAAATATTTTCTCTTGATTCTTGTCTCTATAATTTAGAACAATGAGAAATTTTGATTTAAATTCCCATTACAATTCTTTAATCCAAAAGAAAGCATCTCCTTGATTGGCATCGAACGCTTAAGTCATTGAAACAAATCATATATGGAATACTTATATAATGACCCAATAGTATCGTTGTCGCGATAGGTCGCCGTGTACCTTATAAAGGTCTATTATCAACCCCCTTATTGATCATAGGCCTTTCATACGACACACAAAGCTTCTTCTACTCTACGTTACCGCTAGGCCCATAGACAAGTAATATAGAGCAATTTAACTAAAATTACTTCTATGTTATAAATTAACTAATTATGTGGGATCATGAGACCCACACCAAAACAATATTACAAACAAATGCAGTTCATAATGGAACTGCATAAAATCTAAGTTATGCACAAAAACATAATAGTATCTAAATATCTATAATCTATTATAAAATGTCCTATTCGCTCTCTGATCGCTCCAACCCGTCTCTACACGAGACTTACCACGGGCATGCCTCGGCCCGGATTGACGAAGAAGTTCTCCTGCATCAACAAAAATCTATAGGGATGTAAGTTTACGCTTAGTGAGATAAATGCCCTCGTCAGTACCACATAGCAAAAGTTTATTATATGCACAATTATATGAATGCATGAATAATCAGTATGCCAAGCAACGCATGCAGTGACCTAGGAACTACATACGACTCAGAATTACGTCCCCTGAAGTCGAGGTTTGGAGATAATTAACCGACCTAAACCAAAATCCGGATTTCAGACCTTGGGTTTTATTTCATTTGCACTATTGTGCTTATGCCAAAACAAAACTCTATATATATATATATATATATATATATATATATATATATATACCAAAATCAAATCATATCTTTTAAAATCTCAAGTCTAGCGGTGTGATGGCCCCCACAGTCCACAAACACACGCCTTAAGCAGAAGCCATAAGACTCAGCCCCTCGCCGACAGTTGGCGTCTCCCGTCACCTAGTAAGCCAATCAGCTTAAGACAGAGACTCAATATATATGATGGCGTATCTAGTGCCTAATCCTGCAGGAAACTCGTATTCCTGTGAGTCCCTTCCCATCTTCTGCGTAAAGCAGCAGTCGGTGTTATCCGTATGCAATATGGGGTATGTATGATTCATTTTGATTTCTTAATCGCATAAGTGATTAACTCGATTTTCAGGGTGTTCAGACAATTTCATTCCATACAATTCATATGTATAAAAAAATGCAAGCAATTCTCCTTATTAAATATACTTAACAAGTCATCACATTCATCCACAAATTCATACACATGCATCTCTCATATCCTACAAGCATCCAAATTCATATATATAAGTTCAGGTGCATCTATTTCTATAAGCACAATCAAGTAAAGAGTCATCAGGAATTTACTTACTATGCCATGTGGGTCAGTCAAAGTAATCCAGAGGCAAGTCGTCTTCGTAAACGGTGTCCCCTAGTCATTGAAATAATTTTTATAAGGAATTGAAACAAACTTAAGAAACTAAGTAAATTTTCCTTAAGTTATATTCTTGACTAGTTTTCGAAATTTTTCCCGGTTTTTACCTAAAGTTCAATCGCGTATAACTTTTTTGTTTTAAATCCGATTTTTATGATCTTATAGTCATTCTTCATCGTTTTCAAGTGTACTTTAACGTGGTAAGGTTAGATTTTCGAAATGAGGTATACAATTCTGTTAATGGGTCAGAACAGTAGCGTTCCTCATGTGTTGGAGTGTTTTTGGGCCTTATTTGGTAAATGGGCTTTTTGATAACTTAAGGAATCCTTTGGGCTTGGTCTTAAGATTTTATCCTAAGCTTAAAATACTCCTTGAGATCAGATTTATAACTTTGATTTATATTCCTAAGGCTAATAACCACTTCTTGGGCCCTTTAGTAGGCTTAAGTTATCAAATAGGCTTGTTTTTGGTTCAAACTAAAAGTTAATGACTTTGGTAGGCTTATGGGGCCTTAGGTGGATTTCTTATGGGCTTCAAAACAACCTCTCTTAGTACTTTAAGGTACTAGTTAGATTTTTATTGAAGGCCCAACTTAGAGTTCTAGGCTTGTTTTTAAGAGTTTTAAGCCCGGTTTTGAGTTTTAGGTTTTGTATATTTATCATACTTGCTTTAGTTAATATTTTCACTTTGTTCATTCACTTTGTTCATATTTTTAGGCTTCTTTCTCCCACGTTCCAGATCTGTTTATGATAGTTCCAAGGGGTCCTTACTTGGTTTTTCAACTTGTTTTATCATTTCCTTAAGTTTAGGTGGTAGATTATGCACTTAGACTACTTATGTCCAAATCTTAACTTAAGTTTTCTTCCATCAAATGATCCTTTAACTCATGCTCCACATAAAGAAATAAAAGATCTTATACTTAATAAAACCTCCATATCATAGCTCATGTCATACAAAGTTAGTTTCTTCATAAAACCTCATATAATGGATTTTTCTTTAACTTAAGTCTAGATTTGAGCATGTTTAACTTAATGGAAACAAAATCAACATCCCAATGATTATGGAACCCTCACGTCCAGCATGCTTATTCTCCATTAAAGTTCTCATTTCAAGATTTTCTTAGCTTAAAATCTTCCATTTAAAGCATTAAACAAATATCTTTACAAAACATCAACCTTACATGCTCATGTTTCAACTTCATGTAAGGGTTTCATGGTTTGTTTCTTAAAACGATTTTTGGTGTTATAACAACTTAAACCTTACTCATATCATCAAGAAATTCAAGTCTCCTAACATAAATACTAATCCACACATCACAAGAAACACTTACTCATCCTTAACGCAAAGTTTGGTGGTTGTGCACTAAGGTTCCACTTAAGCTCTTAACTTTGCCTCCTTTTTTTTGTTACCTTTTGAAACCCGAATCTTTTTGGTCTTTTGGAATGGGGTTTATGGAAGATTCTAATGGTCTTAAAAGGCCTTAGATGGTGAAAGAAAATGACACAAGAACAAAAGAAAAAAATGCCGTAAGTGAAGCTTCAAAAATGGAAGAAAAATGGATTTTGTGAGGTAAGGTTGTTTCTCCTCTTTATGTTTGTTTCAAAGGAGAGAAAGATGAAGTGAAAGTGAAATTGAAAGGGAGAGAAATGATGGAGAGTGTGACCGGTTTGAATGGAGAGAGAGTGAGTGTTTAAATGCCTTGAAAGTGTTATCCTGTAGTTTACACAAAATCAACAATTGCAACTCTTGATGATGTAAGCATTAAAGGGTGAATAGTGATGTATAAGAAGAAGTGATTGATGGGTGAATGACAAGTGCATGGCCCCCCTTTCTCCCCTTTTTAGATTTGTCATTGGAAGTTTTTTTAGGCCATAGAGTGGTCTTGTCACATTTACTAAAGTTAAGCTTATGAATTCTTGTGAAAAATTGTCTATATGTAGTATAAGTAAAGAGGTGATAAGAAAATTGTCTTATCACTAGATTTTAATAAGTTATCAATTGATAAATGATTCCAACTCTTAATTGATAAGTTATCTAAAGTAATTGGTTGGTTTACTTATTTATGTGTAAGGCTTATACATGAAGATAAGGACATAGCTTTATAGAAAATTGTTTTAGGATTTTTATCTTACATTGTTTTGTAATTTATGATTTGATTTTTGTAAAATTGTAAAATTTTCTAAAGTTGAATGAAATTATTCAAATTAAATTATCAATTAGTTATTTAGGGTTAAAATTCCTTAATGGTTTTAAGGTTTAGAGTTTTAAGTAGCTTTAAAGCTTACAGTTCTTCAAGCTCGGGTTTTATCGACAATTGGCTTTTGAATTGTAAAAATTTAATTCGTTTCTAAATATAAACTTAAGTTTTTAGTTTAGTTGATCTTTAGAAACGTTCGAAAAGTACTCTTAATTCAAATCTTTAAGCCCATTAAAAGTAGGGTTTACAACTTAAACATAAAATATCAAGAAAGAGTAGAAAATTGTACATATAGAAAATCTTAAATACAACAATAGTTATGCAAAATTAAACTCGAATGATTCAAATGCAAGATATAATCCATGTGGATTTTGGTCGAAAAATAATTTCTGTTATTGGACGGTAAGTAATTAATTTTGGATAATATTAAGGAAAATGATTAAAAAAAATGTTGTGTGATCACCTATTGAAGACTAATAAAATAGACCTTTTATAAATATAAACATTTTAATTTTTAGGAGTTAAAATGTGGTCCGAGCACTTATTAATGGATATTCAGATTAATTTGGTGTAAAATTGTGATGCCTACATTAAGTCGGTACAAGCTACACAAATCTTCGATTGCCATTGGCAGAGTGGAAAAGAGAGAAAAAAGGATGAGGGTTGGTTTGTCGTGATTGAAGGAGGCGATCATGTACGGAGGCATCCGATTTATGAATGTTCACGTGAGGCCAAACATAGAGACTCCATATTCTTCATCTACCCGATCTCGTTCGTACTCTAATAAATTATCTTTGGATGACAAGCGTCAACGTTAGTCATCATTAACCACCCAACTAATTTCATGTCTTGAGAAATGACATCTGGCCACTTTTGTCCGAAGAAGCTTACCTTTGGGAAAGATGATAAACGCTCTTCTTCTGGAGCAATTTCACTCCTGTTATTTACGTCGCTATCAACAAAGTTTACCTTCTTTTGGAATTTCGTTTGGTAAGAATTGCGGCCATCGTTAGTCGAGCAGGATTAATTTATAGATTAATGTAAACGGATACATATAAGTAGAGTATGGAATTTTATTTGTACCTATATTGATTATCAAATTTTTAAATTAAAGCCTATTTAATAATACTCTAAAACGATCCTATAACTTAAACTCTTTATATCCTATATAGTATGGATAAATTATACCAGGAAGTATTAATGTTTAAAAGTGCATTCAAATAGGAAATCAATATTTCAAAAAGTTAAAATAAAGGATTAACGTTTTAATTTTTAATTAAAATAGAGAATTACATTATAACACTATTATAATGCTATTAAAGTATGTTGAAATGGCAGTTAAATGACACATGACACTTACATGGCACTGATGTATCACTCGTGGGTTAATATTATTATAAATTTAAAAAAGAAAAATGAAAGCCAAAATAAAAAATTCAAAAAATAAGAAAACTATCTAAGAATTTAAAAAATGGACAAAAGGAAAAAAATACAAAATTAAAAAGAAAACTAAACTAACAAAATTATATATATAATTAATTTGATTAATGAAAAATCTTGGAAATTTTTTTAAAAATATAAGAAAATAAATAAATAAAACCGCCACCCCAAAGTTAGGGGTTGATTGGTTCAACTATATCAATCTGGTAGGTCACAACCCACTTAGAAAAGTAGGTTGTTTAACTCATCTATACAACCCCCTTAAGATGGTGAATGGCATACTAAGCCCTCACTTTAAAAAAAATAAAAAAGAAAGAAAAAAAAATTAAAGAAAAATCCATTAAGTTGTAATTGGGTCTTGCAACCCGATGGGTATGTCCTCTCTTTCTCTCTCTATTTTTTTTTTTTTCTTCCTTCTTTCCTAAATGAGGGCTTAAAGTAGTCGCCCACCACAACAAGCCATTAGTAGGTTGAGCAACCCACTAGATTGATATGGCCAAACTAGCTAGTTCAAGGCAAAGGGATGGTTAGTGGCCATTTGGTAAAGGTCACATGACCTCTATTAGGTGGTGGTTTTTTTTTTTTTCCTTCTTTTAATTAATTATATATAATTTTATTAGTTTACTTTTTGAAATTCTGCAACTTTTTTTCTTTTGTCCATTTTTTCAATTTTTAAATAATTTTCTTATTTTTGCTAATTTTTTTTATATTAGCTTTCCTTTTTTCTTTTTTTAAATTTGTAACAATATTGATACACAAGCAATATATCAACGCCATGTAAGCGCTATGTTTTTTTTAACAACTTCAGCATACTTTAATGGCACTATAACAAGATCTTCTAATTTTAAATGATAATTAAAATATTCATACCTTATTTAAATTTTTTTAAAAGTTGATTTCTTACTTAAATTTATCTCCAAACATCAATATTCTCCGATGCAATCTATAGTATTGGGTAACTTGTAAAACATAAAATTTTTTCATGAATTTCAAATTTATGTAATATGGGGAAAAAAATCTCTATGTAATGTGACAAGTTTTTCAATATGTAAACCTTTGGAACCTATAGTAAAACCTATGAAATGTGTAGTAAAACATATAATTAAAAAAAAAAAAAGATTATCTTTTTCCATCTTCATTGTTTCAAATTTATATGTTCTCACATACAACCTATGGAACCTGAAGTAAATTGAACTAAAAATTATAGTTTATACTATTTTCTATCTTTGTTGTTTCAAATTTCTATGTTATTACATACAACTTGTGGAACTTGAAGCAAATTGAAATGGAAAATTATAGTTTCTACTATGATTGAGCAAGTAAATCTATCATACTAGTACCTACTTGTACTCTACTCAACTAAGTAGGCTTTGAGTGGTATCCAGAGTCATATGGTAGGTTATATGTAATAATTTCTCATAATCTACTCTTATAGAGTGGGATATAAACATAATGCCTTCGCATCTTGTACCCTACCCTAAAGCTTACTCAAAGGTATACTAGGGTACTCCAAGCTACCATGTACCTATATTATAGAAATTTTAAATAATAAGTAAATGAATACTGCATGATAATGTTACTTTTTTGACAAAAAAAAAATATTTTATTAGAAAGAAAAAGAAAGGTTCAAACTAATATGATATAACTCTAAACCTAAAGTTACCTCTCTTTATCATCTCTCTCTTTTGTACGTTTTATATTCTTTCCTATTTACATAGTACTAACCTTGTTTTAGTAATATAGTAAAAATAAACGAAGATATATGCAAATGTACACTTAAATCTATTAGTCATGTCCTTTGCTCTAAAAAATAAAATCTATTAATCATGTCCGAAAAGAAATATTTTGGCACTAAACACACATACACATATAATATCAAGCATTTGCTATTAAAAAATGTAAAGTTGAAATTAACGATGAAAGAAGAAAAATTTATAAGTTCTACGAGATATTCTGTACTTTATAAATTTACAAAGTATAAGTTCCAAGGTAATTTCATTATACGATAAGGTAGGTTCTTATTCCCAAAATTTAGGAGCAATATTTACAAGATAAGGTATGGGTAAGGCCCCACGCTTTACCAATCCCAAAACTGCTCACCCTTACTTTATAGAAGTTAAAATGTTACATATGAATTGGAGACCAATTCATTATAATTGTAATATTACTTTTAAGGGACTTTTGTATTCATTAGTCATGAAAGATTACAAACGACTTCTATTAAATGTCGAAGATAAAGTACTAGAAAAGGAAAAAACAAAAGGTTATTTTTCATTTATTAATACATATTATATTATTTAATAGATTTAACAAAATGGGTATAGGATAGCCCAAAAATGTACCATATGTAACTTATAGTTTAAGTTTTATGATGGATATAGGGTATGAAGATATATCATACTTGTTAGTTATGAAACCAATTGGAATGATCAAGGGTAGATGACTCTAAGTGTTGTTTGTGCTCCTTACTCATGATCGACCTGCAAGAAGCCCCATGTAGATTCGTCCATGAGGGTCATTTGATACTTAAGTTAGCAAGGAGAGATTATGAAGGTTGTAAGGATGTATGTGTTTAGGTGTTTGTGTGTTTAGAGGGAACTCCTACAAGCACTTAGGGTACTTTAAGAATGGAGATTTCAGAGAGTGAAGAGAGGATCCAGTACCTTTAGCTCCTTACCCTTTTATATGTCACGCCCCGAAGTGGCAGAGTCGTAACAACCCTGCCGTGTAAACCATCCTAAGAAAGAAGTTGGCCTTACAACCGTTATCTTAGACCTGATCTACACAAAGCATACACGACTAACTCGCTTTGAAGTAAACAGTTTGTAATTTAAATAAATCATTTACCTAAGAAAGTGAGGAAATATATATATACACTATAATTCAGTTATTGTAATTAAAGTTTACAATATTTCTCTATAATATATTTCCTAGTTATTATATTATTCAGAAATGAAAAATAATTCTAAAATAAAAACTTAGACCTTAAAAATATGTATTTATTCTTTAATGTTTTTCCTCACTCCCCAAGATCTTGCAGTTGTTAGCTTCAGATTAGTTGTTTGCCGTTTCTTAGCTAGCACTTGCACGACGTTTATAGGGATGTGAGCAACCACAGCTCAATAAGCTAGGATGGAGGACTTAAAACTATACCATAAACACAACAAGGTTTTCAATCAACTTATTAGGTGCAATGCATGCACAAGCAAATACTATCGCATGACGTTGTCCGGCCTGTCGTAAGATTAGAGAAATTGCGCCCGCTCTAATCCGGGTTGAGGATGTTGTCGTTAATGCAACAACTCAAGATCAAACCCAGACTTGTGTAATGGAGACCTTGCTCCTCTCGCGATTACCTTCAAACCATTTACTTCACCTTCGTCGTGACCTCCTCATCTGTCACTTAGTTCGACTGAGGATGAAGAAGGAATCCTTTGCAATCCTGCGTTATCCTTTTCGAAGGGATCAGTATTTGGCTGAAGAATCCTAGGTTTCCCTAATGGGTTGCTATGCAAATCCGATTATGATTACAAATCATATATTCGATCAAGTCCAGTTTAAGGTGATTATTCATTTTATACAAATCATACAATATATGCCCGAACAACAAACAGAATCATAGCATCACTCATAATCAAACACATGTACACAACCAACTATCTAATAAGCACAACCAAACATAATCTTAAGCCTCCAAAATACAGCAACGTATTAATCCCAACTTACCTCGACTCCTTACTCACTCACTCAAGGTCTAACTTGCTCAGGCCATCACCGATCATCCTATAACACAAACGTGGTTTCATTTTTTCATATAACTATTATAGGTTCATTTTATCATATTACGCTTATTGTTATGTTTTGTTTAAGGTTTAATATGCATAATTATCTAAGTCTTAAGTCTTTTACAATTATTCTAGGTTTGGGGTTAGGTTCGGATTCGGTTTCCGCATCGATTTCTAAATTAGGTTCTAGTTCGATTTCTAGGTATTGTTTTATACTCGAACCCTAGAAATTCATTTCAACTCATAATGTGAAATTAATCACATTACTTCCTAATCTCTTAAATACCATTATTACCTCTAATTAGTATTTTATTCTACCTGGTACACTTAAATTCTTATTAGTGTATCGAATTTACTCCTGATGTGAGAAATTTTTATATTTTTTATACATTTACATAAATTCAAGTTTCCTATCAAATTTATTGTATATTTTTATTATTATCATAATATCAATTTTTATTCTAATATTTTCTATTTATTATATTTCTAATAATTCTATATTATGTACTATTACTTATTATGTACATAATACACATCTAATATTTTTATCACTCTAATTACTATCTTCCAACATCAATTATCATTTCAAAATGTCTAAATTCATCTTAAATCAGATTTCACATCTAATTACCTTAATTTACAAAATTAACTTAAAATATATTATTTTTCCCTATTACTCATTTACTACATAATTAACCTAATATAATTACATCAAATACCCTGAATGCTACAAGTATCATACTTCATCAGATTTCAACATCCTAAAACATATAAGTATTCACTAAATCAGTAATTAACTATTTAATTATTTAATTAACCCTAAATTACCTATTTTATGCCTCATTTTAAGGCCTAAAAATTATCTAAAATTTTTTAAAATTAATTTTTGAAAATAGGCTTCATAGCACTGTTCTATATCATCTAAGTAGTCTACACAAAAATTTTGGGTTCAAAACTACACTCCTAAGGTCATTTATTTCTAAACCGAAACATATTCGGTTTTGTATGATTTCTTAAAGACCATATATCACGAGACATATTTTCATCAAAATAATATTTTTTCTAAAAACTAAATACAAAAATATTTCAGAATAACAAAATTCATAATTTTCTAAGAATATTTACTATTTTTACAAAATTATACAAAATCGAGCTAGAAATTAGACTCACCGATCTGGGTGGTTCCGGCCACCGCTGGCCGCCATGGCCTTATCAACCGGTCTAGGCGCTACCAACACTATGTGGTGGTGGTGGCCATCCACTCCCAAGTGCCCATCTGGTGTAGGTTTCCTTTTAAGACCCTAATTGCACGGTTTTTCTTATTTTTTTTTTCTAACCTAATTTTTCTCTCAATTTTAATGCTCTTAAATTTTCTCTGATTTCTAACTGTCCAAATGAGCTCTATGATTTTTTTCTCTATTTATAAAGCTTTGTGGTAATTAATGTGCATTAAATTGAACAAGATATTGTCCAAATTCCTTAATTTTTGGTTTTTGTATTACTTTAATTTAATTTGCTGATTTTTTTTCTTATTTTTTCCAGCTGCTACGACCCAATTCTGGATCATTCCTTATTTTTCCTGATTTTTCCTTAATTAATTATGAATTTTCTTTAAATATTTAGTATTATTTTAGCGCATTTCGCGTATTTTAAGTAATTACGCATATTTATACCTACATGTAAATTCATATATAGTATAAATAAATATTCCTAAATATTATTTAGGCATTTTATGATTTTTAGTACATATATAATTTATCTCTAGCGATTCATTAATTATCGAAATGCATTTTATGCATTTTCGATAAATAACGAGTTATATATTTAAAATTTGAAATTTTTATAGTCTTTTATTTTATTGCTTATTTTCTGCAATTGAAACTTACAGGATCATTTTTACTAATATTTCTAACTTTACTTATAATTTAGACTTGATTGGATCTTTCAGCCGATCGAAACCTTGAGTGACTGGTTGTGAGGCTTACATTATCTACCAAGGATACATGCCAAATTAGGGTTTAGTCGTACTTGCCGTCTATAGAGGACATGCGCTATAGGGGGGATAGAACGGCTCTACATTTTGGTCAACCATGAGTACACTAACAACTACGTCTAAAACATGGGGTGTAGACATGTCAAGGTCTGTTAGGTATGCTAACCATACCATAAATGTCAAAAGGTAATTAATGAGGAGAGAAGGAGAGGAAAAGGCTAATGGCACTGTTGAGGAGAGGCATTCGCAAGGCTTCGAGCTACATACTAATCATCTACCATATGCTAGTGAAGAGGGAGGTAACCTTACCCCGATGGAATCACACTAAGGTGTAGAATGATTTCAAGGTGCTTAGGACACCAAGCATATGGCATGATAATTGATGGGCAACCTAGATAGAGAAGAGGTGCTTAGGATGATCAAGGTGCTCGAGTGGCCAAGACGATGGCATGCTGATTGGCTGGCAATCTAGGTAAGGACGAGGTGCTTAAGGGTGACCAAGGTGCTTGGGATCCTAAGCAAGTTGCTTGAGGTTGGGCTAAGCTCACTTGATGGGTTAACTATGTGCGTGGAGGGACTGCTCAAAGTATTCGAGCAACTTATGGTCCTCAGTTTGTCTGAGCCTTCAAAGCTTAGGCCTAAGATAGCTTATTAATAGTACTTGTATCATATCATGTAGCTGTAGATCCTAAAAAATTTATATTTAAAATCTATCTTATAAACTTAAATATCTACTTGAAACTTATCTGGTCAAGTAGAGTACAAGTGGATACTTATACAATAGGATTACGCATTTACTCCTAGATAAATATATTAGAAATCTCCTACTAATGTATTTAAGATTCAAGTTTTTATATTTTAAATGTTTTGTGTAAATTATTTATAGTTATATAAAAAATTTAATCACGTCCCATATATTTTAAGTAAATCGTTGAAGTGATTTATATTTATATTGTTTCTCTTCAAGTAATTTCCTCTGTTAATATCTCTAATTGATATATGGATACGAATACGGGACTAATATTGAATACATGGAGAAGTTAAACATTCACTTAAGACATTGTGGATTTGGTGGAATATGAATAATAAATATAAATGATAGGATAGGATTTTAGTAGAAAAATAGATGACTTATCGTGTATTTATTCCGATAATCAATTACTAAAAGTTCATTTTAGTACCCCATATATTCGACATTAAACCTTCTTTCTTTCGGCCAAAAAATAAATAAATAAATAAACCTTCTTTTTCTATTAGCTTTTAACATAATTAGTCGGTGGACCCTTGAGACGGTCGCAATTTTCCTTTCTTTTTTTCTTTTCTTGTCTTTTTCTTGCTAAAATGACCGCAAATTATTTGAAGAGTTTGTAGTTTTCTTAAATTGATTGTAAAAAGTACTTGATTATCACTTGAAAATTTAATGGTATTATACCTTTTTAATATAAATTTTAAAGACACCAATTTACTTCTAAATCTTTTATCCGTTTAGTCCAATTTACTGATGTTGTCTGCAATATCTCCCGGTTTGAAAAGATTCCCAACTGAAAATACATTCTTTTTTCACTAAGCTGATATTTCAATAAAATTTTAGAAGTAAAAGTATGTACGGATAAATGATTAGGGCTTCTATTCCTTTTTCCCCGCTTTTATTCTAACCGAATTTCTTGAATCTTTCAGGAATTTCGTTACTAGGCTTTAGGTATAGAGACGTTTTGTTAAGGATAAAAATACGAGTTGGCAAAAGGGGAAAAAAAAAAGTATAAATATATGAGAGATAATATGTCAGTCCCTGATTCGCCCAAATCCAATGTCACATGGTACAGCTACACCACGTTAGCAAAACTCTTTTTTTTTTTTTTTTTTTGACAAAGAGAGTTTTATTAAAAATCAAATCGAAGGTTGTCACCAGAAACAGAGGATAAAAGCGACGTCAGCAAAACAAAAAGATTGCTTAAATTTGAACGGTTTCAAGATTTAAGTTGTTTTCTTAAAGGATTTGTGAGTAACTTTAGATTGATATAACAGCCTTAAACTTTTAATGGAATAATGATATTTTCACTCAAAATAAACGTATACTTATTTTTTAGTTAATGTCATATCAGGTGGCTAAATTTTTTATCCACTTACAATTTTTAACCTAAAATTTTCGAATGTCTTATTTAATACCTAATTTAACTTTTTATGTGTAGCCAACAAGCAAAATTAAAAAAAAAAAAAGGAAGAAGAAGACAATGATATTAAATCCAACTCAACTATTTTTCCTATTATTATTATTATTATTATTTTTGTTTTAGAGTTGGGGAGATGATTGGACCACTAACCTATAAGGGTCACATGCTCATTATAGAGGTAATTAGGATTACAAATAAGCCGAGTTACTCCCGAGCTACTCACACGACTTAACTTTAGCATGATTAGTAAATAAGCTAAGCTTAAACTTAAGATAAAACTCATTGACCTAAATGAGCCTAGTTCAAGCTCCAGTTTAAACTCACGATCAAGCTTGCTTATTTAGATTTACGAGTTCGCTTGTGAGTAGATTTATAAATTTTATATATATTACAAATATTATATATTATTAAAATCTAAAGATTAATATCTATATAATATATAATATAGTATGGGATAATATATAATATAATCATTGTTCACCATTTGTTAATCTATTTATTTATATATTTCTTAATTTTGTATACTTAAGCTCATTAATAGGCTCGAGATTAACTCGTTTTAGGCTCAACTCAACTCAAGCTCGATTAGTAAATGAGCCGAGTATAAGCTTAAGATAAAACCCATTTATCTAAACGAAACGAGCTAAGCTTGAGCTTTAGTTTCAGGCTTGATAAAAAGATGGACTCAAGTTTAAGCTCTATAATTTTTAAACGAGTCAAGCCTGAGCCTTTAGAAGCTCGGTTCGTTTACAACCCTAGAGGTAATTAGTGTGAGTGCCTTACTACAGGCTACCACCTAGAGGCTAGAATGGATTTTAGGAACTATCTATAGTGGTAGGTCGCAAACTACATTACTCTTGATTTAGTGGCTAGATCCAACTACCATAAGAGGGTATGATACGGACTCGTAGATAAACACATGAACTTGATATCACGCATAACCAAAGGAGTGGGTACAAGCCGCAAGATGGCTTGAAAAGTAAATGATAGTCGAAGGTTAAGTAGTGAGTTCCCGTGCATCGATGAAGGATATGACACACCAATACCTCACACAAGCTCAAGTCACACTTGATATAATGTATAAATATGGTTGGAAGTCACTCGCCGCTAATCTACGCTCGAATGGGCTAAATAAGAGTAGCTCAAGAGTAAGAGGAACACTTAGCTCGGGAGTGAAAAAGTTCAGTACATTCTCTATATTTTGACGTCATTAACTTTTACAATATGACGGTATTTATATCATCCCGTTAAGGCAAATCCTAAGTTATAGAAATTACAAAAGAATGGTCCTTATTTGCTAAAAATAAAAAAAAAAATTACAAGTAAAATATAAAATTGTGCAAAAGAAGGAATACGGATGTCCTTTGTTAGAAAGAACAGTACGGATGTTAATAAAGGACAATGCACGAGCGTTTTTATTGTGATTCTGACAGTATTGTGGCCCAAGCAGGGTGGACCTTGGTTTAGGCTTGTTTGGCATTAGAAGGGGCTGGATAGTGGGTGGTTTAGGAATGGCTCACATTGAGGTTGACCGCGGATGGTTGGCTCTTGACAGTTTTACTTAGCCTCGGCACGGTAAAGATTGCTACATTCAGATTTGGCGCTTGGACTATGGTTTAGTGAAGGGTTTAACTCAGCATGCTAGTTGATCACCTCGGTAATATTTTAGATGGCATGGAGAGCAAAGTAGCTCAATTGATTGGATTAGGACAAGCACTGCTCCTCGGTACTTAACTCACCTCGGATAGCTCGGTGGACCACCTAAGAGAGTCCTCGGGCTCAGGAGCGTGTAATCAATCCTTAATCCTTATCATCCCCTCCGGGTTGTTTGAGATTTGGGATCAAATCTGATTTAGGTCCAGTTTACTCGTCTTCGGGAGTGTAAAGTTAGAGGTCAGTAATGTTGAAAGAGTCTGAGACTCCATCTCCTTCAAGTAATTCGATCCTATAGGCGTTACGATTGATCTTTTCAAGCACTTTGAAAGGTCCATTAGCTCTAGGAGACAACTTATTCTTCTTCAAGTTAGGGAATTGTTCCTTGCTAAGGTGTATCTAAACCAAATCGCTTGATTGAAATTCTCTCTTCTTCTGCCCTCGGCTTCACTTCTCAAGTTTAATAGCAGCTTGACCCACTTGCTCTACAACCTTCTAGTGCATGGTTTTGATGGCTTCAACTTTCTCGACGGTCGACCGATCATCATCATCAATCTTTGTTTAGGGTGCTTGGTCCAATAGGAGCTCAGGATTGAATTTGTAGGTGACTTCAAATGAAGACATGCTTATGATGTTGTGGTAGGTTCGATTGTAGGCGAATTCGATTATTAGCAGGGAATTCAATGATTGGTAGACACAGATCCTAATCAACCATGTTTTGTCCAACAGCAACCTGTAACAAAATTCCTACAATTCGATTGATAACTTCAGTTTGCCCATCAGTCTATAGATGGCAGGACATGTTGTATAGCAACTTGGTTCCCATTCGCCTTCACAACGTCCTCTAAAAGTGTCTCATAAACTTAGGATCTCGATCTGAAATAATGGTCCTCGGGATTCCGTACAACTTGATTACTTCCTACAAGAAAAGAAAAGAGATAGCCCAAGTGTCGTTAGTTTTAGAATAGAGCACGAAATGCGCCATCTTACTAAATCGATCCATAACCACCGTGATGGAGTCCTTCCCTCAGGACGTCCTTGGCAATCCTAACATGCAGTCCATACTCAGCTCGGACTATGGTTTGGTTGGGGTTGGCAAGGGTTGGTAGTATCCTTGCTCGGCTCGGCTCGGCTCGACTCGACTCTTTACTTTTCAGTCAATTACACACTTTTCCAACATGGAGTGGACATCCCTCTTCATCCTTGGCCAAAAAAATCTAGAGGATAATACCTCATAAATTCGGTGCGACAAAGTATCCTATTAATCCCCCTCCATGCGCCTCGTGCACTAGCAATTCTTGCATGGAATGGGTCGAGATACATAGCCTCCTTTTCCTAAATAAGTATCCATCCTCTCTGTGATAGTCATCTAGCATTCGTCCTTCCTCACAACGGGCGTAGATAGGACCAAAATGTAGGTCCTCGGTATACAAATTCTTAATTGTTGAAAACCCAAGTAACCTTGTTTGTAGTTTGATTAGGAGGGTATGTCGTCTCAATAGGGCGTTGACTACTACATTGTTCTTTCCATTCCTGTATTTTACGACATAAGAAAAACCCTCTATGAACTCAACCCACTTGGCTTGTCTTTGGGATAACTTCTGTTGGCTCTTTAGATATCTCAAGGATTCATGATCAATGTAGATCACGGATTCCTTGGGTAGTAGGTAGTATTTGTAAGCCCCAAAGTTCAGCCAAGTAACCGTAGGATTGAACTTAGAACCCAAGGTTTAGGACGATCGGTTAAAAGATCCGATCAAACCCAAATTATAAACTATTAGGAAGAATATTAGTAAAAATGATCCCGTAAACTTAAATTTAAGAAAATAAGAAATAAAATGGGAGACTATAAAATTTTCAAATTTTAAACATAATAATTGCTAATTACTAAAAAGGCAAAAAGTGTAATATAATAACTAATAAATTAGTAGAGATAGATTATATGTATACTAAAAATTTTAGAATGACCAAAATAATATTTAGGAATGTTTACGTGTACCCTACATGTATTTACGTGTAGATAAAAATACGCGTAATTACTAAAATTAGCTGAAAACTAAGTAAATAATTAAATAAAAATACAAAATAATTATAAAAAAATCAGAAGAGGATAACTGCAACAAGATTAGGTCGTGACAGAAAAAGAAAAAAAAAATAACCAATAGGAATTGGACAAACAAAAAGCCTAAAATCAAGGAATTGGGGCAAAATCCCATCAAATTAATGCACATTAAATTCTACAATTATCTATAAATAAGGAAAAAATTTCCTGAAGTCATTTGGCTAGTTTGTGATCTGAGAAAAATCGAAACACAAAAAAATTCGAGAGAAATTCCAGAAAATAAAAAAAAAAAAAAACTGTACAGATTAGCAAGGTGAACTAAAACCACCACCCACCACCACCTGGGACTGAACCACCACCACCACCCTACACTAGGACCACCGCCTGGACCGGCCGATAGCCTTGGACTGGGTTTGGACGGCCAGAAAGCTTCGAACCGGTTAGTCATTTATTCACCCCGATTTTTGTATAATTCTGTAAAATTAGTTATTTTGCCCAGAAAATTATGAAACTTGTTATTCTGACGTTTTATTGTATGTAGATTTAGGGAAAAATATTGATTTAGTTTAATTATGTCTGGAGATATAGGGTTCTTAACAAATTGTTCAAAACCGAGCATGATTAAACCGGAAATCAAATAGGCTTAGGGATGTAGTTTGGGGCTCAAAATTTTTCTGTAGGATTCTCATATGATGTAAAACAGTGCTATGAAGCCATTTTTTTAAAATTAATTTTCGAAAATTTTAAGTTAATTTTTATCCCTAAAATGATGGTAAAATTGGGTAATTTAGGATTAATTAGGTGATTTGGATGTTAATTACTGATTTGGATCTTAATTAGATGTTTAGGGAAGTTAATCTCTGCAGTGGAACCCTAATCCTAGCCTTTAGGTACTAAGTATGGTTAATTAGGGAAATTAGGTAAAGAATATAAGAAATTAGGAATATGTAAAAATGTAAATTAATAAATCTAAAAAAAATAAAGTTATTTATATAATATTATAATTGAAATCAGAAAAATAATAAATCTGAAATAATATTTAATTTTAAGTAAATATCTCAAAATGTAAGATTTTTACACATCGGGAATAAATGCGATACCTCAATTAGGGTTAGCGTGTACCGAATAGCTTAGAATACTAAATTAAGACCTAATAGGATATTTGGATACTCGAGCTTAATGTGATTAATTTCACATTAGGATTCGAACATATCTAGGATTTAGAAATCGAACTAAAACCTAATTTAGAAATCGATGCGAAAACCGAACCTGAACCTAACCCCAAACCTAGAATAATTATAAAAAATTTAATACCTAGATAATTAGGCATATTAAACCTTAAACAAAACCTAACAATAAGTGTTATATGATAAAATGAACTTATAATATTTATATGAAAAGCTGAAACCACGTTCGTGTTATAGGGATGATCGGCGATAGCCTAAGCAAATCGGACCTCGAGTGAATAAGCGAGGAGTCGAGGTAAGTTGGGATTAATACGATGCTGTATTTTGGAGGCTTAAGATTATGCTTGGTTGTGCTTGTTAGATAGTTGAATGTGTGCATGTGCTTGATTATGGGTGATGCTATGATTCTCTTTGTTGCTCTGGCACATAATGTATGAATTGTATGTAATAATTGATCACCCTAAACTGGACTTAATTAAATATACGACCAGTAATCATAATCGAACATGCATGGCAACCCGTTAGGGGATTTAGGACTCTCCGGCCAAATACCGACCCCTTCGGAAGGGATAGCGCAGGATTGCAAAATGATCCCTTCTTCATCCTCAGTCGAACTAAGTGACAGGAGAGGAGGTCGCGGCGAGGGTGAAGGCAGTGGTTCGAAGGTAGTTGCGGGAGGAGCAAGGTCTCCATTACACAAGCCTGGGTTTGGTCGTGAGCTGTTGCATTAACGGCAACTCCTCAACCCGGATTAGAGCGGGCTCAATTTCTCTAATCTCACGACGGGCCGGATAACGTTGTGCGATGGCATTTGCTTGCACATGCATTGCACCTAATAAGTGATTGAAAACCTTGTTGTGTGTATGGTATAGTTTTAAGTCCTTCGTCCTAACTTACTGAGCTGTGGTTGCTCACATCCCTATAGACGTCGTGCAGGTGCTGGCCAAGAAGCGGCAACAACTACTCTAAAGCTAGCAACTGCTGGATCCTGGGGAGTGAGGAAAAACATGTGAAGAATAAACATATATTTTTAAGGTTTAAGCTTTTACTTTAGAACTTTTCATTTTTGAATAATGTAATAACTAGGAAATATATTACAGAGAAATATTGTAAACCTTAATTGCAATAATTGTATTATAATATATATATATATATATATATATATCTTTCCTCGCTTTCTTAGATAAATGATTTATTTAAATTACAAATTGTCTACTTCAAAGCGGGTTAGTTGTGGACGCCTTGTGTAGATCAGGTCTAAGATAGCGGTTGTAAGGCCAACTTCTATCTTAGGATAGTTTACACGGCGGGGGCTGTTACGACTCTGCCGCTTCGGGGCGTGACAGTATTGCCATACCGTTAGGGCTTAGATTAAAGAGTAGAACTCCTTGTCATAGATGGAGTAGTTGAGTGTGGCTCTTGGAAGTTTCTCGTTGAAATAAGCAATAGATCGGCCTTCCTGCATCAACACAATACCTATGCCTAGTCCAGACGTATCATACTTTACCTCAAATACCTTATCGAAGCTCGCCAGAGCTAAGACAGGGCTGTAGTTAGCTTCTCTTTCACGTCTTCAAAACCCCTCCTCTCTTTCTCACCCCATCTGAATTCAACATTCTTCTTCGAGAGTTAGGTAAGCAAGGCCACCTCTATGAATCGATGATAGAATGATGCTAGGCCGTGGAAACTCCTCACATCAACAGAATAGGTTAACTTAGGCCATTCTATAATTGCTCTTATCTTCTCCTCATAAACTCGGATGTCATCTTTGCTTACAACAAATCCTAAGAAGATTACCTCAGATCGGCAAAAATCACACTTCTTCAGATTGGCATAAAGCTATTTGGCTAAGAGTTTTCCAAGCACTTGTCGGAGGTACTATCAGTGCATCTCTAAGTTGGGACTGTATATTAAGATGTTGTCAAAATAAACTATGACAATCCTTCTCAGCAACTCTTGGAGCATATGATTCATAAGTCGCATGAATGTGGTCAGCACATTGGACAGCCCAAATGGCATTACAAGCCATTCGTACAAACCATGTCGTGTCTTAAAGACGGTCTTCTACTCATCGCCTTCATGCCTTCGAATTTGATGGTATCCAGATTTGAAATTGATTTTGGAAAACATTCTTGCTCCACTTAACTTGTCTAGCATATCATTAAGCCTGAGTATAGGATACCTATAGTTGATGGGGATTCGATTGATGGCTCAGCTATCTACACACATCTTCTAAGACCCATCTTTCTTCGACACTAATAAGGTCGGTACAGCACAGGGGCTCAAGGACTCATGTACATACCCTTTCTCCATGAGCTCATCTACTTACCTTTGTAGTTCGGCAACCTACTCAGGGTTTAGCTTATTGGCAGGTTTGTTTGACAGGGTAACTCCTAGCTGCAGGTCAATTGCATGCTCAACACCTCGGATTGGGGGTAGACCCTCTAATAGCTCCTCCAGAAATAGATCGACAAAGTCCTCTAGTAAGGTTTTTACCTTCATCGGCAGCTCTTCTTCCTCATGTGTCATCTCCAGAAGCCTCCTGACAAACAGATAGGTAAGTCCCTCCAGCTTCATTTCTCTTTTCAGTTCGGCTCGAGTCAGTACCAAAGCCTTATTCTTTCAAGGTTTAACTATGCTGGGACTGCATGATTTTTACCTGTTCAGCAGTCATGAGGCTCAATTTCACCCTTCTTCCTTCATGCTCCACTAAACATGTGCTCCTCCTACCGTCGTACATAACTACTCGATCAAACATCCATGGTCGTTTAAGTAGAATATGAGACGCACTCATGGGCAGTACATTACAAAGCACTTCATCTCAATATTTGCCAATGTAGATTGGTATAGATACCTGCTTGTTCACTTGTAGGGCTCCTTTATCACTAAGCCAATGAAGCTTGTAAGGTTTCGGGTGGGGCATGATCGGCAATTTTAGTTGCTGGACCATAAATGCGGAGACTGCATTAGTGCAGCTCCCACTGTCTACAATTGTCTTCAGGTACAGGACTGACACTCATTGTTCTCCTTAATACTAGAGTGGTTAGCATGAAGTTGCCTTCCTCGCTGTAGATGACTTCCTCATTAGACAGCTCGGCATATTCATCCTCTTTCAACTCCTCTACTTCTTCATCTGTATTGTCAACCTCTATGGTCAGCACCTCGCCTCTGATCACCATCGTTCGCCTATTTGGACATTAAGTGGCCATGTGTTCAAATACTTAATATTTGAAACACTTGATCTCACTCGTCTTTCTCTCTGAACTCTGGCCCTTCTCAAACTTCCTTAAAGGTTCCTTCTCCTGTGCTCAGGTAGTCGAGTAGGTTGGGTCTCAATAACCTTGCTCAGTTCCATTCGCATAAGTCTACTTGGAATAAGTCGGCTACTGCTAAGATGGTTGATGGGTGGTCGTAATCTTCCTGTTTGGCGCCTTTCTATCCTTTGGGTGGCTCAGATTGCATCATGGAGCATCCTAATGTCCAGGGTTTCCAGGACATCTCCAACTCATACTTCAATTAGCCAATGAATCGAGACATAGTTTAGTCTTCTAGCTCCACAACTTCGCATAAGATCATTAGCATCTGGAACTCTTTAACATAAGTGTTTACACTTGATGCTCCTTGTCTCAGTTCTTGCAGTCTCTTGAAGGCATCCTACAGATAATAGCTTAGCACTAACCTTCTCCACATAACTCTCTTCATATCATCCCAACTCCTAATCTTTCGTTCTCCTTCCCTTCTTTTAGTGGCTTGCAAGTTCTTCCACCTGTAAGTTCTTCCACCATAAGGCGGCATAACCAGTGAACTCTAATACAGCAAGTCTAACCTTTGCATTGTCAAGCACTTCGTGGCATTTGAATTGCTTTTTAATCTTATCTACCCAATCTAGGTAGTCTTTGGCATCATCGCCTCTAGAAAAACTTGGGATACGAATCCTGAGTCCTTCAACTTTAGGGGCTCATACATTTCTTTCCTTGGGCTCGTACATTTCTTTCCTTGGGCTCGTAGTACTCCTCTACCTTCTCAACTCCTTCTGCTTTATCCTCAATATCTTCAAGTGCTAACCTTCGTCTAACATCCCTACTAACTCCTTCAGCTCGAGGTAGGCGAGCTAAGGCATTAACCTGGCTAAATCGACCATTGCCTCGCTGTTGATGCTCACGTTCTCTGGTGGAGCTATTTCTTGCTCGTTGTCTATCTTCTTAGATAACAGTCACTAAACTAGCTACCAAGTCGATAAGCTTATCTAAGCGTTCACTTACTAATTGAGGTGAAAAGGTTCTTTCTTGCCTTAGCCATGTCAAGTACCACTTTCTTGGTTTCTCAAAGTCCCTTATACACTTGAATTCGACATTGATGTTTGCTTCACAATGACAATTTCTCAACAAACATATAGTCCACCACACTTTGTTTTGGTGTATTGAAAACAGGAGAAAACAGAGTACAAAACACTTCTCACTACTAAACTTCAAAGCTAACAATAAAATCACTATCATACGAGAGCAGTGACAAACTATTAAAAGAACATAGTAGCAGAATCCAGTTTCTAACATAGCCAAGCTCTGATACCAGGATGATTCGGACTCATGGATGAACACACGAACTCAATATCACGCACAACCAAAGGGGTGGGTTTAAGCCGCAAGATGGCTTGAAAAGTAAATAATAGTTGAAAGTTGAGTAAGGGGTTTCCGTAAACCAACGAAGGATATGACGCACCAACGCCTCATACGAGCTCAAGTTACACTTAATATGACGCACAAATATGGCTGGAGGTCATTCGCCACTAGTCCATGCTCAAATGGGCTAGATAAGAGTAGCTCAAGAGTAAAAGGAACACTTAGCTCGAGAGTGAAAAAGTTCAGTGTATTCTCTATATTCTGATGTCATTAACTTTTATAATATGATGGTATTTATATCATCCCGTTAGCAAAAAGAATAATTTACAAGGAAAATATGAAATGGTGCAAAAGAAGGGATATGGACGTCCTTTGTCAGAAAAGACAGTACGGATGTTAGTAAAGGATAGTACGCACACGTTTTTACTATGATTCTAATAATATTATGACGCACCAATGCCTCATTACCTTACCCACCAGATCTGTTTATATATAGCGCATCCACTTCCCAACCCACCTAACTTGTTTATATATATATATATATATATATATATATATATAGTCAGATGACTATTTTTTCCTTTATTAATTATTATATAAGAAATTGATTTACATTATTCATAGAACATAAGTAGCACAATAAGAATTAAGGAATCAATTTGTTGTGTTATCTCCATCCTATATATCTTATCACGACATTAGTAGAACACTTACTAACATTGTTATACAATAAATTTAATAATTTATGTAAACTCCATCTTGACTTTTTTATATATTTTGATTTTAAGTATATAGTCAATGTTTACATCAAAATTGTTATTTACTTAACTATTTCTCTCTACTATATAATTAATATATAACTACCTTTTATTAGTCGATAAAAAAAACTCAGATAGATACATATTCATAAATATTAATAGAAATAGTAAATGTGATCAAAATTATTATCATCTCTATTTTCATTTATTTATTATTTTAGGTATTAGAAAATTTAATTATTAATTTTTTATTTTTTATTGAGTAACAAGCCTTCCATCGAGTCCTTTTAAAATCTCATAACCCGTCCTAAACCCTAACAAGTTTTCAACCATATCTCAAAACTCATTTTAAAACCATATCGGGTAGTATTATATAGTATTTTTTAGCAAATTGGACGAATTAGGTACCATATAACGACCTGTTGACTTATATCCCTAGTTCTTCACTTCTTATAATCACTTCACTAGAACTTAATTTTTAAGAATTATTCTATTAATTAAATATTTGAAGGCATCTTAAGCTTGCTTATATTTAAAAATAATAAATAATAATAACTTTAGGCAGTGGATTGGGAAAATTTAGATGCTTTAGGACCTTCTTTGCCGTTTTTCTTCCATTCAATTATTATCCATGATTTAATAATATACATTATATTTTAAAGAGTCTAAAATATTGTATGTTATAACTAGATTCAATTCCATTTAAAAATTTTAGAAGTCAAATCATAAAAATTAAAAGTTTCAAGACTTAAGTGCGATTTAATTACTTTATTTTGAATCTCTTGATGTGCCTTTCATTTTACTTAGAATTATTTAGAATATAAGAATTTTATTTTATTAAAAACATAATATTATAAATTTTTTTTAGCTGCTTGACGCGCTACATAGGCATTGTGTTGTGCTTGTGCCTTGAGATGGTTGAGGAGCAAGACATTGGAAAATTTTTTAAAGGATGTTGATACGCACTGCATGAATCTAAAGTAACGTACGATATCTAATGGAGTTAGATAAGGTAGTAAAGTAGATACTATGCTTAATTCAATATCAAATCTAGAACTCAAAAGATTTAGACCCTTAATTACAAATGACCTAAAATTTATGTATCAAATATGATATTCATCTATTAGAGAGCCTTTTAACTTCGTAGTCACAACTAAGAGTAATAAGCAAGCTCCCGTATATTATCACAGAGGAAAGTAAACCTTACTTCATAATGTTGTTTCAGAACAGCATCAATGGATTATGGCAATTAAAAGCAAATATAGAATCTCCAAGAAGCTACGAGGTAATTAGGGAACTCGTCAGACAAATCTAGACGTCCTTTTCCCATGTACGATGTAAAGCATGTGGAACAACCAATGGACAGAAAAGGAAGACGAATATGCATCGGATTCGTTTGAGACCAATTAAGTTTGCTTACGTCCGCGTAGGAACCCATTAAATCAAAACAAGGAAGTGCTGGAATAGGATCGGATCTCATTTAGAAATAAGCTCTATGATTGCCTACATGTAGGGACATCCCAAGATTTCCCAAATGGCAACTTGAATCCATCTATACTTGCGTGGGACCGATTGTTTTTCGCTCATCAAACTATTATTAGTATTGCTTGTGAACATCCTGATGCCATTTACATTACGATTCATGTTCGATTAAAGGAAAATTGTATCATAATATATATGTTTATATATATAGGAAGAATGAATTCCATTCATTGCGATCGAATTTTTCATGCATTGGATTAGAGACTTGTTTGAAGGTTATGACATCGGATACAGTTCAATTTTTGGTATTTAATGTTGATTAATTAAGTTGACTGAATCTTACCTCCTCCTCCTCCAATATGGGCATATAAATGTGTAGGTTTTGGGGCTTTTTATTCATATACATGTTGCTTTAGAATACTATTAAGAGCCATATGTTTTAATTCAGGGTTCCTATAACGCTAGCAATCCAGGGTTGCTATAAGAAATTAGCAAATTATCATCTCTCTCTTCCTTTTCCATTTAATTAATTATCAATATATTTCTTTTTATATTTTCCTCTTTCCCATTTAATTAATCAATTTAATTAGTAATTTATTCCTTTTTACGTTTTCCTTCTCCATTTTTACAATTAAATATAAATATCTCATTGTTACAATATCTATCTCTCTTTTTATAATTAAATACGAATATCTCTATTGTTACAATATTCATCTCCCCTTTTACAATTAAATATGAATATCTCTATTTTGTACAATAATTAAGGATATGATATCGCTATTTTTACAATATATCTCCTTTTTACAATTAAGTATTAATATTTTTTTTCTTACCTCCCTTCATAAAAATATTTTCTTATCACTTGTATTCTTCTTCATGTTATATTAAAGTATTGTTTACATAATTTTTCTTTATTTATCATTTACATTATTATTATTATGAAATTCATATAAACTAAAAATAATTGAATGTTTTATACGTTTTCTATAATAAAGGGATAAGTTGTAGTGATTTTCACTATTACATTTATAACTATTTCAAAATACCGAATATATGCATAATTTATATAATTCGGTAATTTGTACGTATAATTCATTATAGATAAAACCCATGCATATCATTATCTATAAACTATATTATGATTAATGGAAAATACTAATGTATACATAATTCATATAATCCAATAATTTCTACATACAATTCATATGGATGTAACATATAAATACCATTGTGTATAAACTATATTATGATTAATAGAAAATACTAAATCTATACATAATCCATATAATTTGGTAATTTGTACGTACAATTCATATGTATATAACCCATCATACCCTATGTATAAACTATATTATGATTCATGGAAAATACTAAATCTATATATAATTTAGTAATTTACATGTGCAATTCATATGGATATAATCATATGTGCCATTATCTATAAACTATATTGTATATTTCTTTTATTTGTATAATCAGATTTGTGATTCATTGAAATTGAAAGATATGTACTATATAGTTCGGATGTAATTATAATGTGCATGTATAATTTGTATAAAGGTAATCTATATATATATATATATATATTATTATCAAAATAAAATAGTATGTTTATTATTGATTCGTAATGTGTACATAATATATGTTTATAATTCATATATAAATTGTGCACATAATATATGTATAGTTAGTATGTATTATTGTTAGTACATTATATGGTACTATATATCATTACACTAAGATCATATTACAGTACTCTATAAATAATGTTAGTATAGTATATATAATTTTGCGTTCTAAAATTATATGCTATAATATTACTATCTGTATATGGTGTTAAAATTTTATTCGATAGAAGCATAAATATTATAGTGACATGTATATTAAAATTAAATACAATGTATAAATTATTTTTAAGTATAATTGTTGATAGTGTAATGTTACTGTCCAAGGTTTGTCTTACCTTCAACCATAGGGAGAGTACCATGTTCAGTCATCTTTTATTGTAAAGGAGTTATGTTTTACTGGAATAGAGTGTATTACTGTCAACAGTTTTTTACATGGGTTTGTGATTGTTGATAAACTATCAACAATTTTTTTAAATCAAAACGTTCCGCGTTCCAGTATTTTTATAGTATAGTCTACTCCCTTCATTAGTAAACATACAATTCTCTACACTAAAACCTTAAGTGTACATTGAATACGTAGAAAGAACAAAAATAATAACTCCTACAATCTTAATATAGATTATAATAGGTATGCGATTGATTTGACTTGTGGCGATAAAGACAAATATGATGTTTATGACCATGATATCAAAGTCGATGTTACATATGATGAATTGCATGATATTCCGGTCTTAGGTGATGCTGCAGTAATGTGATTACTATTGACGATTTGTCATCCTATATAGGTTTGCAATCAATTAAATTTGTAATGAGTAGAAAGTTTACATTTTTTTTAGTAGCCAAGGATCTCTATGATAGGTATGCCGCTATAAACGAGTTTAGCACTCGTTTGTGTGATATTAAAAAGAATGTGCATAATAGGTGATATTGTGTATATAGATGTACAATTTTAGGGGTTAGCAACATCTTAATAGGAATTATTAAGTTAGAAAGGAAAGGGCATTGACTAAAATTGGTTATCTAGCTATGTTTAAAGTAAAACTCGTGGAGAATGATCAACTTTGGGAGGTCTTAACTATAAATACTGAGCATAATCATGAGTTTGTACCACCATTGTAGAATTGCTTCTTAAATTCCAACAAGTTTATGTCGGATGCTATCAGGCTCAAATCAAGAGCATGTTAAATTTTGCTATCCAGCTATGTGATATAATCAAATACCTAGTTCATTAAGTAGGCAGATATGAGAAAGTTAGATTTATAAAGAAAGACCTATACAACAATATCTATAAGCAAAAGCAAGTGGATACCTTTAAGGTGATACTGAAATAGCCTTGACATTCCTAGTAGGCCAAAAGGAAACTAATCTTAGGTTATTTTATGAGTAGACTGTAAATGAAGAAGGAGAACATAGTTGAATGTTTTGGTTAGATTCAACATGTCAACTTAACCATGCATGTTTTAGAGATGTCATTGCTTTTAATTTCACATATCAATTGAACAAGTACTTGATGCCGTTAGTCATATTGGTCGGTGTTAACCATTACCATTTGATTTGCATCTTTGGCAATGCATTATTAGATGATGAGATGGAAGAAGCATATAGCTAGTTCCTTAAGGTATTTGTGCGTGCAATGAAAGGTAAAAGGTCTATGTTAATTATCATAAATGGGGATAGGCAATTTGAGCAGCCCTTATTTCTATTTGTCCCTCAGGCACAACATTGACAATGCAAGTAGCCATAATTTTTGCTTGTCCTCAAGCATAGTACCACCTTTATTCCCGGCATCTTGAGAGGAATGTAGTGTCTCATATTCATGGTGATGGGTTTGTACGAAATTTCAAGCGGTGCATGTTTGATAGAGAATTTGACAATGAATTTAAAGCAACTTTGGCAGATATCCTAGAAAAGGCATGAACTTAAAGACAATGAATGCCTCTTGGGCACATACATATTTAAGGGGACATTCTTGGGATTTTATGCTTAGTACGTAGAGATGTGAGAAAATCCATTCATTTATAAAGGGAAGCCGTTCTATTTCTAGGAGGTATTGGATGTATCAAGTTTTTCAACACTTTGAGAGGGTGTTAACTAATCTGAGACATGCAAAACCAAAGGTTGACTATGAGAGTGCATACATAAAACCAGTTATGCATACTGTACTCTAGAGTTTTGAAATCCATGCAACCTCCATATATACAAGGGCATCCTTTGAAAGAGCAGGGTTAGAGATTGAGCGGGAGGCCTTGTGGATTCCATACCTTCACAATGACAGCCAACTTGTGGCGATCATCCATACTCTATGCCACTATGAGCATCCCTCCAAACTCGTAAGGGTAACATTTAAAAATTTAGACCAATCTATTAATTGCGAATGTTAACACTGTGAGACTACTAGATTTCTTTGTAGCCATGCCTTTCATGTGGCTAAATTGGAGTTTCGAAATAATATACCTAAGAACCTCATATCATCGAGGTAGACTAAATTGGCGAAGTATTTATGGAGGTGATGGGGTTATGTAAGGCAATAAAGATGCAATCATAACATAACAAGTCCAATATGGTGCACTATCAACTACTAGTTGAGCTATCTGTCATTTAAGGTCAAAATCAAAGTTAGCCTTTTATCGAGGAATAAAGGAGATTGCACTCTTGACTCATAAGATGCAAGAAGCTTCAAATGATGCAGATGCCACTCCAACACCCGCGGTGTTATAGGTTGTAAGACTCCTATTCCATTTCATCTTTTAACCTATTATATTTGCAATTTTTTGCTATAACTAATTCCACTATATTGTACGAGTAAGATTAAGGACCCAAAAGTCATCTGAGCAAAAGGATCTTCCAGCCAGCAATCAAAGCAACTAAGAAAATAGGTCTGATGTGGCTTGTGCAAGTAAGAGAGACATAATCGTCTCTATTACTTAAGAAATCGTAGAAATGTTGGTTGAAACAATAGTAGATGTTTAGATCCAGCAATAAATTTGGATAGTCCATCTGAAGACAACATTCCAGCATGCTTTAGATCACATGCTTCAATCTGGGAGAATCAGCCATCGTTAGTTTTTGGACAAAGTACAAACAATATTGGTCTGTACAACAATAGCATGAATTTTAACCTTAAGTGACTGTTATAGTTATACATATGGATTTGAAAGGCTGCTTCAAGCAATTGTAATCATATTTTTGTGTATAAAGAATCATTATCATAATGCTAATACATTTGCATTTCCCTTTCAACATTCTCTTACTTTTGAATAATATAGTTCTATCTTACTGTATAATGTTTTTATGGTCTTGTCAACTTCTACATGATTAAGTAAGGAAGTGTATTGCTGCAATAAAATGTCAACAGTACACCTACCTCTATTGACAAATAAATATGGCATATTATAGGAATCACATTTATTATAATCGAATAGCAATTTACCATGGTGGAACCAACTGCGATAATATACCTTATTACTATCGATAGTTTTTAGACAGATGTCATGCACTACCATATCTATCTACAATGTCGAGGTTATTATCGATAGGCATATATGTTTACTATAGTTGATGCTATTTTACCATACAAGAATGAATTTTACAGTAATGGAAAATCATTTTACCATGATGGAAAGAAAATTGTCAACATTAAGACTACTACTATCGACAGATGTAGATGTTACTACAGCTAATGCTAATTTATTGTAAAGGAACGTAATTTACTATAATGGAATGTTTCTTTACCATGATGGAGCACTAATTGTCAATAGCCATGGTGGAACTGTTAATAGTTTCTTCAATAGATGGCAAAAAAAAAAAAAAACCCTTAAAAACCTTAAGTATATAATCCCAAACCCTACATATTATGTCAACAGCTTATTATTCCCAAATGCTCCCAAAACTCTAATCAAACCCTAACTCCAACAAATCTGGTCCAAATTCCATCATCCACTGTACCATACACTACTACCAAGAAGAATAAGCAAGGGAGAGACAGCTAATTGTCATCGAATAAGCAGCCTGGCAAGATTTTCTCTCAAGATTTCACCCTTGAATCTCATTACCAAAGGTATGGACAAATCTTTTTTTAACATAATCTAGATTATGGTTAAGAGTTCGATCTAGATTTTGTGAATGATATTTATGGTAGGTTTTATCAAAATTTGAAAAATAATGGTATCAATTGCTTAAGATGATGAATCACGAAGTGTATCCAAGATTAGTTTGAATTTTAATTTAAACATCATGGTATGTAATGTAATGACTAATTTATGGGACTTTGACACTATAGCTATAGATTTGCAAACATTTGCGAGTGGAATTACTATTTTTGTCAACCTTCAATTTTTTTTAACACTCTAGTAATTGAGTGTAGAGGGTCGAAAATGCCATCCAAACAATGTTGGGATGGCAACGGTGTTTATTGAATGTTATACAGTGACTTAGAAAGGTTGAATAGTAGAAATTAGCTAAAGATAATGCAAGTTATGGGGACGAAGCATTTGATTGCCACTCATAAGATTCCTCATTTTATCGTATTATACCATGTGAATAGTTGTTCTAAGGATCATGTCAGTATGTATGTAAAGGATTTATAGTTGATAGGAGAAATCCTAAACAACTAAAGATTGATATAGGATACTAGATTATTTACAAGATCAAGAAGGCTTTGTCCTATAAGAGAATGATATTGCCTTATGGAAGAGTCATTTCGTATTTTTTGAAGAGGGAAGGACTTGTTCTTGATGATGAGCCTACTAGTAAAAAAAGCTAAGAGAGAATTGATCGATCAAGTCTTGTGAGAGGCCATTATCGAAAGGACTAAGAAGGTAAATGGGATAGATAGCAACACATGGACAATGTACAATAAGTAGTTAATGATGAGGAAAGTGACATAACATAGTTAACAAAACAAGTAGACAACCTGATTTGATAAGCGAATAACCTTAAGACATCTATTTAAGACATTAAGGGAGAAGTCTGCTAAGTTAGGGAAACCCAAGATAGAGAATTTCCTAGCTTATATCAACACTTTAAGCTCGCTCAACCACCACAACCATCATCATCCAATCCATCGGCTCAGTAGGATGATGACGAGCGATCACAGTTGTACATGAAGGTAAAATTTTCAATATTATTGATTGCAATCTCATTTCTGTAATACTATTAGCCTTACATTGTTTCGTTCGTTTTACAGGGTTGAACAAATTGTCTCTAAATAGATTGAATAGATTGAAAGGAGGGCAATTGGATACATTTTTTGTAGAAATGACGAAAATCTATTTTTACTGGATAACGAAGGATGTTTTTCCATTTTGTATTTAGTACTATTGGTTAATGTAGTTTTTAGGATCGAACATGTATTTTCTATGGTAAGGACTTATATAATTTGTAAGTGTAGATATGTTTCTTAACCAAGATGTAATAACTTGCTGGAATTTTTGTAGTTATATGCAATCTAAATGTTCTTATTGCTTTTACACGTGGCTGCCTTTTTGGCTTTATGTCTTTGCTTCTATTTTACGCGAATGAAATCATATAAGTCATTTTCCACTTTTGTACTACATTGTAATTAACAAGCAAGGATAGGGATATTCTCATAAGGTCCCACCCCCTTCAATACATAAATGAATGATTTACTACTACTGCAATGATTTATCAACAGTTTAAGAAAAATTATTGACAATTTTTGGCATTGGAAATTAATATAATTTAGCAAACTGTCAACAATTTTTCTATAGTATACAGAAAGGTTAGTGTTTGAGTATAGTAAAGTATAGTTCATTTACAGTAAAAGACAGTAAAGTAAGCTTGCTTCACAACAAAGCTAGTATTTGAGCAAAGTAAAATGGGGTTCCTTTAGAATAAAAGAGGTTTCTTTTAGAGTAAAGTGGACTTCCATTACAGTAAAGCTAGTATTTGAATATAGTATAATGGGGTTCCTTTACAATAAAGTAGGTTTCCTTCACAATAAAGCTAGTATTTGAGAACAATAAAATAGGGTTCCTTTACGATAAAAAAAGCTTCCCTTAAGGTAAAGTGAGATTCCACTACAGTAAAGTTAGTATTTAAACACATTAAAATGAGGTTCCTTTACAATAAAAGAAGCTTCATTTAAGATAAAGTAGGTTTCCTTTGTGGTAAAGTGGGCTTCCTTTACGATAAAGGTAATATTTGAGCATAGTAAAATGGGATTTCTTTATAGTAAAAAAAGCTTTATTTACAGTAAAGTGGACTTCCTTTATGAAAAGCTAGTATTTGAGCATAGTATAAGAGGGTTTTTTTACAATAATAGAAACTAATTTTACAATAAGATGAGATTCCTTTATAGTAATTTTACTTATCTATCGATAGTAATAATGATACATTCAATAGACTCTAGCTTCGATAAATTATAATTCATTAGAAAACTATCCATAGTTGTATGTATGTTGTCAATAATTATGTTCCTCAACAAAATGAGGTTCTTCTAGATACTGTTGATAGTTTTTGATAGCAAGATGTAACTCCTTCACAATAAAAATGAGTTTCCTTTATGAAAAAACTAGTATTTTAGCACAGTAAAGTTAGGTTCCTCTATGGTAAAATAAGCTCCCTTTGTGGTAAAATAAGCTCCCAATGGTAAAACTAGTATTTTAACACAATAAAAAAAAAAGGGTTCCTTTACAATAAAATGAACTTCCTTTACAGTTTAATGAGCTTTCTTTACGGTAAAACTAGTATTGTAACACAGTAAAATAGGGTTTTTCTTTACAATAAAATGAATTTTCTTTACGGTAAAATGAGATTCCTTTAAGTAAAACTAATATTTTAGCACTATAAAAAAGGATTCCTTTACGATAAGAAGAACTTCCTTTACGATAACATAAGCTTCCTTTGTGGTAAAACTAGTAATTTAACATTGTAAAATAAGGTTCCTTTATAGTAAAATTGGCTTGTTTCATGGTAATATTACCAACTGTTGATAGTTATACAAACATTGTTGAAAGGAATTGACCTTACAAAATTATTTCAATATTGTTCACTATTAACAACTTACTTGATGTTGTTGATAGTTTAATATAGTAATGGCACAACTAAATTGTTTAGTCCAAAAATAGTAAATTGAGAATACAATAAATTAAGAGTACAATAAATTGAGAATACATCAAATTGTGTGATTTTAGCATATAATAGTGCTATTCCTTTACAGAAAAATTTGCTTCCTTAATAGTAAATTCACTTATATGTAGATTAAAAATGAGTGAGTCTATACAGGTTAAAGGTAAGAGTACAATTTATAAGTCTAAATTTTCATTTCAAATATATAGAAAAAAGGGGAAAAAAATACAACAATTGTCTACACATGCTATCTTCATAATGCTCTTTTGAGTTTGTATCAGGTCTTAATGTTTCTTGTACTCTCATAATGATCATGTACATTTATGATTGTATCATCCCTCTTTGTATTTAGTTCAAACTTCATAAGCTCTAACATGATGTTCTATAAATCCCTTAGGGTCGCAATTTATGAAATGACATAAGCACATTGAGTAAGAAAAGATTAGAGACAATGTCAAGGTTTAAGTGAAAATTAAAGACATAAAATACTAAAGGTTATATATTTCCTTCAATCTCAGCCGTCCAACCTTTAGCTTTCATAAATTTGAGAATGTATATGCCACAATTGGAACTACAATAGACAAAACATGTTACTTGCATTCAAATTATGGATTATATTGCATGAATGAGTACATAACAAATAAGACCATTACCTTTCACCCATAGTCATTTGATTTGGCACTTTATTGTTTATTTCAATTTGCCAACTGGAAATGACTTTGTCAAAAGGACCAAAATCCTTATCTATAAATTCTTCCAGTCAAAATACATCATCCACAATTCCAACCTACCAAATTGTTACCACCAAATAGTTAGATTTTGATTTCAACTACAGTATGCATGCAATATGCCTAAGAGTGGATAGTACAACAATGTACCTCTTGCTTCACTTCACTAATCTTTTTACCATTTAGTGATGTGTGCATGGTATTGTACAACATGATGGTCTCGCAAGTCATTTGTAGCTCAATCAAATACCAATGTTCCTTTGATGGATTTATTGGTATGAACATTTGCATTAAACAATGGGCTTAACACTTACATTCCAATAAATGTCATATGGAATAATAAAGTTCAGTTTTTCTAAAAAGGCTTCGCAAATATGTAAGATGTTACGAAAGCCAATCGGATCAGTCTTTCCTAAGAAGACTTATGCCTACATCTAATGTTAAAAAGTCGATTCATTAGGAAATGTTCAATGAAATAGTAATCATATATTGAAGTAGTAAGTTATTACCGAAAAAGTATAGGGAAAAAACCATGTCTTCCTTTTAGTGTCATCACTCCCTTTTGAATGGACCCAAATTCTAATCATCAAGTCAATTATCTCATTACACAACCACCCAAGTGGTTTCAGTGAATATAAATCCTTATGTGACAATATAACATGACAATCGTAGTGTGTCAGTGTTTCACTACACATGGTATAAACATATGTTACAGCATATCAATCTCAAAAGAAGCTTCAAACTATATAAGTTATTGTCGGTGTTCTTACTCTAATTGCTATTTGGTACCAAAAACATAATTAATTATGTACACATCATTATAGGGCATGGAAATTTATCAACCTTTATCATTATTCTTTATATGCTCCCTAATGAATTGAATTACATGTAAAAGAATGAGTAAATTTGAAAAATGTATCACATTAGAGAAAAAAAAAAGAGTAAAAAAAAAAAAAAAAGGAAACAAAACCCACATATAAAGTACTAACCACTACCAGTCGTGGTATGGTTTTTTTCTTCTTGTCCATCATCGTCATGTTTTAAGTAAGGAGACACTTGATATCAAAAGGGCCTCCTCTCTTCCCTCATTTCTCTAAGTTGTGCAACAAAGTGAGTATGACTCGGACTTTTTAATGACACGACAACAATATCTTTCTACTGGCCATGCACAATACTATATTTGACTTCATCCTAAAACCAAAAAGAAAGTAAATAAGTAAATCAATTTCAACACATGAAAAACAAAGATTCAAAGCTAAAATAGTTTTGGATAATTTAAGCAATAAAAACATAAAAGGATACATAAATGGTTTCCTATGGTTGTTTGGGATCATTCTCATCACAGTTAGGTGACATCACTTGCAAAGTCTTAACGTTGATGCATCCATCATCATTTAAGTTTAGGTCTTGGAGATGAGGGGAATCTCTACCCAAGTCCTCATTCTTCTCTTCCACATGGGTTAAACCTTTGGATGCCTTCTTGGATAAAAAAGCAATATTCATCAACTTCATCAATTACCTCTGCATGGATGCTAGAAAGAAGGTATCTCCCATTGCAATCTTTTGAACTTCTTTTTTCAATTCTTTTTATTATTTCAATATAACATCTAGCTTTTCCTCTAACACTTGTAAAAATCGCATTAACATTATATATAAATCAATTAAGTATATAACTTAGTTGATAGCTATAATATGATAGGAAAAGTATGACCTTAAGCTTTAATTTCCCTTAGGCAAACAATCTTTCTTTAGATAATGCTTTTGTAGGATTCTACATAACCACCTATTAAATAAAATGGAGATTAACATGATATAAATTACTCTAAAGCAATTCACAATTAAAGCTTGGCAATAAAACTAGAATAGCTTATCGATTCTCTTGGGATCTTATTAAACTTTTTTACAACTTTCCTCACTCTTTCTTTGGTCCATGTCTTCAACCAAGGTATATCTCGTATTGAGTTATCCACAACCACAAAGTCCAACGAACACTTGTTAATAAAATATAGCTAAAGTAAACACATGGAAAATTGTAATCAATCAACTACATAACATAGGTGAGATAATATATTCAACAACAATATTACTAATGCATCATATGCTACTAAATGCTAATAAGGGTTTTAAGGATTAAACACATACCATGAGGAACAGAATACAACCTTACATATAACTCCAATCGCTTGTCTTATTCTTATGAATACCATCTTGCATTCTTTGCAGAGCATACTTTGCCTAGTTAATTTGCGGTAATTTACTCCCATTTGCCACTACTACCAAATATTCTCTCACAACCATTAAATCGAATTGAGTTGCAAGTAATTTGCCAAGTACCCATACCACATACAACTGCTTGAACTTGTCATTGGCAACCTCAACTTTTTTCAAATCTTCCTCGATAGCAATTAAATTAAAATCTTCCTTCAACCCAAAGCTACTCCTCACATTAGTTAATACCTCATTTGTAACATTTAGTAGTATATCTTCTCCTTTACTACTCCGGTCGAGAACATTTTCCACATCATGAGGAGTATGCCACATGTTTAGGTTCAAAGTTCATAAGTGGCCACAAACACAAATCTTTATCCATTTTACTACAATTTAATTGCATAAGGCTACCAAACCTTACCTTACTTATAGCATCTTTTTCTGCATCACTAAGAGACGAAAGGACATCTGCCATATGTTTAGGTTCACATCTCATCTCGTACTATAAAGAATAAATAATCTAGATTAAGTCTTAAAAAAGGAAACAAAATTCCAAGTTAATAATTTTCAATGCCTATCCAATCTTACCAACCTTACAATACCCTTAGATTCTGCCTTTTGACTCTTATACTCTTTGGAGCTATTTATCTGCTTTCGTTCGTATTCCCTCCTTACCTTAAGAGGAAGAGTACGCTACATTTCAACTTTACTCGCAAGCGTCTAACAAAAAAAAAAAAAAAACAAACAGCATTATATAAAAGTTACCACAAAACTATCTTAAGCTATCAAAAGAGCATAAACTATAACCTCATGATAGAAATCAACCCCCTAGATCAATTACACATAGCTGCTATAGTGTGTTTCTTCCGTAGTTGCTATAGTGTATTCATGTAGAGTAAGTTTGGTGTATAAGCTGTGTAGTGAAGATTTGTGTGTGGTAAGCATGGTTCCATTGTTACGCTGTTCATGGTTCCATTGTTACGCTGTTCTTACTCTGTTTTTCACCTCGAAAACAGACCAAGTTATTTTTCTGTCTTATTTGAGTGATTATTTGATATCAAAGTTATTAGTGTATTAGTTGGAGTTTTTGGGTAGTAAAGAAGCATTATTTTCTGTTTAGTGTGTTCTTAGTCTATTCAAGAAGTATTGTACCATGTCAGATTCTAATGTTCAAGGTGTCATTGGTGACCATAGTAGTGGTGCTTAACCTAGTTGTAGTCCTAATGATAACAACACCTTAAGGTTAGTTAATGACAAACTTAACAGACTCACTAACCTTGTTGAGAGTCTAGTCACAGAATGTAAGTTAATAGGCAACAACCTTAAGGTATGCCGCCACATAACTCACTTGAAAATATTCAAGAGAGAGGTTATGGCTAAGGTGGCTCAGCCAATCATCCAGTTCAACCGCAGTAAGTTGGAGGAGTTGCAGATCGAGTTACTAGACGAAGATTGGAGTTAAAGGAAATTGAGAAAGGCGTTGAGGAGATTGATACCGAGGAGCATAGAGAAGAAGAAGAAGCTAATTATTACCGAGCATAGGAGCGAGGACCCTAAGCTCCTCAAGGACTAGATAACATCAAGGTCTAAATCCCACCTTTAAGCGGAAATGGAGATGCCAATGAGTATTTAGAGTAGGAAGAGAAAATGGAAAAGGTGTTTGACTGTTATGGATATGCAGAAGTTGTGAGGTCCGATTTGCAACACTTAAGTTCTCTAGGTATGGCACTATGTGATGGAAAAATCTTAATGTAGCCAAAGTGGGGGATGGAAGATGAGAAGTAAGGACCTGGGATGAGATGAGATGGTTGTTAAGGGGTAGATTGATGCTTGAGATCTACTTACAAGATACATTTGCAAAGTTGCAAGAACTTCACTAAGGAGGCCGAATAGTTGATGACTATGTGAGGGAGTTCTAGATGCTTATGATCCAAGCCGACGTAGACGAACCTAAGGTTTGCATGGTATCAAGGTTCATTTCTGGACTTAAATATGGAATTTACAACATTATAGAGGTGCAGAGATTTTATACCTTAGAAGAGGTGATTAAGATAGCATAAGGGGTTAAAAAATAGAGAAGTATGCCAAGCCAACCTGAGCTAACATTCTCCCAAGCCTTTGTTCCACGCCGACTTGTTGAAGCCGAACCGAAGAGGCCATACCAAGTTAAGGAAAGGAATGACCAACATGACAATAGTCGAGCAAGCCAATAAGGCTAGACTGGCCAATTGAGCTAAACTGAGGCTAGGCTAACCTTAAGAATATATGAGAAAAGACAAACCTTCGGACAGAAGATCGATGAGGTGAAGTGTTTTAAATACTTAGGTTTCGAACACATAGCTGCTAAGTATCCAAACTGACATGTCATGATGCTCCGAAAAGATGTAGTGGATAGTATTGATGAGAGCGAGCTCGAGGAGGAAAAGGACATTGGAAAAGCTGAAGCTGAAGAGGAAGGGGAAACCTGTGTCTACGCTAACCAGGGAGAAGTGATGACTCTTGTCCTAAGATGAGTACTAAGTTCCTTACCAAACTTTGTCACGCCCCGAACAAGAAGAGTCATAACAGTCCCGCCGTGTAAACTAATCTAAGATAGAAGCTAACCTCACAGCTGCTATCGTAAACGCAGTTTACACAAGGCGCACAACTCAACCAGCTTGAAACGTCTGTTCTGACATCTGTTAATATCAAAACCTGTGGTAAAGCTTTTACAAAATACTTGTTCTATACAATCTACTGTTTAATACCACAACAGTAATTATACAAACATTTCACGTCCAAGGATAAAGTTTACAATCAGAGTTTATTAAAAACCACAGGTTTTACGATCTATATACAATAAGTTAGAAAACTAGTGGGCTCCCAAGGAATTCCCATTTAGTTTTCCTCAAAACTTAAAGACAAAGCCAAAAGCTCAGGTTCAGTTAAATTCCTCGATCCTCACTTTCCCACACAGCAGCACACTAACCTGAGAATGGTGGTACCTGAACATCTTGCCTTCACTCAGTACCTGCAAAAGAGTCTGTAGGGATGTGAGCACAACTAGCTCAGTAAGTGGGGCGGAGTCAGAAGAGTACTATACAATCACAAATAAGGTTAATAATTATGATGAAATGCAATGCAATCACTCAAATGAAAACATCGCACAGTGTTAACCGGTCCACTGTGAGGTTAGAGAAATTTCATCCGCTCCAACCCAGATTGAGGAGTTTCATCGCGACTCAAGTCAGACCAAACCCGGGCTTGTGCAATAGAGAACACCCCCCTCTCATGACCGCCTTCGAACCACGGCCCCCAACCTTGCCGCGACCTCCTCGCCTGTCACTTAGTTCGACTGAGGATGGGGAAAAAACCATTTCAGCTATCCTCATCGAAGGAAGTCGGTGTTTGGCCTAACACTCTTAATCGTTTCCCCTAACGGGTGATTATGCATGTCCAATTACATTTTAGTCGAATAACTGTTAGTGTTAATCAAGGGTGACCAACAAGTTCACACAATACAGAATCCATGCAAATATGCAGAACAGCACACCAATGAGTTAAACTCCTGTCAAAACCGAATATCATTCACACACACAACATGCGTATTAATCATCTAATTACAAACACAACCAGAAGTACTCTTGGGTCTCCGGATACTTTAAATAGTACCCAAACAGCGGTGAAGCTACAATCCCAACTTACTTGTTTAGATGTTCGCTATTGCTGACTTGAATTGTCAACCGTCTTTGGAAGGTCCTAATTACACAAAAGGTCTAAATTTAGTTTTCGTAATAATTACAAAAACATTAGGGTTTAATCTAAAATGGTTATATAT